>VYXB01008609.1:124340-286809 GCA_013397135.1 Pachyramphus minor
TCCTTTTTTTTTTTTTTTTTTTTTTTTTGTAAATTTACACTGTTTCAGTAGAAAGGTTTTCCAAAAGGAATTTCAAGGACAAAGTTCTAAAACAGTGAAAATAAACCTACGATAGCTCCAAGAATAAGATCCAGGACTCCTGGATTTTGCTTCTCTTTTTGAACTACCACTAATTTTTACGATGCTTCATGAGTTTGACTCAGCCTCCACTGTTGTGGATCCTCCCCTGCAAAGAGTTACCAAGCTCTTAGTTTCACTGAGTATATGCCTGCTTTTATATATGGACTCCTGGCTCTAACTCCCCATGTATCATCCGGATTCTCTTATTATAATCTCATTTGTATGGCCTATTATTAACATACATGCGCTGCTGGAAGTCATCTCTCATCCTTCTAATAAGGTCCTACAGGACATGAAAGAGTAAATAACATTACATAAAATAGCACTAATTTTTTCTTTTCCATGGCCTAGTGAGATTCTTCTGGTGGAAAGAGTCATAAAAAACCCCCATGTGAGCACCCTCTAATGACATCCTGAAGCTCCACTCATGTTCCAATCTTGTTTGCTTATTTGTGTGTTCATAATAGCCTTTAAATATGTATTATATTTTAGTATACTGTCTAATAGAAAGTAAGAAAAAGCCTGTTACCTTTTAAAGAATGGAAGTTAAAAATATCTTTAATTGCCTGATACAGAGCTAAGAACAGCTCCAGGTACATATGATGCATTGTAGCTGTAACCAGAATCTTCATTTTTTTCTTATCAGCTTTGAAGGACTTGCATGCAACAGTTCAATATCTTAAGGTGGAGACAGAACTTGCAATATTACACCAAAAAACCATGTATTCTTATTATATTGACACTATACAAATCCTAAACAGAAACAGAAGTAGTTTTTTAAACGGTCGTACTCTATTTTATATTATGTTTTATTTGGCATGACCTCCATGCTTAATATTGGACAATTAACTTCTCATTTGTTTCAATGTGGGATGATAAAGGAAAAGGACAAGAAAAATAGTCCTGCATGTTTACATAGCCACAAACCTCCCCTTGTCAGGAGAACTTCAGCTTCTTATTGACTTCTCTAAGCTTATGCCTTTTCTTCTTCCATTTCTCATAACAGTATCATGCTATTTTTCTTAGATAGATACTCCCAGTCTGGAGTGCACTAAAGGGTTAACTGAAACAGAAACTGTGTCCTAGCATGAGATAGGGAATAGGGTACAACAGATAATTGTGAGGTTATTGTACAGCCTTGCCAAAGACTAGAAATTATATGATATGACAAGGAGTATCTGTGATTTTTTTAGATAAAGTATGAGCAAATGTCATAATGTATTTTAGAGACAGGATGGGAAATTTAATTATAAGAATATGTCTAAGACATTGGGTGAAAGGACTGGCAGAGAAGCAAAAAGAAAAGGGAGTTTATTCTCTGTAATGATAATAGAAGAATCTGAAATTTGCTGTACATGCCTGAGTTAGTTTGCATTGACAGACACATTTCAAGTGGGCTTTTGCAGGATTTTCTGCAGTACAGGGAAGAGCAATTGTTCTGGGGAATATTTCTTCTTAAAGTTCCAGTGCAGTAAAATTATTTAACTCATTTTAGCTCTCCTTGTTCTTCACATATGGCTAAGTTATCATAACAACCTTTTTCTGTCTTTTGAAGCATTGTATTGTACTGTGGAAGGAACTGGGTAGCCTGTGGGTTTCCTCCTAATGGAGACTACTGTAAAATCTTTTATTTCCAGTACTTCTGTGTTGATAGATTCATTAAAGTTGCCAAGGAGGAACAACCAACATAAGCTCTAATTGGTTCCCAAATAAGATCCCTACTACTACTACAGTGACTTACTCGGAGCTCCTGTTGTAGAATTTCAGCATGCTGATTTGCCCCAAGACTCACACATGCTGGAAAATAACTCTCTATAGGCTTGCACTAGGGAGGGGGAAAAAAAAGGCTCACTCTTTCCCACCATCCATTAGGCTCCCATTGGCTTCATTTTGCAGTGCTTTTCTTGTAAAGCATGTATTTTTATGCACTGATGCAGTATCTAGCCTATGCTGACACTGCCTTGAAAGGCTCTATGAGCCACTCTACTTGACAGAACTGAAACAGTAACATTATTTATTTCATTTCTTTGCTCAGTGGGCTAATCTCACGAGATATGAATCTCTTCTTCATGAGGGCCCTGGGGATAGCAGGCAGAATGAAACTCAGCCACACTTAAGTACAATGCAAACAGCACAGACCAAAGTACTCGGGCTCCAACTGCAAGCAGCAGACCAAAATAGTGGGTATGACACCCAATATCTTAATTTATTTGGAAAAATACTCTGTAGGCTGGTTGCTTTCAAAATAGATCTGCTTCTTCCTCATAAAAGGATAAGATTGTCTTGAAATGCCATTGATGCTTCACAAGCCTCATTTGTGACAGTCAGCTGAGGAAGGGTCTCAGAAATGAAAACACTCTTCTGAGGTCTGACTCCAAGACAGCTGTGAAATGTTCTGACATGTCCCATCTCTCTTAGCACGTACTCCCAAAACTCAAAACCCACTTTCTGGAGAAAGTGGTCTCCTGAGAGCAGAAAAGGGAAAGAGAAGATGGAGTAGCAGACATTATATCTTAAAGCATCAGCAAAGAACATGAAGTTATTTTCAGTCTTAGGAGACTGTGGAGCTTTGGGAGCTTTTAACGAAATGAAAGCTTCCTATTTTCCTAACATACTTTGTAAGTAACACACTCTGTAGACTATACTTTACTGTACCACATTTTTAGATTATTTTTCTTCATTTCTCCTCCTCTTCTCAAATTCACATCTCACAAGGTATCTTGGGGTGAAAACTGCAGTTGCTGTTGAGAATAGGCTTCATATTAGCACTGCTCATTAGTTTCCTAATGCTTAGAAACTTCTGCAACACAATTAACTTTCAAGTCTAATAAAGAATACTTTGCCCTGACTACTCAATGTTGAGTATCTACAATCCCAGCTGAGAATAAAAGGATTCACAGATATTCACACCTTCTGAAAGTCAGGCTTAGTATGCCTCTGACTACATACCCAGCTGTGGGCACCCCAATTAGGGGCTATTTTTAAAAAAAAAATCCTTTAAAAATGCCCACACATAGCTGCTTTCACATCACACTGAAGAGAGTGCTATAGCCAGAATTAGAAGTTCCTGGCTCCCAAACACGCTCTGACCACACACCTCTTGTGTCAGAGAAGAGGGCCGGAAGCGAGGGTGCGAAGGAACCATGTGGCAATAAGTAGTTCCTTCTGATCAAACGGTGCCTGTCAAGCCTCACTCTCTTTGTGGGTACTGCAAAGCTGCTTCCATGGGGCCCAGCTGCCTTAAAGGACTCCAGTGATCTCTGGTGCATGAGAAGGATTTGTCAAGCAGCACCAGTTCTTCATATATGACTTGTATGTCTTAGCTGCTGACAAAACTCCCTCTGAAGTTTTACAGTGAGCTTGGGGAGTTTTAGTAAAAGCCCCAAATCCCTGCAGACAGGTGATAACATCATAATCTCATTTTTTGTTTTTGAATTCCAGAGAAAGTGTCAGGCAGTTGTGTTTGCAGGCACAAGCTTGATCCCCTAACAACTCAAAACCCATCAAAACAAACAAGCAACAGAAGGCAAATGAGAGTGCACAAATTTAGCATGTGCTAACATTGCATGATTCTGGCAAATCTTATGTTCTGTGGGGACTCACTACAATTTTTGCATGCTAAGTAAGTCTTGGCACTTCGACTTACAGCGTACAAGTGATGTTAAAATACACGGCACAACCTGGGTAACTGAAGTGGAGAACATCAGTTGGATTTAACATGGACAGCAGGGCACGGATCTCAGGACAGAGGAACAGAAGCAGCACCGCTTGAAACCTCAGCTACAAAGAATCACAGGAAAGGCTGCCAGCCTATTTCCCCCGGACTACAAGGCTTTCAAGCACAGCTTCCATGCTGGCACCGTGTCCCACATCCAAGAGAGGGGCTGTATTTGTGCAGGATAAATCCCCCACTGTGAGAGGGACTAATTTATCAGATGCTACTGAAGCTGACATTACACACTTCATTCCATCTTGAAGTTACACCCTTCAGCCTAGCCCAGACCCACAATGGACAGCTAGCATTCCTGGCAGCCACTGTCATTTCCCACCTCCAAAAAGCACACAGCACCCTTCTCCCCTGGCTCCCTGAAGAACAAGGTGGCTGTCTGGCTGTCCTAAATTTTGGGATGTGGCTCAGAAGGCCAGGAAGATAGCTCATCCCACATCTGCAATACTTAAGATTTTTGGTTATGATAACCACAAGATCACTTGTAGAACCTTTACAGGCAAAGGGCCACCAGCAGAAACAGGAGTGAACACACGTTGGTGCCATGCACAATTCTGCAGACTTGAGACATGGTACAAGTGGCACAAAGGCTTCTCCTGACAAAATGTTCCTGTCACTTCCTGATACAAAAGAACATCAGGGAGGAAAAAAACCCAAAACCCCAACAAAACAACCATCATCAAACAGAGTTTCCAACTGTGACTTTCACATACTGGCAAGACTTCTTCATAGCCCTGCTTTGAGAAACAACCAATCTGGCATATTCTGACACCAACATCACTTCTAGGCCAGAGCCCAAGTCAGACAGAAACACGAAGGAACAAATGCACAGCTGTATCCTCCTCATGTTGCTAATACTGAAATATAACCATGTGAGGACATGATTTTTCCAGGCCTCACATACATATGACTTAAGAGAGATCCTCAAGGGGCATAGTGTGCTGTATTACAAATTCCTCATAGATGACACATAATTACCTCTATTTTGGAAAGGATTAGAAGAAACACTGGAGGGGAGTCCAACAGTGGCATTCCTTAAACATCATACTAACAATTTAATTTCAATTGCATGGGCGCAAAAAGATGTTGTATAAACAAAATGGCAAATTATTCCAATATTGAGTCAACAAGAAGCTACACACGTCTGTGATGCTATATGGTCAAACTTACCATATAAAACAAACAACACCAAACCAAACCAAACAAACAAACAAAAAAACAACCAAAAACCCCCAAAACCAACCAAACAAAAACCCCCCACAACCAAAATATTTTCCCTAAAAATATTTGTTTGATTTCTTCTAAAACAAACAAACACAGATCTGCATCTGTTATTACTCATTTGTAGGTCCTGTGTAAGCTCCCTTCACAAGGAGATAAGTATTACTATTACGGGAATGTTGTCTAAGTGGGGCTTATATGAACCAGTCAAAAGGAAACCATGTCAAACTCAGCACCCAAAGAATGAGGCCTCTCCACACTACAGACTGGATCCTTAGCTTATTACATTTCTCCCTCAAGCCAATGAAAATTTACACTACCTGAGGATCTGACTCATAACATTTTATCAAAGGTCAAATGATCAGTGGCACAATCTGCTTTAAACAGGATTTATGAACACCAACAACGTGCTAACCATGTGTTATCTCTGCTGAACATAACTCAAACTGAGGGCTTATCCACTTGAGGTACTCTGCTTTAAGTTTCTGCCTTTTTAGACCTGCCCTGTGTTCTCTCCCTTTTGTTGCTGTCCTCCTTTCCTCCTTCAGTTCCTTTGTAGAATATCCTTAGGTAAACCGAAAGCAAGCAGATGTGGGTGGGGTAACATAATGTGGGAGCTCCTCCCAACTACTGGAAATGCAACTTCAGTTATAGTAAGGAACATTTCCAAATCAACTTCCATCTCAGTTGACAAATAACTGAGGATACCTGATCTTTTTTTTTTTCCCTCTTCAGCTGATCATTTCAAGAGTGTAGCTTTGGTGCAGGAGCTTCAAACTATTGCCAACAGTGTCATAATGGGATGAAAAGTTCACATTGCAGAGCCATGCAATATTCACTCTCTCCTGTTTCTTAAAAGCTTTAGGGCTTAGGGGTCTGATAGACAATAGATCTACTACACAGATAATACACATCTTGTACCACATGCTCACTCTTAACTTTGGATTTTTGTGAAGTTGCCAAACATACAGATGCCAATCAGGAAACTAGAACCAGTCCTTGTACAGAGATTAAGTAATTCAGCACAGTGTCTCTGCAAGCTGTAATTAAAAGCAGTTAGCTTCATTACAGGGAGAGCAAAAGTAAAGAGGCAGAGATCTATTTTTGGTATTGTTTTCCTATAAAATATACTGTACACTACAACTGACCCATTCACCACTCTTCAGCTGCATTCAGTTAAAATTAACCAGAACAGACCAAATCTAGGCATTGAGTCAAATCAGAGAAAACATACGGTGAAGGATATCTTAGAACCTGAAGTATTAACTTCTGCAATATTATCTGAGTGTCTAATTGGTCAATTCATTTCAAATCATTGCTGCTAAACTTCAAATTACTGTTAACAACACTAACAAGGCTGATTGTGCTGATGATTGGCCAAACAAGGAGGGACCTGAGTTTCTCAGGTTCATTACATATATATATGCAGAGCAGTGCGTGTTCATTCCCTGAAAGAACTCACAGTTTAAATATCCCTGCATAAGATCGATTCAAAGACACTAAACACAAGAAAGAGACCAATATGAGAGTAAAATTTGTTTTAGGATTATTTTAAAATCTTGATTATCTCTAAACATCTGCACAACTAACAACTGTGGGCTATAAGAATAATAAAATATAGTTACTTATAACAGACTTGTTAGGAGATTGATATCTAGGCATTCACTGTGAGACAATAGGTAGATTTAACAGTAGCTATTGTATTAATACAAGGGTAGTATAACTAAGATTTGTATTTCTCCCCACCCCCTACTCCCAGTCTGGTATCAGGTATCTTAACACAGTGTCTCTACTCATTGCACTGATGACACAGAAACTGGAGCAGATGACTATTGACATTTGGCAGGAAACTGCACTTGCAAATACCAACTTAGATTCATTATGGTTAATCACATTCTTGTCAAACAATATGATGTCAGAGTATCTGAAGTAAAAAATGCCCCCTCTTGTCATACAACCTCTTAGTCATTGACCTGAGAACATGCACACATGGGTTTCTTTTCATCCTGTCCTGATCCTTCATGACAAAATATTGCAAAAGCATGTAATACATGTAAGTCTTGGAGATACATTATCTGGAATTTACCCTCTGGTTATTCTTAAAATGTAGAATAAAATACATCCAGAGGAGCCAGTTCCATATATATACGATAGTACATGACCAACTGCCTAGCAGACAAAAACACCACTCTTAAAAGACATGTTTTGAAATTTTGGAAGTGACTTCAGTGGACAAAATTTACATCTCTTGCTATCTCTGCACAATTAGAATATTCTAAAAGAAACATATACACATCTGTTCCATACTTCTAGTCGAGTCTCTCATCCTTTCTCTTATCTATGTATGGGACCATTTTTAGAAGTGAGAAACATTGATTTCTTAACAGAGCAACTTTTGGCCCACCTTTGCTGATCTTGGCACCTTGTGAGCAACTGGTTTTGTGTTCTTCACTCTCCCAGGTATCTTTCATGTGCAGATTAGAAGTCAAGGGCCAATGACTACCTTACTCTTTCCTCATAATAGTCTTGCATAATGTGATCTTGGTCTTGACAGACTGTTAAAAAGCACAGTAAAACACTGATAGTACTATTAAAATGCAATATACTCGAGGAAACAAAAAGCGTGAATGAATGAATGAATGAATGAATAGCAGTGTTATGACAGTTACACATCTGATGGTTCCAGACAGAAAGACTGACAAAACTGTGTTCCATGTTAAATCAGGTAATAGATTTTAAGCAGATCATAGCCTGGTATCCCATACTGCAGGACACAGAACCACACCCAAAATCTCAGGCATCACACACATGGATATCAGGATGAAATAGAAAAAGGATGGTCTCATCTCTTAAATTATGTCAAGACAGCAGGAAGTTTTAAATTCTTGTCTTGATCCTTCCACTGACTTGAGAAGGTAGTATAACCAGTTTGCCTGAGTGTCACCATTTAAATAGTCAGAGTACTCACTTATCCCACAAGGATACTGTCAGGTTTAATTAATTATGTCTGTGAAATCCTTTCTAAATGAAAAGTGGCAAGCATGATTTATTAAATAAGTCTAATACAGCACTGCAAAATCAGAGAGCGATCATTGTTTTATCAAGAGAATAACATTTCTCATAAAATACATTTCAAATGGGAAATTATAATAACCACCCTTTTGACTTATTTAGCCTTTTCTGTGAGGAGCAAGGCAGTAGACTTTTGATGAATTCTAGGAATAGAAGTGTAATCAAGAACAAGAGATACAGGAACACTCGCCCACTGACATTAATGTGGCACCAGCTAAACGGCATTGCATAAATCATGAGAGTGGGGACTGTATATCCAGCACTGCTGTAGGGCAGAGCTGAAACAAAACTACTCCTATGCCTATTAAATGTCTCTTGCTTGTAGTCTGATTACGTGCACAAGTGTCCTAGATGTAACCAACCAAATACGGACCCCAGCACCGGTGAGAGCACAGCATTAGTAGCACAAAGCTACCTGTAAGGTGGTGATGTATGATCTACAAAGGGCCTGATTTATGTCAGTATGACTCCACTGCTGTCAGCTCTCCCGCTCTCAAGGTGTATCACAGCTCTAATCTGCAGGCAGAATCCAAGTGTCAGAGTCAGGAATGGCAAGTAGCTGTCGTTGATGTGCATCTTTCAGGGTGCAGTGTGCCCTCTTTTTTGGTCCTCTTTTCACGTGCTGGCACAGAAAAGCCCCACAGATAAAAGAGTAGACTGAAACATTCACAGACCTGTGAATTACACTGATTCAGCACACCCACTGGACAGTCCTGTGGCCCAACTCTTTCCTGGACAGCTCCACCTATCTGGCCTGTACTGGCAAGCTCCACACTCTCAGTGCCAGAAGCAGGAGTTTCAGAGGAGGAAATGATTCACGACCTCAGAATGTAAGTGAAATCCCACAGATCTAAGAAAATAACTATTCATCTGCATATGTATATGTGCATACCTCACATTCACCAATTACATTTCAATTAGATACTGCAAATAAAAAAACCCACTCCAAATCGAGTGGAATTTGGCATCAGGTAGGATGCCACAGACAAGACACATGATTATAAGGGAAACAAGCAGTACCATGTGACTTAAAATACAATGTCAACTGAATTTAGGCCCAATCCAACAAAAAATAACCACAGCTTTTCCAGGCTACAGATACATCAGGTTTGAATGGCTGCACTGTGTCCACATGACATGTAATTCGGAAATATCAACTTGCTATAGAAAATAAAGACAATAAGGGATTGTCTATACTGGGTCAGAATCCTTTACGAAAATATTTTAGCTAAATTTATTATAATGTAAGAAATGGTGGGTGACTTGATTTGTGAGTTGGCCAAGGTAAATGCATGGGAAGATCCCCTTAATTAAATTATTACTCATTTGTTTACATTTGCAAGTGGAGTCCCCATTTCAAGTCATGTCTCTGCCTCTTTGTTTCCCAGCATCCTCCTTATTATCACATCAACTTAAGACAGCCAGGCACGAGAGCCACTTATCCGTGCTGGCACAGGCCTGGCCAAGCAGCACAGCTCTCCAGCAAGCTTAAAGGGTGGGACAGTCACATCACCAAACTTCCTGGAACAGCCAAGCAGCTCAGACACAAACTCCATCTTTCTAAAACAGCATTCATGCTTAAAAACTGGGTTTAGCTGCAGCCTCCAACACAGGAGCCTGTCTCACTTGTTAACAGGGGGTTTTCAGGGTACTAGGTGCCCCCCCTGGCAGGGGAGCCCCCACCTTGTGGGGTGAGCAGACCTGAAGAGGGCAGATGACACCATGAGCAATAGTCCTTGCCCATGTTCCTACTAAACAAAAAGGCACTGCAGGTAACACTGTTACCTGGAAATAAAGTGACATGTATTTCATGCTGCAGATCTCAGGGCAGTCCAAACACATCTTTGCTAGTGTTTGAAACAGTTCCCATCAGAGACAGCTGGCAGCAACCTGCCTTCAAATATCCTCTAGACGGATATGCTGAAAACATGGAGGAGACTTGAAGACACTGAAGAATGCAATGGTTACACTGACTGGATCACCATCTGTAAACATACACTGCAAACACACTTTCCTGGAGAGGTAGAGGTGTGACTTTTTTTCCCAAACAATTCTTCAGTCTCCTGCATACAGGTAGTCATGAAGAACTGATTGTGGACTCCTACTCGAGATCATCTTTCACCTCAATTTAATGTGACTATGTAATCAAATCATAGAATCATAGAAAGGTGTGAGTTGGAAGAGACCTTAAAGATCATCTAGTTCCAACTCCCCCTGACATAGGCAGGGATGATACCTAGTAGGTCAGGTTACTCAGAGCCCCGTCCAACCAGGTCTTGAACTCTTCCGGAGATGGAGCATCCACAATGTTTTTGGGCAACCTGTTCCAGTGCCTCACCACCCTTTGTGTAAAGAACTCCTTCCTAACATCTAATCTAAATCTCTCCTCTGTCAGTTTAAACCCATTCCCCCTCATCCTATCACTACATGCCCATGTAAAAAGTCCCTTCCATCTTTTTTGTAAGCCCCCTTTAAGTACTGGAAGGCCACAATGAACCAGGCTGCACAATGCCAATTCTCTCAGCCTGTCTTCATTGGAGAGGTGCTCCAGTCCCCCTGAACATCTTCCTGGCCCTCTGCTGGACCCGCTCCAATAGACCCACGTCTTTTTTGTGCTGGGGGCCCCAGAGCCGGATGCAACACTCCAGGAGGGGTCTCACCGAAGTTGAATAGAAGGGCAGAATCCCTTCCCTTGACCTGCCAGCCATCCTTCTTTTGATGCAGCCAGGATGCCTTTGGCCTTCTGGGCTGCGAGTACACATTGCCGGCTCACGTCCAACTACTCGTCCACGCAAACCCCCAAGTCCTTCTCCACAGGGCTGCCCCCAAATACCAGAGTCTGGGGCCTCTCCCCGTCCACATGCACAAACTCATGCAGGAGTAAGCGAGGCGAAGACGCCACGGAGACGGAGCCCCTCGTCCTGCAAGTCCTCGTGGGAAATTTGCGCAGTGTTTGACTGGACAAGTCAGAGCTGTCCATTCCCATCGCGCTTCCAGCCCCTTCCCCGCGGCGGCACGAGCCTCCCGGTTCCCGTTCTCCCGCTGCCGCTCCCGCCGCCGCCACCAGCGGGAGCCACAGCCCGTGCTTCCCGCCGCTCCGCCCGCGCAGCGCCCACGTGACGGGCCGCGGAAAGCCCCTGCAACCCGGCGGGCGGCACGGTTTCCGCGATTTGGAATGACGGGGCTCTCCGGATCTTCCTTTGACCGTGCTCGTCTAAACCGCGACAAACCGGGACACGGGAGCTCCGAGCGGCGCCCGGCGGCGCTGACGGGCCCGGGGGCGTGGCCTGCCTGCTCCGCCCCGCGTGACGTGCCGCGCCGACCGGGAGCCATGGCGGCGGCGGAGCCAGAGCCCGTGCGGCATCTGCTGTGGGTGCGGGACCCGCTGTGGCCGCGGGCACGGCCGATCCCGCTGCCCACCGGGGGCTGCTCCGTACGCCGCCTCCGCTGCGACCGCGCCCGGGAGCTGGTGAGTGAGGGGTGCGAGGCGGGTGCGGGGCCCTCCGGCCTCGGGAGGCCCCGGGCTTCTTCCGGTGTCGGCGGTGCTGCGCAGGCCGCCCTTCCCGGCCCTCTGGCACTAACGGGCTGTCGTGATCCCCGCCTGTGGGCACGGTTGTTTGCGTTGTTGTCGCTTAGCTGAGCAGCAGGGTTTGCTGTAAGAGAACCCTATAATCTGTTATCTATATTACATATGCATATGTATATATGTGCATATACATATATATGTGTACGTGTATATATGGGAATGTGGCAATATATGTATATGTGCGTACGTGTGTGAATGTATGTGTGTGTACATACACGCATACATATATATATATGTGCACATGGTGGTGGGTTGACCCTGTCTGGAGGCCAGGCACCACCAAAGCCGCTCGATCAGTCCCCTCCTCAGCTGGACAGGAGAGAGAAAATACAACTAAAAGTTCATGTGTCACGATAAAGGCGGGGATACATCACTCATCGACTGCTGTCATGGGCAAAACAGACTCGACTTGGGGCAATTAACTGAATTTGTTACCAGTCAAAATCAGAGCAGGGTAATGAGAGGTGAAAAAATCCTAAAAACAGCCCCCCCACCCAGCTTTCCCACGCTCTATCCCCAGCAGCACAGGAGGACAGGGAATGTGGGTTATGGTTGGTTCATCACAAGTTGTTTCTGAATTTTTTCCCATAGCACAGCTTTTCCCCTTTCGTGTTTGCAAGCTGATTTAGACTGTATTCGGTCATTTGGTAAACAGGAATTAAAACAAGAACCATTCATGCTTTTTAAGTTGTCTGATTTTTGCCTCCCTGCTGTTTCTGTATGAAGAAAGAAAAATCACTGCTTAATGATTTTCCTTGTCAGACTGTTTCATTTTTAGTTGATGATATAACTCAATTTTTGGGATTTTTTTAGAACATTCCTGAAGAAAGCCTGTATGTGAAGTGTAACGGGCGACTGGCCAACGATGAAGATGTGTTGCAAAGTGGAGCTGTTTATAGTCTGGAGCCAAGACTTTGTGGTGGAAAAGGAGGTTTGTTCTTTAACTACTTGCTCTTGATTGGATTCTTAGGTTGAAAAAATTCTGCTCTGTCACAGTGTATGCTGGTAGCAGGAGTTCTGATTTACTATCAGGTCTCTTGTCATGTGTATGGCTGTGAGATAATGTCCCTGAGCTGAAAACAAAGTGCACATGGAAAGCTGAGAATTGACCAGGGAAGCTGCAGTTCAGCTCTTCTTCACATCCCTGTTCAACTTAGCATGATTAGAAATCTGTATCATGCACCAAAGTGACTTCAGAGTTGAAATTGTGTTGAAAAGGACCTGTCATCTTAGGATCCTAAGTTTCATCTGTGTTCTCTTAGGACAAATGTTTCAGGTACGCATAGTCTGTGATTTGGCTATGTTATATGACCTAATTGACTTCTCTTATTTTAAAAAACACATAAATGCCAAGATCTCAGTACCTGAAGAACTAAAGAATTCAATCTGAGCTAGACACCTTGTATTGACAAAATATTTTAAGTGTGTTACTGAAGGTGTATATTAACATGGCCACCGACATCGTGGGCATTCCCTAAATTGAAAGATGATGGGTGAAGGAAGCTTTGCAGAATATTTGAGTGTAGTTGGAGTCAATATGTTTGCTTTTTGAATGTAGTTCTCAGAATCTTAGTGAATGCATTGCTGCTGGTTTTTGGGAACATACCTGACTGGGTGTTGCAGCTTGGCCCACATTCTTCAGTAGCATGTTTCATGAGCTGCAAAGTTTTCCTCACTAATGGCAGCAACTGGGTTTATTAGCTGAAAACAATTCTTTTTTTCCTCATGATACAGTAGACTGTCTGGCTTGGTTAGGCTTTGTAACACTCCTTAAAGGTCGTTTTAGGGCACTGACATTGTACATTTGCTCATCTTCCAGTTAAAAAAGTGGTGCTTGGCACTTTGCAATTACACGAAGGATTCCCTCGCTGTTAATCCACACTGTGTTTCTTTGAGCCTGCTAAACAAGGGTCTTTGTCCAGGTGCAAACAGCATAAGGTGGGACTGAGTGAAAGAAATTAGTGGTCTTGCCTTTGAGTAATTAGTGGCTGAGGAGTGTATAGAAATCAGTTTTGAGGGCTCTCCAGCATAATTTTGTGCATAATGATCATCTTGATGAAGCAGGTAAGGTTATCTGCTTAAAAAAGCTATTTTATTTTTTGTTAGATTTTTAAAAGGTGATTTAAGCTTGGTGGGGCTAAAGGGTCTTGTGGGGGGAAGGTATATCCTGGCTAAATTAGAAAGGACACAGAAGTGTTATTTTAGGGTGCGGAAGGTTTCAAACCATTTTGCTGAGGGAGCCCAGAAATAGAGCTTCCTGTTAGAAGCATTGCACAGGTTCTAGTAAATCTGGAGTCTCTCTGGTGTGACACCAGGAGCACAAAACCAAGGTGAGTGGTAAACCTTGGATACCTTTGTTTTCCCTTAGTGCTTCAGCATTTTACCCAATGACAGTTCTCCAACATGTGGCAGCTTTTAACTTGCCCTTCAGTTACATCGAGGGAGAGGAAAGCATTGAATTCACTGTATTCTTTTTCCATAATTAACGCTTTTGTTGTGTGCTAGCTCATATCCTTCTGTTTCTGTTTAGCTAATTCTTGATTACTTTTCCCTCTGTAAGGGTTTGGGTCAATGCTGCGAGCGCTTGGTGCTCAGATTGAGAAGACAACAAACAGAGAGGCTTGCCGAGATCTCAGTGGAAGGAGACTTCGAGATGTCAATCATGAAAAAGCGTAAGGCATTTTCTTGGAAGCTGGAATTATAAAATAACCTGACCCTGTAGTTCACTGTTAACAAGAGGTCAAATGACAGGCTGTTGTAGCAGTGAATTTGAATACTAGAAAAAGCAAAAGTAAAATCTTTAGTGCAGACGGACTGGAAGCCAACAGGACTCTCCTGACTGTAATTCTATTATTGCAAAATAGATGTGATTGTATTGCAGCCTGCTTCTGAGAGACTGCTCTGCAACTCTTGGATTCCTCATCTGGAATTCTCACAGTTCTCCTTGAAGCTGCAAGAGCGCAGTATCGGGGATATGTGACCTTACTGCTGTTTCTGGCTTTCAAAATAAGCTCTGCTCTCCATAGCAGAATCTGTCTGTTCCTTCAGTAGTTCCCCGGAACATTATTACTTGATTTTTCCCATATTCTCTGTTGTAGCAGGAGGTGAAAGCATTCAGTAAATGCAAAGCAACCAACTGGTATTGTGGTAAATGCTGAAAACACTCATTTTCATGGTTCTGTTGTGTGTAGGATGGCTGAATGGGTGAAGAAGCAGGCAGAGCGGGAAGCAGAGAAGGAGCAAAGGCGCTTGGAAAGGCTGCAGCGGAAGCTGGCGGAGCCACGACACACGTTCACAGACCCGGAGTACGAGCGGCAGTACCGGGAGATGGCGGAGCGGCAGGAGGAGTCCATCCGTATAGGTACTGCAGCTTAGTCTCACTTTCTGTCCTCAAAACAAAGAGCATGCTGAAAGTCTCTCTAGCCTCACTCCAGCATGAAAACTTAAAACAAAAAAAAAATTGCTGGTGGTAACCCCTTCAATTGAAGGAAATTTTAGGATTCAGTAAAATTTGCTTGACTTAATTTTTCCTCTTTGCCTGCAGTCTCTCTTAAATTGCATTGAACAGTGTAGCATAATACAAGTGATGCTTCATCTTGCTGTGTGAGTGTCATCTCATGAAAAGAGCCAAATTCTGTGAAGATGGTGTTGAACTTTAAGAATTACATTAGCATTTTCAGTAAAATGATGAAACTATAAATGGGTCTTCATAAAAACTAGGTATAGAATCCAGCTACAAAGTACCTTGTTTCACTTCCTGGTCTGTGTAGTTACTTTATTTGTCCACAGATTGTTCCCTTGTTGGCAGCTAGATGGTGAAACTGAGACTGAAAGGGATGTAGAACCTGAGAGTTCAGTTCAGGAATCCAGTTTTAATTGACTCTGTGCCTTAGTCAATCCATGTAGGAAAGCTATTGCTGCTTCTGAGTTTATTATGAAACTTTGAGTCTTCATGAATGTGCACCAGTAGTGATTCTTTAGTGTTTTAAACTTCATCTGAAATGAAAAGAGGAATTTACAATATATATGAATTGTGCACTGATGAAGTAGACTTCCAATTTTGTTTTGAAGGGTTGCAGGTTATTGCCAGCAAAGCAGTGTCATCAGGAAGTGGCAAGAGTCGGAAGCGTCCTGGTGAACCTGGAAAGAGTGGAACAAAATCTGAAAAGAGAAAATGTCTTTGGTGAGTGTCATGCCTTGGTTTTATACTCAAGTCTCAAGCCTTTAACAGGATGAAAGGTTAGATAGGTACAAGTAAGCAGATTCCAATCTGAGATGTAGACTGAAATAGGAATAAGAAAATCAAACTGATTAAATCAAAGAACTGAAAGTAAACATTTCTATGTTCCTATAATTCTCTCCCAGCTGGAGCAGACAAACTCTATTTGCTGAAATAGGCACTTTTTTGCACCTCTCCTTCTAATATGGTTATATTCTATTGCTTTCCATTGTCATTTTTGTTTCATTAATGAATTAAATTACATTAATAAATTACAATGAACTTTAAAGATTTTTTTTTCCTGGCATCTTTCACCTAAAGTAACATGAAAGAGAAGCCAGTGATTCCAGACATTTCTGTATTGGGAATGCTGTAAAGAGGTGGCTGTTTTGGAGGTGTGTATGTCCTGTGCATCCTGTCCTGCACATCAGCAGCTTTTCCTCTAACTAAACTATCCTAAATAACTGTTACAGTAGTTCACTATATCTCTTTGAAAAGAGAAACATGACAATTAAAAAAAATTACTTTAAAAAAAAAAAGTTAAAATAGATGTGTGTTAACTTGTAATGTACTCCCTGTGCCAGGCTGGGATTGGATGATGCCAGCAATTCAGGCTGTGAGGATGACAACAAAGATGAATCCCCTTGTACATCTGACGGAAGTTGTCCATCAGGCAGCAGATACAATGAAAGTGTTGGAAATTCAGATGAATGTTCAAGCAGCGCTGTGGCTTCAGCAGAGGATAGTCCTTCTACCAGTGCAGCTTCTGCTTCAGAAGAGGGTAGTCCAGCTACCAGTGCAACTGAGAAACCACTGGAGCAGCCAGAAGGTACTGGAAGAGATGTGAAAAGAGAGATGTGCACAGAGGGGCAGACCAAAATTCCGGCTGAAGAAAGTAGTGAAGTGACAAAGCCCCTGAAGGAAGAGGCCCAAGAAGAGAAAGAAGTGACCCAAGCTCGGAAAGATGAAGAGCAAGAAAATGTTTCTTCTAGGGCACAGGAAACAAACCAGTTACAGAGCACAGTAAGTATGAAGCTGTACAAAACACGTGTCTTTTTTCAGCTGTGTTTACAGCTGAAGAAGCGAATAAGCTTCACCTACAGCAATGGAGCTTTTCCCATTGGACTGATGAAAGCCCAGTGGAT
Source organism: Pachyramphus minor (assembly GCA_013397135.1). Taxonomy (NCBI): domain Eukaryota; kingdom Metazoa; phylum Chordata; class Aves; order Passeriformes; family Tyrannidae; genus Pachyramphus; species Pachyramphus minor. The sequence continues at coordinate 141,431 of VYXB01008609.1, forward strand.
ACTTGACAGTAAAGGGTGCCAATAGTTGTGGTTCATTGCTCCTTGTATAATATTACTATTAAAGATTTTTGGGGGTCATGAATTTAGACTTTTTCTAGGAATAAAACAAAGTATGGCTTTTTTTTTTTTCCAGGCTGGTGAGTTGCTTGGATTTTCTGCCTTTTTTCAGCTTGAGCAGAAAGTCTACCATCAGCTGCCAATGACTGATCTCTCATACAGGAAATTTTAATACAGTTCAGTGGAAAAAAGATGAAGGATCTAACCTGATCAATTAGAACTTTGTCATCTGCTGTACTGTTAGAGCTGGCAGATTTTAAACAGGATGTTTACCATTCTTCACTGTTTACCTTTTGCTTGGTGTTTGCGAGACTTTCTATTCTTAGAACAGGAAACTCCACCAATGCTGTGGCAGATTGTTATTGCAGGTGGAAATATTTTTACAGGAGTCCTTGATGAATTTTTTTTTTTTTTTTTGAAGTAGGGTGAGAATAATGAGACAACCAGTCACTCTTTTGTACGCTTAGCAGGACAAAGGTTCTAGTTCTGCTAGCGAGAATTGTATTTGCTGAGTGCATAACAGAGTGGTCTCATTCCCACTGCTGGTGTTACTTGCTCTGGAGACTAATATGTACTTTCAAGTATTGAATGAAATGGGCACAGATTTTTTTGGTGTCCTTTGTAGTGTATTAATGTTTGGTGTTAGTGTTTAGCATGTTAGTAAATTCCAGCGTGTGAATTATCCACTGCCCCGGGTTTGGACTAGACAATCTGTAGAGGTCCCTTTTGCCCTCAATTAATTAGCAAATATGCTAATTTCCTTATGAAATACTAATCCTCTTTTATTTTGTGGCAGGCTGAGATGTGAACTTCAGAACTTGTTTTTTGGGTTAATCTCACTAAAAAGAGGTGCTTTTATATCTATTCCTTAATTACAGGGGTAACTATGTTAGATATAACTGTTCATCCTCCCTCCTGCTTCTACTGGAGGTGTATTGGTTGTATCCTGCATCAGGCTAAAAAGGAGCTGTTAGCTTTGCCAGGCCTCTGGAAGTCAAGGTTAAGTTACTGAACTGCTATGCAAGATGCTAGGCTGTTGTTTTTAATTCAGCTTTTTTTGGAGTAGTGAACTTTCCTGGGGATAATCACAGAGTCATGGAATCTCCTGAGTTGGAAGGGACCCACAAGGATCACCCAAGTCTAACTCCTGGCCCTGCACAAGAGTGACACCATGTGCCTGAGCACATGGTCCAAATGCTTTTTGAATTCTCAGTTTTCTTGCACATTTTTCTCTTTGCAGGAGGTGGAACCCATAGACCTACTGGCATTCAACTCTGCTGCTGAATTGGAAGCTCTGGGTTTAGATAAGCTGAAGATGGGATTGATGGCTTTAGGACTGAAATGTGGAGGCACTTTGAAGGAAAGAGCAGCAAGGCTTTTCTCAGTGAGAGGTCTGTCTAGAGATCAGATCAAGCCATCCTTATTTGCAAAGCCCTCCAAAGGGAAAACTGCTGGTTAGATTTAAGACTATTTACCTTTTTGCATGTATGTTTGATGTCATTAAATAAAAATTCTTGGTATCCTTTCAATTGAGTATTCCCAGCTTGTAAATTCACATCCACAAGATAAGCTTCATTAGCATCCCAAGGAGTTACCAAAAGGTGGTAGGTATATCATCGTACACAGACCCAGCTCCTGTGGATCTGTTTGACACTGTTCTGAACATATAAACTGCAGCACTTGAGGGCTAAATGGTTATAACACATTTAAACTGTTCTGTTTACCTAGGTATGGGATCCAAAAGGAATGAACTTAGTTTACAACTTATCATTTAGTAAAATATGGTTTATGGGATGAGCAGTGACTTAAGTGCAGCAAATGATGGTAAGAAAATGTTTGGTGGAGGTAAAGCATGTGACATGGCTGACATTTTAATCTGCAAGGGAGTCTTGGAAAATTTAGGGGGAAAAAAGAGAGGGAGGGATGAGAAAGACTTTGAGGTTCTGCTAATCACATCTCATGGGGGTTGTGACAGGGCAAGTGGACCCTGGATAGAAAGGAAATAGGTTTGTTTACTGAATGTGTTTCATTAGGAAACTGGAAAGGAGGGTGCCTGGGAGGTCACCTTGGCATGATGAGGTTTTGCTGGTATAAATGCATCAGCTGGGAATGCCAGATGCCAGGAGCAATCCCTGTTTAGGTGGCAAACCTTTGTGTGCTTACTGCCAGCTCTCTTAAAGCTCTCCTACAGCGCTGGGGTCAGGAGGGCCTTCAGCTGCATGAACATGCACTTGAGCTCCTCTGTAGCATGGCAAGGGTAGCCTGGGCTGAAAGTGAACGGGTCATTTTAATGACATGTTTTGGCAACAGCACTTGTCAAAGTTATTTCCCCTCACTGCAATCCTGCTCTTACCTCAGCTGCAGTGACACTGCCGTTTCCCAGCCTACCCCTTGTGTCACCTACCTGCCTTTTTTTGTTGTTGTGGGTTCCTTGTTAAACCAGATCATTTCCCTGATGGGGCATATGATGTGGCTCTAGCAAATTTGTGCCAGCACAGGGGAATAAACACTGGTTCATGAAGGAGAACTGGAATATTTTAGGCCAGCAGTAGTGCCAAACACTTTATGATCAACTGTGTGTTCAGTAGTGCCAGAATGAAAAGAAATACTCTTGCTCTGGGCTATGCCCACATGAAGGATTAGCCTGGAGCAACACTGTGTCTAATGTGTGTAGACAGCCATAGGGCAATTCTGGACTTCCATGTGCCCATAGGGCAACCTGAAAACAGCTGGATAACAAACAGGACTCAGACTGATCCATCAGCAGAAGAGAAATAAGTAGGTGAAGTGCTTTAAGGTTTCTTAAGAATTTGGTCGAGAACAGAAAAGTCAACAGTTTTTATATATATATGTATTTATATATTTATATTTCTTTTAACAAATGGTTCCAATGTTATATGGGCTATTCCCACAGGACAGAATGGCCTCAGAGTAGAGGTGATCTTTCTAGTCCAGCCCCAGAGGATAATGCAGAGTTTGCAGCACACTGCCTGTGTCTTCTCCCAAGGATTTATGCAGCTTTGGATTTCAAAGATGTTTCTGGTTGTAAATGCACCAAAACTGTGAACATCTTTGTAGAGAAAAGGTTCATGCTCCCACACAAACACTTCCCCAGCAAGTAAGTGGTGTGATTTACAGAATTCTATTGAAGTGTCATTTTAAATGCATTTATTTCAACCATCTAGATCTAGAGCACTGCTTGTGTTTCACTGGCATTTCAGAGTTACTGACTGAAAAGAAGTAATTAGCGAAAACACTGGCACAAACCTGAGGGAGGGCTTTTCCTCGCTTCATATGGATCCATTTCTTCCCTGGAAAGATAGGTACATCTAATACACGAAATGTAGCAGGGAAGGGGGCAGGTCACAGAGAAAAATAACTTGTGGAGGTTTAGAAAGATCATCACCAGCAGGCACAACAGCTGCCGGCCTTCTTTCCCATTGTCCTCACCTGTATGGTCCTAATAAACGAGTTACTAAAGAAACACTTCAGCGTTTTGACCTACCCGCCACCCACTGGAGTGTGCGGGAATTGCTCCCTTTGGCTTGCCGCGTGCGGGAGCTGCTGCACTCGCTGCTGTAGGTGGCACTGAGCTAACGCGGAGGATGTGTCCGGCTCCAGCAGCGCTGACAGCGCCCTCTGCACAGACCATCTGACCCGGAGCTCTGTTCCATGGGCCGCAGGCACACGGTGCCGCTGCGGAGCAGGGATATTGGGTCATGTCTATGCCATTCTGCTTATGGCAGAAACAGCCCCGATTAATCCTTGTGATCCCCCTGAAACTAATTCTTATCCAAGATTTTGCTTTCTGGAGAATGTTGACATTTGAAAGGTTTGTTTGTAGCAATGCCTATTCTCAGAAAGTGCTATTTTTAAATCTTAAAGCTTCCTCCAAAGCATTTGACAGGAGATGGTGATGACTGCACCCCTGTTAGTTAACACAGCCACCTCAGCTGGCTTTCCTTTGATTACAGCTGAGCAGTAAGAGGGGCTTTTTTTAACATGTGGAATGGAACCTGAAGGTAGGGAGGTGACAACTGCTCTGGCCTCTTCCGTCTGCTGAGGAGGGGCTGGGCAGGCACTGATGCTTTCCTACACTGCTGGAGGCTGGGCAGGGACTGTCTAATCCAGGATGGTTAGTCTGGGTTTAGAGCCAGCAGCTGTGCCTGCTTGGGAAATGTCCCAGTGGCCTGAATGCACATGCTGCCTTGTCCTGCTTCTCCCTTCTGCATTTGCTGTGTGGATCTAACCAGGGAATCAGGAATTTGGACAAAACTTGGAGAACAAAAAGGAACAAGAAGCTCTTGAAAGACCTGCCTGGGCTGTATGGAAAGAAGAGCAGTCTTTAAGGAGCCATTTGGCTGGTGAAACATCTGCTGGAAATACTACCCATCTCAGTGAAAATATGGACAGGCTGCCGAGGGAAGTGGTTGACTCGCCATCCCTGGAAGTTAGATGTGACACTTTGGGCCATGGTTTAGTGGTGGGCTTAACAGCTGAAGTAGATGATCTCGGAGTTCTATTCCAACCTGGATGATTGTATGGTGTTTAGTGGTTATAGATGGTAACTTATAGCCTGTGTGATGTTATAGCCAGCATACAGCAACTAGCTGTAAGGTTATAGACCACTGCGCTGGAAATTGGCAGTCCCCTGAATAGTGATTACAAATTGATTGCATTCATTTTCAGCAAACAGAAAACAGACTTTCAAAGGGGATACAGGCACTGGGGCTTTCAAAGGGGCAGATTTGTCATCACTGAGAAAATTAGAAGGAAAATTGTAAACAGAAAAAAACCCACAAACATTAAGAGTACCTTTAAAATGAGATTACTGAATAGCTTTAAAAAAACTCCAACCCCCTGATTTAATAATTACCGAAAAAGTATGCCAAGAGCTGTGGACTGTTGATGCGACTTTTCAGTGCCCAGTATCTCCAGGTAACTTATCTCCTGCCATGGTGTTTCTGAGCAGTTCTGCACCTGCTGGTTTAACTGTAGGAAACCCTGGCACCCCAACAGCTCTGGAGTTTCTGTGTACTCCCAGAACACAGCCCAGAGGCAGCAGCCACGATTAGCCTTTTGTTCAGTTTTATTCTGAAATGCACGGATATTGTGCACACTACTTTCCTGCACCTGCTCCAGGAATGGACAGAGGAGTTCAGGTCTTCTAAAAATTTCAAAGTCCTGCAGGATCTCTGTCCCCCAGTGCACTCCCCCGCCCCCCCTTCTGTTTGTCCTGGGTTCCCCTTTCCCAGCCTCCAGCTGTTCCCAGCCAAAGCCAGAGGAGCTCCCTGATTATCACCTTTGCCGGGATGTGGATTGGGCATCTGACTTTCCACTTCCACAGGCAATTAGAAGGCTGGCCTGAAAGGCAAAGTGTCAGACACTTTTGGTAGGAGTCTGTGAAATGCAAAGGGTAAAAACCAAGAGAGGGAGAGGAAATAAAGTCTCACCAGCAGGGGAAAACTGCAACTTCTCACAGACTTTGAAAGAAAATGGGAAAGCAGCCTTGGTTCAAACAGTGGAAAGATCAGACAGGGCAATGCAGCCCTGCTAGCAGTGGCATTTAATGTGGCTTGAAACTTTTGTTCTCTCCCCTAAAATGGAGATAATGGCTAGAGATAAAAGATAATGGAGAGAGAAAGTGCTGCCAGCATGCCCAAACCTCACTCTTAAAGAAAGCTTTCCTGAGACCAATAGGTCCAGCTCCTGACCCCATGTCCAGCTCCATTAACTATTGCAGGCCTTCACAGATCATCTGGTGAGCAGTTCCACGAAGGCGGGCCAGAGCTCACATTTGTGATAAGCTTCAGCTCAGGCACGCTGCCACTGTGAATACTCACCTGAGAGCTCAACTTTAAGTGCAGGACTAACAGGGCTGTGGGAGTCCTTCATGTGAAGAGCACACACCTCCTTCTCCTTGAGCAGCACCAGAGGGTTGTGCACTTTCAGTAGTGCAGGAGGTCTCCCAATGTTTTAATGCTGGTTTTGTCTTAAAACACCTTTACATTTTTGGAAATAGTTTCTGATTATATGTGGTTCGTTATGCTCCTGCACTGCTCTTCCTTTTATTTTTTTTGCAGTAGGGCATTAAAGTTAATGCTGAACCACGCTGCTGCCAGGTACGTAAGGTACGTTCTGCCTTTCCTTGGAGACTGTGGTGCTGCTCAGCCGGAAAGGAGAACATGACAGCTTGGCAGCCTCTGTATGTGTTACAAGTTGTACCGATACAAGTAACACACGGAAGGTATCGCAGCAAATGTGGCCTGGGTTCAAACTGACAGGCTGGGGGATAATTTGCTGCAGCACGGGCTGGTGTCTGAAAAAGCGTCAGGTGTGGCAGTATTTCATCCACAGCCTTCTGCCTAGGAGTCTGCAGTGTAGAAATGCCTGGAGCCTTCCCCACATCAGTCCGACCTGTGAGCCAGCAACATATTCACTGCAAAGCCAGCTAGAGTTTAGATGAATGGTGTCCTGTCTCCCCAAAAGTGGGGAATTTCAATCCAAATGTGGGCTAAAAATGAGCCCCAGCAGAGGTGCTGTGACATCTGTGTGGCTGTCCTAGCAATAAATATAAGTACTCATGTTGGCAGCAGGGCTGGCAGCAGTTGATAGCTCACAGGTTTGCACCGTCTCTGCCCTGCAATACAGTTCTCCCCACAGTAAACCCAGGTCTCCTTGGCCACTTCCTCTCCTCCTCCTCTCAGCCCACTGTTTGCTTTTATGTAACTTGTGTCCTCATGACACCAGAGCAAAGGGAGCCAGATGCAAAGCAAGGGGAGCAGGACACAGTACCGGATTCTGGCAGAGGGGAGCACCCTTGTCCACCCCACTGTTCTCACTGTCCATCCCTGCCATGATATTCTGCTCCCCACTTCCCATAGCAGCCTGGCCTCAGTTGCACTGGCTGGGATTTCTCCCGGACTGGAGGATGGATGATGTCTGGAACCAAAGTGCTGGAGGTTGGAGGAGAGCCAGGGTTAATGCTCTTCATCCTCAGGCAGCAACCAGCTCAAACACTTTCTTTCCCAGGAGCAGTGTGCTGCTAAATCATTGGCTTTGTTCTTCCTGGTGATAGATGAGCTCATGGCCTTCAGGCTATGCCCTGCCCCGATCTAGGTGGGGGGGAGCTGGGGCTGAATGCCAGTGCCATTAAGGTAGATGTTACATAGTCATGAGAAGGAAATTACCAGAGATCATAAGGGCTCATCCAATTCTGATTCCAATAATCCATGGTGTGGTAGCCCAGTGCTGGTGAATGGTGAGTCTGTGCTTCTGCCTTTTTTTCTGCCCTTAAGGCCCTTTTGCCACAAGTGTTTACACAAATGCAAGGTGCCAGCCTACCCACGGGCCAAGGTGACAACAGGGATGCTTGGGTGACTTCAGACCTGGGGTCCCACAGGGCAGCAGGCACACTTCACATCTCAGCCTTCCTGATGAATGACACAAAGCCACTGCAGAGTCCAACAGGACCCTCTTTTCACCTGGTCCATGGCCATCCTGTCCAGCCAGACAAACTCATTTTGGTGTCCTTCTACCAGCAGTGGGTTCAGCCAGAGCCTCAAGGGCCACCTCCCACAGATCCACAGAGATGGACAGCAGAGATCACTTCATACCCAGAACCTCTGGTATCTCAGTATCGTTTGAGCTGAGGAGTCTGACATGAAGGTGGAAATCATTATCATTGGTCCCACCCCTGGTCAGCAGTTCAAAACAGTTAAATTCAAAAAGGGATTAAACAACATTATCATCGTGTTTCTCCAGGGGATGTGTTGATCAGACATCCATCAGGAAGGATTGGAGTTAAAAACTTCTACTGAAGAGGGAGGGGTTGTGAGGCAGCTCATCTCTTTCTGCACTACAGCTCCTGAGCCTGCACATTCTGGCACTGCTGCAGCTCGAGGGGAGGGTATCATCTCTTGCTGTCAGACAAGATTCTAGGTTTTCTCTTAAAGCAAGTGTTGACTTAAACTCCACAGCAGCTCAGAGAGAAGCACTGGCTGTGTGGGCTCTGCTCCACCTGCTGATTCAGCCCAGTCCCAGTCCCTGTGTGAGTAGATAAAGCTTTGCCAGAAGCAGGCAGGATCACACAGGTAGCTGAGATCTGTTACTGTGTGTATATCTATAGGAGCTGGGCACCAAGAGATTTTTTTCCCTCCATTTCTAGGTCTAAGAATAAATATAAGCAAACACATGGCTACTTCAGTAATTGTATTTTATTGTTTCCTTGAGTTTGAAAGCACACAAAACTTGGAAAATATCCCTAAATTGAAGTAACTGTAATACAGAATCAGAAAAACAAGCTGTTACTCATGACAGCAAACCTAAGTCCTAATATTCCTGTTGATTCCAGGACTCTAAATTCTGCCTAAAACTGTGCTAAGCCCATGGTGCAGGTGCCAAAAATATAAACCTTTGAGTTCAAGATAATATTTTATGTACGTGTAGATGTGTATTTATGCATACAACACATACGCCCATATACATGCCCTTTGAGCTGTAGACAATATTTTATGTACATATATGTACATATGTGTATGTACTCAATGTGTATATATCCAGTATGTAGACAATACATACATATATTCATGTACGATGTGCGTGTGTGTATGTACTGATTATATACATGTAAGTGCTTCTGCTCTGCAATTCACCATAAACATGACTTGGACAGACAAGGGCCAAACCCAGTACTCTAAGAATGAAAAGCTGAGCCCATGCATTACCTTTTCATCTGGTGATAGCCATTGTCCCTTTGCCTGCAGCTGTTTGCAATACTCCAGGGTGGAGACTGAAATAACTTGGAAGCAGTTCCACCAAATTCAGTGAAATCTATCTAGCATCAAGGGGGCCCTGAGAAGCACTAGGCTTCATAGATACCCTTACAGAGGTATATGTAAAGATGCATGGTCCTCTGAGCCCATCTGTATGGACAGTGCCTTTAAGTGCACCCTCTCTGCAGGGTAGCAGGGCACGGGGGGAGCTCCAGCCCCAGCTGCTGCTCACCCTTGCAGCAGGTGTCCCCTCCAGGACCCTTATCACTGGCCCCAGGGTTGGGGGCCAGGGTGGCCCTTGAGAGGGCTGCAGGGAATGGGGGACTGGGTGACAGCCCAGGCCACCCATGTCTCACACCAGCGCCATGCCGTCCGTGACGCAGCTGCACCTCTCAACGATCATGTTGGGGAACTCGGCCGCTTCGATCTCGGTGCGGTTGCCCCTCTTGACCAGGTACATCATGGGCAGTGAGGAGCTCTCCGCCACGGCGCAGGTGCGCTCCCCATAGCCAAAGTGCCACAGGGGGCTGGGGGGCTGCAGGCAGCCCCCCGAGCACCGGTAAGCCTGGTACCCTGCCGGCTCAATGATCCAGTACCGCGCCCAGGAGAGCTCGCGGAAGCTGATGTAGTGTTCCTGCCGGCAGCAGGTGGACTTCCCCAACATCGCCTCCTCCCTGCAGTCACCGGGGCCCCTGCACACCAAGGGAGAAACAAGAATTGATGCTGTAACTGGAACCAGTGTAGTGAGAGAAATAATCCCCCCGGTTAATAGCATGGATGGGCTCTTAGACATGAAACTTGGCCCAAGACCGGGGTTCATTTGAGTATTCAGAAAACAAATATGGGAAGAGGAGAGGTGTGATTCAGCAACAACTTTCTAACTCCTACTTTCTAACTAACACTTGTGAGAGCAAGAGCTGCCCACCCAGGGTTGGCACACAAAATAATTCAGAGGCAAAGTTACTTCAGAGACAGTACAGATTCAGGCTTCATACGTACTCATAGTCTTCCAAGTTGAGGGTGTAAAGCACCAGTTCAGGTTTGCCCAGGGCTTTATCCTTGGGGTCCTGAGAGGTGAAACGCACAGCTTTGGCCATTTCCGAGGCATAGCTGCCCACTCTCTCTCCTTCAATCCAGACCTCCAGGAACATTGGCTCCCGCCTCTTGTTTCGCAGCCAATAATGCACAGCCTGTGTCACATCGAAGTTCTTCCAGCCCGACTCACGTATAGGAACCAGCCTGCATGACAAGGGCTTGACATTAGAGAAAAGCCCATCAGATAAAGCCTTTAAGAGGAGGGGCTGTTATTGCAGCAAAATAATTTGCTTCCTGTAGATTGTCACATGCCTTGATTGCACGATCATTTTTGCTGAGCACTCAGGCCAAGCACCCACAGCAGTTAACTGACACCTCGAAAAGAAGTATACAGACCTAACAGACACTGAAGGGCTAAATAAAACCCTCTGTGCATGCTCATGTCAAGGTATTCATTCATCTTCAAACAGAAATAGGGTGTGCCAGGATTACCTGCAACCTCGCTACTAGTGATGACAGTCTAAACACCACTATCTCCCACTGCTCCTGTCCTAGCTACATTAGGATCTTAAGTCTCTACTCACCCAGAAAATGCCTTCAAAATGCCTTCAAGGAGTGTAAAACTTCCACAGAGCTCAAGGCTACAGAATCAGATGCTTTCTGCATAATTTACTTATTTAGACCAGCTAATGAAATGGCCAATGTTAAGAACACTAGCAGCCATTAACATACATGAGTTAGAGAGTGAAAGGGAAGTGAACAAAGTGGAGGGTTTTAGAGGGGAACACCCAGCAGTACATGGCATCATTTGACACAGAACTGGATTATTGCAATGAATCATCATATAATGCAGCCTTAGCATAATATCTGCTCTTAGAAACTCATTCTGGGTTTAGAGGCTACAGAGCCTGATTCTACAGATATAACCCCATCAGACTGACATGAGTCACAACTACCTGATACCCAAATCCAGCCCAGAGGACCCATAACTACAGTCCTGCCTCCAGGACAGGTTACTTTCTTACCTGGAGTCTATCAGGGAGGTCCTGTTGGTACCATCGTGCTGCCGTTGCACCCAGTACACACTGACTCTGGCGTTGGAGACAGGCCTGTGAGACTGCCTGGCAGGAAGGTTTGCTCTGTCCAGAGGCTTTTTGAAGAGTTTTAGTTCAGCCATTGTGACTTCGCTGTTTTTAGGTATTCTGCCCTCCATGTCAAAGATCAGGTTCTGGCGCGTGGCAGTGTCGGAGTAGAGGACTTCTCCTGGCATACCTGTGCAGTTGGGAACAAAGAGGGTGACCTGTCATTGCCATCCTCCTCGTGAGCAAAACCCCCACATTTCATACACAGTTATCATCACAACACACCCCTTCCATGCTCCCACATTGAGCCTTGTGGCAGAGCCAGCCACTAAGCACACCTTTTCTAATGCATATTTGAATTCAACCTCTTGCAAATGCCCTAATTCTTCTTCTGTCTTTCTGCAATCCTGACAAACAAAACATCCTACATAATTTGACCCCAAATTGAGCAGACCCCAAAAGGTGTGCATCTCTGTGCCAGTGCTGGGTGTAAAAGCAGGAAACTGCACAACCTGAAATAAAAAACTATTTTCATTTGTTGCCCAGAGTGCTATGTATATCTTTTGAAAACAAAATAAACTCTAAGTGTCCTTGTACAGCCACCATTGTAGACCATGATGTGTGTACAGCTGATTGCCTCCTTCATATTTCTCCCAGCCCAAAAAAAAATTAAAAAAGAGATGAGGAAGAGCAAAACATCCTCGAAGAGGTGTGATTCCTGTTATAGGACTTGCTGTAGATTTGACCCCAGCCCTGCAAGGTCTGCAGTTTTTACTGCCTTATTTTTTTTTTTAATCATTTTTCCACCTGCCCAGACTGTTGCTGGGTACCAAGGCTTTTCTCTTCTATTAAGCTCCAGCAGCAGCTTGCCTTCTGCAAGGACTGTGGGACTCCCTCTCCAGGTGCAGAGGAGTTACCAGTGCTTTTTGATCTTAAGATGCTGTTACATGCACCTCTTCTACCCAGCTGAGCTTTGGCGTCAAATCCAATCCTCACTCTCCCCATGGGTTTGCTTCTGCCGATCCCGAGGCCGGCCGGGAGAGAGTGGGCAGCTCCCCCTGCCAGCGGCACAGTGCTTTGGCCGCTCCCCACAGCAGAAACCTTACCTGCGTTGCCAGGGATCCCCCTGAGGATGCCGGCCAGGCTAGGTAAAGCTCGGCGCTTCACCCTCTGGCGCTTCAGCATGGAGATGTACTTGTTCTTGACGTGGTCTGGGATAACCAGATCCGCCAAGTCTCTCTTATGAAGTTTAGGGATCTCAGAGAGCCCCAGCTGCTTCAGGAACGCCTCCTTGAACCCTTCCTGGGTAAACGCTTGGACCGTGATCACCAGGCAGAGCATGCAGAGCATCCAGACACACCTCAGGTCCATCCTCCTCTATCAGTGAAGCAGCTGCCTGCCTGGCAGAGATGAAGGGGGGATCCCCCTGGGGCTGGTCTCAGCAGAGATGTGCTGGCAGGCTGCCTGAGCTGGACAGAGATCCCCTGCACTGGGGTTTTATAGCCAGCCTCGTCCCACTGGCACAACAAATTTCACAAGTGGGGACGAAGCAGAGGACTTGAAAGGATCACTCCCCTGTTGGTAGACACATGCCAGTTAACACCTTCATCTACTGCAAAGTTAATACAAGAAGGTATAGGGGGGGCTCCCAGATTCCTTCACAGGGGAGAAGTTTCCATCCTTTTTAATTCCTTGTAAATGTTTGCCCAGAAACCCCCTGAGCTATCAGTGTCCTCTGTTCAGCCTAGGTGAGGGAGGAAGCACATCTTCATAAAGCTTTATGTACTGCACCATATGATTCCTAAAGGAAGTGTCAATCTTTACTGCAGGAGACTTGCTACCAAAAATAGCCACTATCAATCAGGAGAAGCTTTAGCTTTAAGCTGGAAGTCCATTTCTTTGGCAAGCATTAAAAAATCATTTAAATCTTGGTAGGAGGAGGGGAAGAGGAGGGAGGTATCACTTTGATCTCTGAATATTTGTATCAAGTGTATGAATCAAGGCAGTGAATCACAGCAGTTGAATGATTTATGTCCTTTTATGCTGCTTCTGAATCACAGAAGGTGGAAGATGTATGGGCATGACATTTTAGAAAAATGTCCCATCACTCCTTATGGATTCCTGTGGGTTTTAATAATACTTGTGCTTAAAAGAAGGCCTTTATGTAAAGGCAGATCACCTTTCAGTGAATATGAGAAACCACTCCACTCTTTTGCAAGATGGGTGAAGAATATCGGTATTTTGAATGCTGTTAACAACCACAATAGACTGCTGCCTCTGCAGAGTGAAGCTGACCTGGATGTTGGCATGGGGAAACTGGAGGTTTGCCTTGAAGTCAACCTTTAAACCTGAAGCTCATATCATTTTCTTCCCTGGCCTTTACTGGCATAAGGTGTGGAAATCTGTTTTTGACACCAATCCCAGGAGAAGAGAATGGAAAAAATAGAATGTGATCAATAAAAGCATGAAGGAGCATGGCACTTGAAATTCTCATCCTCTCCTGCAGTACAATGCCTGAGCACACATACAAATGTCCTCAGCATCAGAGGTTCTTTGGATTCTGTACCTCTGTAAATGATTTAAAATTGGTCCAGTTTTCATCCAATGGTGTGCCCTGAGGACAGTCTGGCTGGAGGATTCAACGTAATGAACTTGTACAAAAGCAGCCCTGTTGTGGTTCATCCCTCATTAAAACAAGTGTCAGCCAGGGCAGCCTGTTTTGTAGCAGAGGAAGGCAATAAAGCCGTCTGAAAGAGCCTCACTAAACACTTCTCTTACAGCTCACTTTGTCTTTACAACCTTTTAAGAAACTTGTCTCCTTAAACATGATAAAGCCTCCTCTAGACGTTAAAAGGGTACCTTATTTTGCTGAATTGAGTTTTAAGACTAAAATGGAAATAGACTACAAACCATCAGCTTGTGCATGGCCCAAGGCAGTACATTCTTTAATCTTGCCCTTTGTGTAGCGTCTTTCTCTGAAGATGAATTTTATCCATTCGTTTATATATTCATTCCAAGTGCATTCATTCTCAAGACACAGATAGCAGTGAAAAATACCCACTTTATTTACCTGCTTCAGCTTCAACTCGTGTAAAAAAACTCCTGCTCTTGCAAATAAGAGGAGGGAAGGGATTTTTTTCCTGAAATCCTCATGACCTCTCAGCCCCAGAGGAAGGCTCCATACTCCATGTTCCCTCCCTCAGGACTGCTTCCCCAGCTACATGGCACATTACTGATCCTCAGGGGCTGGGACAAATGCAGTCACACGATGAACCACATCAGAAGGTTGAGTTGGAAACCCCACTGAGCAATGTTCAGGTGGCTGATAAAGTTTCTTATATTAGACTCTGTAACTGTTGTGGCCAGCTCAGTTCCAGGAGTGAATTTATGTTCATAGGATTAGAGTCACCTGGATAAAACTGCAAGTCATGGATTTGTAATGGTCTCTCTCTTATGTCACGAAGACATGATCCCATATTTATTTATCAATCCAATTAGTCTTTCCTCCAGAGAGTGGTCCTGCTGTGCAGCGAGTGCTCTTGAAAGAATCACAATAACATGAAATGAAAATGCCTGATTGCTCCAGCAGCACCCAGCTTTCCTGTATCCAGATGAGATTTCTCCTGTGGCTGATGCCAAATCTACCAGGACTCTCCACTGTCCAATGTGTATTGGAAAGTGATTTATGGACTTCACACCTAAAATAAAATTATTGACCAAAAACAGTTGAAGCTAAGAAGAACAACTAAGAAGAAAACAGAGGATGTGGATTGCAGGCTTTTCACAGAAGGGTGATTATCTGGTCCAATTGGAGGATTTGCCATTCCACCTTTGTCATGCAAACAAGAAAAAGTCAGGAATTTTATAATAGCTCTTTTTGTGTAATGTGTATTAGAACACACATGGCAGATTCAAAATGTCAAACAGAGAATCTGAAGAGGCTGCAAGGGATGAAGTATGAGAAACTCCTGGTTTTAATAAAAGCCAGTTGGTTTCTAGTGGAGAGAGAATCTCTATATTTAAGCTTTTAATTTTGTTACAAGCAGTTCTCTAAGATATTTTCTGGGTATATGCAATGCAATGATTTTTGGTAAATAAATCCAGTGGGTTCAAAGACAAAGGGTCAAGGGCTTACCCTAATTATCTAGTTTTATCCTGGGAAACAGGAATGTTTCAAATGTATTTGCAATACTGAGGATCTGAATATTTAACTTTTCAAGATCTTGTGTCATGGACACAACTCTTTTGTATTACAGTTGAGCTCATATTAGAACAGCCCTTGCTTCAGTGATGTGAAAGATAACAATTTTTGTGTGGTTCAAGAAGTGCCCACATTTGTGCAACAGGTTTATTGTACAGAGATGGGAGCACAACTCTGTGGAGATTTTAGTCTGTTTTCCCCCAGAGTTAGGGCCTTCTAAATCTAGGAGTGTGGAAGTAAAAATAGTAGTGGTTAAGATGCCAATAGAAACATACCAATTTTAAAAATAATTCAAGTACAAGTTCTGTTTCGTATTCTTTTTCAGCCTTAAACACATCACATTTTTACTTAGGTAACAAAACACTGCAGAACAGGCTGGTCATGTGAAGAGCTGGGTTAGGAATTTCAAAATTGGAAGTTAACTGCAGGTTATACATGAAGGCATGCTCTTCTCACACCGCCTCACCAATGCATCCCACCAGCCACCTCACTGCTTCAGACTGAATATTCCCACCAGCAAACCCAGGCTACAAACCTTTAAGTGGGATTTCACTGCCATCTTTGACTTCTTTCTTGACTGGCATGGTCTGTGCTGGTGGTGGAACTCTGTTCCTCTGCAGGAACCAACCCTGTGTCAAACAGGTCCAGATAGCAAGCATGGAGGTCACAAGCCCACCAGTGGAAAGCTGTCCCACTGCCAGCAGCCTGATTTCACACAAAATGGGTTTATGACCATTTTCTAAACAGTGGCCCAGTAAAAAAGCATTTCTATTTCCCATCTCTGAAGCTGTGTGGCCCTTTCAGTGCAGGATGACAGTGAGGTGTCACCAACAGAAGGAGGTGACACTTGCTGGGCTGGTGGCTTAGCCTGCCCTTGGTGCAAGCACAGCTGGAGGGGATGCAACACAGCATAGCACTTACCCCCCTGCCAGAGAGGCAGCCCTGTGGGCCCGTGGTGCCTTTACAAGGAGAGAAGGGTGATGTATCCCTCCCTCCATCAACCCCGTGTGGCTCCAGGGACAATGGAAAATGACCAGTGGTGGTTACTCCGTGAGACTCTCTTACTCCAGAGCCAAGACCTCTCAGAAATTTGAGAAATTCCTCTGGCACAAAGGGCAAGTGAGCAGGCCACAGGGTTACTATCACATTTGCTTGTCACTTTAGCTCCAAACACTACCAGCCACTGGCCTGGTCTAGATATGCTCTGATTTGTCCTGTACTTGTTCCTTGAAAATTACATATGCCTGCTGAAAGATACTGGAAACTATCTTGCCATGGTAGTGGCTTTCAATCTTCCTCTACATCCAAAGACAGTTACTCTTTTGTTGGTGTACAGAATCATAGAATCATTTGTGTTGGAAGAGGTCTTAAAGACCATCTAGTTTGAACCTCCCTGCCATGGACAGGGACACCTTCCACTGGATCAGGTTGCTCAAAGCTCTATCCAACCTGGCCTTGAACACTTCCAGGGGTAGGGTATCCACAGCTTCTCTGGGAAACCTTTTCCAGTGCCTCACCATCATCACAGTAAACAGTGTCTATCCTCATATCTAATCTAAACCTTCCCTCTGTCAGTTTGAAGTCATTACCCCTTGTCCTATCAGTACATGCCCTTGTAAAAAGTCTCTCTCCAGCCTTCTTGTAAGCTGCCTTTAGGTACGGGAAGGTGTTATAGGGTCTCCCCAGAGTCTCCTCTTCTCCAGGATGAACAGCCCCAGCTCTCTCACCCTGTCTTCCTGGGAGAGCATGAATTGCTTGTTCAATATACAGAGACAGAATAAAAGCACCTAGGACTCCTGTGGGATCAGTACAGCTCACTGGACTTTGTGTGTGTGCTTCCCATCATCTCAGCCTGCTCTGCAACAATGTGGCCTGGAAAAGTTTCAGAAGATATGTCCTGATAACATAAGACATCCAGTTTTATCTGTCTCCCAGGGCCAGACTAAAATCAGCAGAGCCACTCAATATAGTGTGTTGATCTGCACTAAATCCTTTATGCTGGTTGTGATTCATTGCAAAAATTCGGCTGTGTTAATTTTTGTGCCAAATGGCTTTGTGCTCAATAAGGTATTATGTGACTTCTCTGCCTTCTAGTCATCGCTGTCCACCCTCCAGTGAGCATAAAATCATAAAAGGGACTTTCTATCTGTGTTGTGAGCATTGACTAATATGACTCTGGGAAGGAGAATTTCATGAGATGAGCTATGGTGACTCTGAACTTACAGTGCACAGCTCTCTATCAAAGGCACTGCAACCACAGCCTCAGCCCTTAGTGTTTACTCTGCCTGCCAACCAAGAAACCAGTTTCATTAGCAAGTATTGTGGTCCAAACAATCATCTGCTTGAGCTATAGAGAAACTATTAAGTTCATTTAATCTAGGCAAGAACACAAGCATGTTTTTCCTCATCACTGGTATAGGCCATACTGAACTGGGGATCTCCAAAGGAAATATCTTACAGATCACATGTCCTGTTGGTTTCCTCTCACAAATGTTGAAGCCCCAGGCAGCAATGGAGATAATGTTCCCTTATGCATCTATCCCACAATGTATCCAGCATGGTAAACCTCCATTTTATTTGAGAGACATATTGAAAACCTGGTTTGATCTTGAACTGAATTCATTAATTTCTGGTGCTGTGTATATCTCAGATTGCATTGACTTAAGCACATCTTCCATAGGCAACTTCTGCTTTCACTCACGGGCTTGTTTTGCTCAAATGGCCCAGACAAAAGGCTGTGTGTCTGAAGAGAGATGGATAAAATGTCCAAAGTACCACCATGTCCTTAGTCAGCTGATGTCAGCTGGCTCTGTTGTAGGGTTTGTGTTGGCAATGTTTGCAAAGTGCTAGTGTTCTGGCAGAAAAGAGATCTTCAAGATATTTTTTTTTTTTTAACAGAAAAGCAAACACAACTGTTTAAATACAGCCTTTTCTGTCTCCTCCCCACTGCCCTAGTCTGTGCCTTGTTTGTAGCTGGGGAAGCAGGATTTGTTATCACTTGGATGGCTGCAGAATAGGCTGCTAGCAAAACCACTGACATTTAGCAAATGCAGTTGAATCAGATAAATAAGCATAGGACCCTAAATTGCTTGCTTTACACCAGAGTCCACTTCATTAAGGAAGGTCCCCATTTCTGAGAAATAGCTGTAATATTTTAGGAGCACAACCTAATTTTCTAGTAAGAGCCCATCTATCTGCCTAGTTAAAATGTTGCTTTTTCTTTGCAGCTGTGTGTTTACACTGCAAAAGTTTATCAGCTTTTTTTAAGAGTATGTTTCTCCTGACCTAATGAGAAAGTGAGTTCCCACCCCAGGGCTAAGCAGGGGTGGTGAGGAGAGGCTGTACAAATTCTCCCTGACCTTGGCAGTGACTGCTGCCAAATTGGGCTTTAACCAACGTGTTCCAGTGAATGTCACCATGAAGGCTCAACGTGTGACCCTCTTGGTTGTCTGTCCCAGAGCCTGTGCGTCCAACAGAAGGGAACCTGAATGCAAGGGAGCTGTCAGGAACACTGGAGCAGTTTTAATGCACATGGTGCTAAGAACAGAGCTGGGCTCCACCTCAACACAGCTTTCAGCTCTATGGGCTTCTGAAAGTCTGGTGTAGGACCACCAGCATGAGCCAGCAGTGTGCCCAGGAGGCCAAGATGTGGCACTTGGGGACAAGGTTTAGTGGTGGACTTGGCAGTGCTGGGTTAATGGTTGGACTCTATGATCTTAGAGGTCTTTTCCCACCTCAATGATTCTGTGTCATGTTTGTGTAGCAAGTGGCTACACAGAAAAAACTGAGAAATGTCCTCATTTTCCTGTCATGCTAATCTAGTTGAATACTATTCACATTGCATCTGTGGCAGTGAGTAGCCTGGCTTAATTATGGATTGTATTTCCTCCAATTAATTTTAATTCTAATAACTTCTGCTTCACTGAACAAACTTTCTTCTCATGCTAAGAAAGAGAGGAAATTAATCACTTTTCCCCAACTCAGATAGATAGAAAAACAATATTCTAGCCACTGTAGTTTATTTCTCTTACCCGGAGAAGCTGCAAAGGCAGAAAGATTACGAACTACATGTTAATGCAAGTTGAATAATTTGCATTATTAACTTTGCTGGAAGACATTTTTTTCTGCAGGCCAAAAATAAAGATGAAAGGCCAAGATGAGTGAGATCTAAAAGGAACCTCTTCTGCTAAACACGGCGAGCTGTTGTGCAAAGTAGTAATTTGTTAGTGGAGTGCAACAAAAAGAAAAAGGGCTGTTCCTTGCACAGTGCAAGATTGTAGAAGACAAAATAAAGTCATAACATGCACAAAGATAACAATATAGAATGGATAAATATTTTAGATGTCTCTAATTTGGTACATCACGTAGAGTGCAGAGTAGCTGTGCAAAGGCTTCACTGAGATATTTAAAGTTAATTTGGGGAGTGCCTTAGCAAACACATTGATTGGCAAAAAGATACCCGCAACAACAGGAAAATGAGCTAAACTACTCGTATAGTTGTTTTCCATCTGTAACATCTGCTGCTAAAGTGGCTTTGGGGCTATTGCGTGTCAGTGGGTTTTACACCATGGAACTTAGATGTATTCAGTTTCAAAATAATTACTTGCACATGGCTTTTATCCTTGATGTTAACAGCACACTAGTGCTGTGTTCAAAAGGATGATGAAGTGGAATTCTGAATGGGTCCAGCAACAACACCAGGCCTGCCTGTTTGCGTTCTGGGTGAGCTGGGCTGATACTGGGGGAAGATGTCTGAGAGGTTTCTGGGGGAGACAGGAGATTCAAGATTGAACAAAACAATCTTCCTGGAAGTTATGATCTGGATCAGACTATAATCCCTCATCCTGATGTTTAACATTCATTCTTTTCAAACAGAAAGAGGCAGGCTTGGCTTGCTGTAAGCACTGCATTGAACTTTTGCAGGCATCTTTTCCTTGTCTTCAGAGTTCTGACATCTCTTCTGAGAATGGTCTTAGAGGGAAATAGATTATTTGAAACGCATTTTAAAAGATTTCAGATCTGTTAATAAAATTTCAAATTGCTAACATTAACTCATTAAATAGTTTTTAAAATCTAGTGAGCTGGCTACTATTTATGATGATTCATTATTTATCCTTTTTATTCCGTTCCTCTTCTGTCTAGATCGGATATCTTGTTACACCTTTGAGAATTGCACAATAATAAATATCAAAATAGCCCCCTAATTTTCTTCTGTTTTCAAACAGTACTGCAATGGTCAGAAAGGAGGATGTATAAGTAGACTGCTTCTACTCAAGCACTTACTACAAAGGTGTTTTCTTTTAAATATTTATATTATCATGGTATTGCCTTTGTAACTTATTACTTTTTCATGAAAAAGACTTCAGTAGAAAAGAACTGGAGAAAATATAGTTCTTCATGTATTTGACTTCAAAACAGACCACAAAAGGGTATTTTACTTCATGGCAGAGGTTAAATTATGTAATTTCCTGTCATGCACTCATATCTATGTAAACAAGGAGTATAAAGTCTCGGATATAACATGGCCCTTATAAAAGGCAAAATAAAGCTGTGTGACCTGACTAGTTTTAATCCTTTTAGCATTCATACTACAGGACCCTGGGAGATGCATCATGGTCATTTGATTTTAAAAGGGAATCTAGCCACACTTGGCCAGGTCACTTGAAGCGTGAAACATGAACTTCAGTTGTTTGGGGTTTTTTTCCCTTTTCTTACCTAACCATTTGCTTATGCAAAAGCATTAATCCAGGAGTGATCAGAATTTCCATATAGCAACCGAATGCATTTCTGAACCTTAATTTTGCATTCAACACGTGATTCTGCAGGAAATTCTATGCATTTGAAGCTGGTATCTGTTAGCTTTCCAGGCTGAATAACTAAAGATATGATGACCAAAATTTATTTTACTTATGCAGCATGGCTGTTAGCTTCACCAGCTGCCAATACAGATTCCAGGGTCTTTTGACAAATCATGTGCATGGAGAAGACTTTCAAAGGTATGAGAAGAAATTCAGTCTATTTTCCATTGAGCAAAACTTGAGTGCCTAGTCCCTCCTCTCTGCTTTGATTCTAAAATAGAGCAAGGTATATTTTACCTCTGTGACAGCAAAACTGGAAATAATTACCACAGTTTGAGCACAGATGACCTTGGAATGAATTTGAGATACTTAATCAAGCAGATCTGTTGGAAGATCTCAAAGGCAGACTACAGGAAAACAGTGTTTTCAATGAAGTTCAGGTTCTTCAAATCCAGTAGCAGGAATCTGACAATCACAATGTGAAGCAGAATCAGAAGGCTGGCTCTTAAAATTCATTGGAGGCTGCACCACTTGGTTTGCTTTAAGTCCCTCGTGGTAGGAAAGCTCTCCTCTGGCCTTCACTGTGTTCCCAGGCTGCTAAACTCTTAAACACATGCCATACCAAATGAGAAAATGCTTCAATGCACAATAGAACATGTAAACATACTATTGCTTGGGCTTGTCTAGAAATGGATCTAGAAACCACAGCAATAACAAAACACAGTGGTCTTGTTTGCTAAGTGGATGGGAACTGGTTCCTTAACATGCCCTCTGAGAAATGCTCTCACTGTGATAATTTGAAAAATAAACTCAAGGTTTTACACTGATGTACGAAACCCTTCTAATCTCCACAGGAACTATGGTGCAAAGGAACTACCATCAACCTGGCTTGCTGTTCCCCAGAGCAGCTGGCAATTTGGGTCCTTAAACCTCAGGTCTTCCTCTCTCTGGGCTGTGCATGAAGCAGTGCCAGCTTACACTTATTCTCTCAGCTGTGCCCATACAAGTCCCAGGAACTGACCCATACAGGGCCAGAGAAGGTGCACCATATTGTGAAGGCAGGAGTAGTTTGCGTGGGTGTTCCCATGTAATATTGACTCTTCCTTCTGTCCTGGACTCATTCTAGAAACTTCCACAAAGTGGATGTGCCACTTTACAAGACCCACTTTTAACTCCTCCCAGATTAATTCTGACTACTCGCTTAATTATAATCTGGTGTATAATCTGAATATTTGCTTTAGTGAATCTAAATACATAAACATCTGCTTTACTAAAACGGCACATAATATCAATAGGAAAGGAAAGCTGAAAAAATTGGGGCTATCTTCCCTGTTCTGTTCCCTCAAGATTATTATCTTGAGCAAATTGCCTTGGCGAAAATTTGAGGTCCACATTTAGACACAAAAATAAATAAGCCAACCACAGCTTCTATCAACAAAACACCCAGTAGACATTAATGATTACTGTATGTAAAGTATCTTACTAAAACAAGCAATATTCCTCTTGCCATCTGTTACTACTTACTTACAGGGAAGAAAGTTGCCCATTGATCCATAGATCACCTGTGTGTTCAAGCTCAGCTCACAGTGACTACATACTTTTCCTTGTCACACAGATAAGGACACACCCTCACTCATGAGGCAATGTCAAACATGCGAAGTCCAGCTGAAAGAGATGTGAGGGAATACCTTTCTACCCTATGCAAACATTTGAAAGGAGAAAAATGGAGCAGGAGAAAAATGGAGCAGAAGAAAAAAAAAAAGAAAGTGATTCAGAGAAAATGAAATCATCACAGAAAAGGAAATATGAGAAAGGATGAAGGGGGGGGAGGAAATGAACTACTACGGAAAGAGGAATGAGAGAGTGGATAGTGAGGCATAAGAATGGGGAAGTCAGAAGTTATGGTGATAATATGTCCAACAGGTAATCACATCCTAAGGAAGGGACAGATTTAGGCAACTCTTCTGCTTCTCTGAAGTGGAGGTACCAAAAAGCACGCAGCAAGGACCCACATGCCTGTGGTGTGTCTTGAGCAGCAGTCATGTACTTGGAACTGGTTGTATGCTGCTGCTCCCCACCATTTCCAGTCATGCTTTATTAAAACCAGGCCCTGGGTACAGGAACTTCTGTGCTGGAAAAGGCCACGCTGCCCTTGGTTGTGCCTGTTTGCCATTGTGATAGCTCTTCACAGGTTCCTGCCTTAAGCCTCTTTGCACCCTGACACCAATCCACCCCGGACACTTGCCCCTCACTTTCCCGGCACCTGACCCCCTGCTTGGGCTCACCAGGATCATCCTGCCATCATTAGTGGCCCCCCACGCTCACCCGCTGGGGTGTGTAACTGCAAAGGAGTCAAGTCTCTGCTGCAGTGGGAATTGTAACAGAGACCTTCTCAGCTCTTTGCAAAGCCAAAATCCGAATTTAACAGATCAGATCTATTTCTAGAGGCTGGAACACAGAAATCAACAAGAGATAAGTATTGGTTCAAACTCCCAGGTAGAACACAGAGGCTAAAAGAAGTATAACTTAGTTCTGCTGTTTGGAGTTTACTTTAACCCAACATTAAAATTAAATCAAAGCTCTTTGAAATCTTCATGGTTTGCACTCTGAATTTTCTTCATCTGTAAATCCAGAAGTAGAAAGGGGGAATTATTGCCCAAGGGAAAAATGATTACTCATTTTAAAAGTCCTTTAAAAAATATTTAACCTAGAGTGCTATTCAAAAAAATTATTATTTTTTTTAAAATAAACTTATTGTATATATCCACCTATATATTATATATAACCATCTATAATGGTTAAGCTTCTGACACTTCAAAAACAATGTAAAATACATTTATAAATGATGAAACAGTGTGCTTGATGCTAACATTTAAAGGGAAATCAAGCCAGTTAACCAGGAAGGGTCATCACCAAGGCATTGGAACTCAGTTCTTACATCTAAAAGCTCGGGATCTCACTGGACTCTTTGCAGATAGAGTGCATATAGCAGATCAACTAATTTAATAACTAGCTTCCTCAAAGTTGTCAAACTGAGTAGTATTTGGAAAGAAAAATAAAGGCGGGAAGGAAAACTAGTTTTCCTCTTCTGATCTATTCCGAACAAAACCAAGATTTAAGAGCTTTGCTAACAAAAATTTACTCTCAATGCAAGGTTCCAGCAAACCCTCCAATGGTTTAGACTGCAAGAACTCCTGGAGTGTTTTGTGGCTCCTGCACAAACAATCACCCAGATTTCTGCTCCGGGGAAAGCAGAACCAAAGGCAAGGATGCTAATGTTGGTCCAGGTGTCACCTCACCACTGGGGCACCAAGAGTCGGTTGGGACAGCGAAGGAGCACAGAGGCTCTTGAGGACACTGAAGTTTCTCACTAAAAATAACATATGTTGTACCCCAAAACAGGGAGACTGTACAAGCTCTCAGTGGTTTGATATTTTACACTGGTGGCAAACACACCTGCTGCCTGAGGCACATAAATCCAATGGGTCAGATGGCCAGGTGCTGGGAGGGACCAGATTGTGACAGATGGTTCCTCCATCTACCTCTCTCTCTTGGGGAGCTCCCTTAATTATAGTTAGTGCTATGCCACCTATGCATTAACTCCCTTCAGCTTCTATACACATAGGCATTAAGATAATACGTATATTCAGGAAACAATGAAGTCATCTGCGTTGCAGGTCACCTTGCCCTAGTTTTGTACCAAAGTGTGTCACATCAATAGCAGCTGCATTGCAACAAGCTAATAATAAACCTAAAAATCCTAAATATCAGTATGAGATTCTCCACAGCTGCAACTACCTTAAATAATGTTTAAAACCTCTCCCTTCACAGATGTGAGTGATGAGGAAGCCTTTGGTAAGTGTTGTCCCCCCGGTAAGCATTGGCCAGCCTATGGCAAGGTTTGGCTGTTATTGCAGCTGGGTTTGGCAGTGTTTCTAGCTGGGATACCCGTACAGAATCCCAGGAGCACTCACAGGGACCTCTGTGACACAACCTCTTTAGCCACAACCAGGATGATCAAAAGCAGTGACCTCAGTGCACAAAGTGGGGACAATAATTCACCATTTTGTATATCAAGTTTAAATGCAAAATATGTTGCAATAAGCTTACTATTCCCCCTGGTACTTTTCAATATTGCTGTTTTAGAATGTAGTTTCTTGTGCATTTTAATAAAATTCCAATTTTCATCCAGGTATAACTTGACGAAGAAGACGTCACAGAAAAGTGAATCATGCTCAAGTATTAATATCAATGCTCCATTCACCATTTCCCACATGACAGAAAATGTAAAAAAACCCAAACACAACAAACAAGTTTCTATCATATATTACTACATATATTTTGTTAAATATTTTGTATGATGATCAATTATATTGATCAATAGAAATACATTCCAACTTCAATGCAAAGCTATTTCTAGCTTGAAAATAAACATACTATCTATGATGAGAAGTATAGGTCATTAATTTAAATCAATACTGGCTGCTTGTTGATTTGTATTATGATTAGAGTTCATTTAAATCTGTCTAGATTTTTCTATTTGTTTGTTTTTATTATAAACTCCTTAATGCTCAGATCTTTCAAAGGAAGACTCCATAATGCCCACACTGCATCCTTTGGTATAGGGAGGCTGGTAAACAGATTGTTAGATGAAGGCAAAGATTAAAAGATAGCAAAGGGTTGCCAGTGCAGAAGCCTGAATTAAATCCATTAAGTTATATTTGAATAGGCAGATAAGTAAGGAAGCGCAATCTGGGCTGATAAGTTTCTTCAGAGAGAAGAAATCATGGTGAGAGTTGCCACGCATGGCAAAGCCTCAGGCCACCTGCTACTCACCTCCAGAGACTATTGATGTTCTGTTGGGAGTTCATCCATCAAGGGATGTCCTGCTGTGATAAATCAAACTAAAGTGACAGAGGAGTTCTTCAGCCATAAGGTCATTTAATAAAGTAAGGGAAGGGTCACACCTGTAAGTGTAAATGCCCCGCACGCTTGTTCAACTTGGTGCTAAAGAGCTGTTGAAGTGGATATGGAGGATGAAAAACAAACGAAAGATGGAAGAATTTTAAATTCTATTGACCTGCTCCCTAGGTCCTGAGGGTGGTTTTCCATCTGTTCTAGCAACATAATTAAACGTTTGGGAACTAATGACAGTATGTGGCTTTTGTCACCAAAAGAACAGACAGTGGTAAACAAAGCCCTATTTACAAGAGGTAGGGAGGTAAATGTGGCTCTGCTGTTGAAATTAGAGATAAACAAAATCACACCACTTAGCTAAAGAGCCTGTCTAGACAGAGAAAGAAGAAAAACAAAATACAAAAGCTTGATGTTATTCTTGTGAGAAAGAGAAGGAAAAATTATTTTGTAGCTAGGCAAAAGTCTTCAGAATGAAAAACATCAAGATTACAATGTCAAGATTACTGGATATCACCTATTTTACACTACAGAGTAAGATAGTCTAGCCAGAGCAAGCCCTTCTTAATTTTGAAAAACATAGCAAGAATCAATAGCAAGTACAAACAGCTTAGGAAATCAGTGAGAAAATTAACCAAACAGATTTTGGTCCTAGAAGTGCAAGAGCTGCAAGCATACACTGATGCTTCACCTACGTGGCTGGTCTACTCTGCTGCAGCTACATCAGTAAAATTTAATTTAAAGGAAAGTGATTGTAACTATTCCACTTTGAAATCCTGCTTCAAAATAAATTTTCCACTGGAAGAGTTTTCCCAGAAAAGGCAGGATGGAAGAATAACTCTACTACACTCATGTCACACAACTTTTCCACCAATATAGCCCTAAGTAGCAAAGAGTGTGTTTTAAAGCTAAAATAATTAACACCCTTCAACAACAGTTGGATTTCTTTTTTCCAGAAGTGAATATGAATCACTCTGCTTTGAGCTGAGAACTTTTGTGCCATTTTCTAATTAACATAACTGTTACAGACAATTTAAAATCACGGATTATCTACAATGCATCTACTAGATAAATTATGAAGTTGTGTCTTGAAAGGTCTCTCAGTGACTGCAAATAATCAGGACTTCTCCCTTTCTGTTGGATGAAATGGGGGAAGGTACATAGCACACGGACAACCAAATACTGCTCTCCACTGAGCAGGTGCTCCTGAAAAGTGAAACAAGGATTTGACAGAGCAAAACAATTGTGGATTAATAAAATGGCAGGGAGCAGGAAAGCAGCTATGCATGCAGGGCCCAAAGTAATCCACACAGTCTGAATACACAGGGACATGAGGAGTTGAAGGTGGAGAGGCAGGATCAGGATGACCAGCTAGAGGAGATATTGGCTTCCTGGCAGCTGGAACACATTTCTTTTAAACATAAAATTCAACAGATAACTAAAGAGGTTTTTTTCAGACTGACACTTGCAATGCTCTATTTATTTTTGGTTGTTTTTAGAGTGGGTTGCTGTTCTGAGACATTATCACTGCTTCATCCACAAGATTGCAGGTAGGGTGCAAACCTTTGAAGGCAAGTGGTCTCTGGTTCCCTCTGAACAGTTACATTTTCATCATTATCATAATCTTCTTCCTCATATGACCGCTGCTCACTGAGGTCAGTTATGCCAGTCAGGGACAAAGGATGAAGACAGAGGGGAATGAGGATGGTTTGCAATGCTAGGTATCGAATGCCTGTTGAGGGAACACCAAAATAAAAAGTAGAGGAGATGTGGACAGCAGAGACCTGCTGTACAGTGTTTCTGACCTGTTGTCTGGAAGTAATTAACCCCTGTAAAGGATAAGATGTCATTATGGATGTCTGGGATTTGATTTCATCCCAGTTCTGTCATGGATTTATTAACTTAAACTCCCCAGCTTACAGGGTTTTTTGCAAATTAACAACATTTGAACAGAATTTCTATCTTCAAAGCTGTGTGGACACAAGGGGCTTTACATATTTTGTGAAACATTCATATTACTACAATTAATGTATTTCAGAGTTACCGATGAAAAGAGGTGTGGCCAAGAGGTCAAGAGAAGTGATTTTCCCCCCTGTATTCTGCTGTTATGAGACCCCCACACGGAGTGCTGCCTCCAGCTCTGGAGCCCCCAGCACCAGAAAGATATGAACCTATTGGAGCAGGGCCAGAGGAGGGTCAGTAAGGAAGGCTGAAGCACCTCTCCTATGAAGACAGGCTGAGAGAACTAGGACTGTTCAGCCTGGAAAAGGCTCTGGGGAGACTTAAATAGCACCTTCCAGCGTCTAAAGGGGGCCAAGAAGAAAGCTGGAGAGGGACTTTTTACATGAGCAGGTAGCGATAGAACAAGGGGGAATGGCTTTAAAGTGAAAGAGAATATGTTTAGACTAGATATTAGGAAAAAATTCTTTATTGTGGGGGTGATGAGGTGCTGGAATGGGTCGCCCAGAGAAGCTGTGGATGCCCCATCCCTGGAAGTGTTCAAGGATGGGCTGGATGGAGCTCTGAGCAATCTGGTCTCGTGAAAAGTGTCCCCTGGCAGGGAGGCTGGAAGTAGATGATCTTTAAGGTTCCTGCCAACCTAAACTATTCCGTGATTGTATGATTGTAGTGTGTGGCCTGCTCCACTTGCACCTGCACACTTGTCTGCTTTATCAGATTTGGAATGGTGAAATCTCTCTGGAAACCTCTTTTAAAGTTTTATTTGGGTTTTTTTTGGGGGGGAGGGGGAGGTGAGGGTGAGCTAGGGTGGTGCAGGGGGCGGGGGCTTATGAAATGCTCTATTTGGTTCTGCTTTTAGGTACTCGAAGGTGCTACAAGGTCTCCCCGGAGCCTCTCCTTCTCCAGGCTGAACAGCAGCTTTCCCTGTTACTTGGGGTTATTTGAGGGTCCCTTCCCCGAGGGAGGCACTTGAGAATCTAGGAGCAGAAGGCTGGAGAGGCGCAGGGGCAGCAATATCTCCGACGGGAGCAGCCAGCGACCCTTCGGGCCGGGAAGAAGGGAGCCGGGGCAGCGGGGAGTGAGGGCAGCAGGGAGCGAGGGCAGCGGAGGCAGCAGGGAGTGAGGGCAGCAGCGAGCGGAGGCAGCAGGGAGCGGGGACAGCAGGGGCTGAGGGCAGCGGGCCGATGAGCTCTGACACCCTGCCCGGCCACGCATGCGCGGATCCAGGATCCTGTCGCCGGGGCTCGTAAGTTTGGGGCCGGGACCGCCTGTGCGGTGACGGGACGGGAGGGGAGAAGGGAAGGGGAGGGGAAAGGAAAGCAAAGCAAAGCAGAGCAGAGAAGAGAAGAGGCCGCCCCGGCGCAGGTAAGGGAGGGCAGGAGCGGCGCTGTGCGGGGCCGCGGGGACGGGACAGGAGGGGAGTAGGCGAAGCGAGCACGGGGCCTCCGCAGAGGGACTCCGGCCCTCGGCGGGCTCGGGGCGGGCAGCGCCCGGGGGGCAGCCCTGGGCCGCCCCGTCCCCGTGGGGGGCTGAACCAGCCCACCCTCTTCCTGGAGCTGAGGGACCAGTCCCTGCGCAGTGGCGAGCCCGGGGCTTTCCAGTGTGCGCCCAGGAAAACCGGCCCTGCCCGCCGCGGCTCCACGCCCTGCGGGAGCCGGGAACGCTGCCAGGGTCCCGGCCCAAAGGGGGAGCCGGTTTCCTGTGTCTGGACCCCCCCTTGCTGCTGCACAGCCCCGCCCGTGGGAGGTCTTCCCCTGCCCTTTATCTTCGCGGCAGCTGGCTTGCTTAAAAATAATGGCTTTCGAGAATTGGAAGCCGGGTCTGATAAGCCCTGCTAAGAGCCCATGTGTTACTTACAGGCTCTGCCGTTGTGCGCGTTTCCAAAGTCTCTTCCAAAATGCCTTCTCTTCAGTCAGCACTAATTTTCAGCCCTAAGAAAGCAAGGATGGAGTCGCGGCACAAATTTTATGGGGGATTTTTTTTCCCTCTCTCTTTTTTTTTTTCCCCCCGGAATAAAACACATCACTTGGGACAAAACTTCTTCCCCACCGGGTTGTAGTCTAGCATTTAAGTAAATGCTGTTTTGAGAGGAGTATTCCATGCTGTTTTTCTGCTATTTGAAAGGAGAATTTGTAGTTATTTGTATTCTTGTTTTGTTTCGTTTTCAGCGTCCAGGATAGTGCTGTCGTCAAAGACATGTGCATTCCTCTTACAGAGTCATGATATCCCAAAAGTAGTGTCCCTGGACCTGTGTGATGAGGACCTACGATATTTGCTTTTGCAGGATTCAGTTTTTTCGGGGAATGGTTTCCTTATGAATTTATCAGTCAGAAGTGTGTTCTACATGAGGTGCTACATGGGAATCATCAAGTTAATGAGATCCAAGAAAAGAAATATTTGAAGTGAGAAGCCCTAAAATAAACAAGCAACTGCCCTCACTGTGATAAAAAGCCTTTTGTATCAATAGCCAAATCTTGTGTTATCTGAGCAGGTCAGTTGCCTAAAGTGAGATACTGTTAGTACTCTTAGAAATACTGTTTGTTCTTTCTTGTTTTTGATATGCTGTAATTAATGTGCTGTTCTTTCAGTCGAATTATTTTGATAAAGGAAAATCACACAGTATTTCAAGAACAGAAAGGAGTGTATGTGTAGTAGTTCTTTTCTGTGGAATAAGTGGCAAATTTGTCAATAATCGCAAGGTTTTGACATTTGAATACAAAGTTCACAAGCTGGTGTGTTTACAACATTCTCATAAATTAGGAGCAAAATCTTCAAACTGCTGTTGTTGGAATATCTAATGCCCTGTGTGATTCCCAGAATCAGAATCCAGGCTGGAATAAGTAGTTTGATGTTATAGATTAAATACTAGAGAAGGTTTTTTTGGGGGGAAAGTCTTCTGTAGCCTTCCTCAGATGTCTATAGAGGATGTGGTTTGTCAGATGTCTGGAATTCTTGACTGGGCACTGCTGGTAACTGAATCTGTCAGTTATTGTGAAATATTTTACATGTGAATGGGAAAGATTGTCAAAGACACCTTCTCTTCTGAAGTAGTTTTGTGCTTGGATCTTCCTGCACTTATTATACATGTAATATTAGTACATCTCGCAAGTACCAATCAGGCTTTTCACAAGGTTGTTTCACCTTTTCATTTATTTTCTTTTTTTTAAAGGGAAAGACAAAATGAACCCTTTCTTTTTTCTGGGTTTTGGACATTCTCATCTGGTCCACTTTCGGAATAGAAGTCAATTTTTCAACACAACGAATGAGACCTACTGCTACAGCACTGCCCGGGGCAGCACAGTGCTCCAAGGAGTAACTTTTGGCGGAATCCCGACTGTCCTGCTGCTTGACGTAACCTTCTTTTTTGTAAGCCCAGTTTCTGTTTCTTGTATTGAAAATACTTCTGGCCTTTTCAAAAGTTAAAATTTTCAGAATTCTCTTATTTATCAGGTTGGGATTTGTTTCTGAGAATCTTTAGAATAAGAAATGAGCTATGGCCATCCTGGGAACGTCAGAGCACTTTTCAAGTGTTGATAAATGTTTGCATACAGGTGGGATGACAGTGTTAGTGTGTGTTGGGTGTGTAGATGTAGGGAGAGCATAACATTTGTATGTGGAGTCACAGTGAGCCTTGTGGTGGTAGCTTAAATTTCTGTGTTTTATCTTAACTGCAAGAACATTTGGATTTAAGTACTGGGTACCTTTCCAGGAAGGGGACACCATTGCTAACTTGATTGTTGTTCAAAAGGTAATACAAGGTGGAAAATCTGTCATTTCACCAGCTTTTTTTAAAATTAGATTTCGTGAAGCTGTTGAGGAACTAGTGTACTAATCAGCTCAATTCTGACAAAAGGCAGAATAGGACGAGTTGCTGTCTGGGAGCTCCAGGACAGGCCTGAGACTGCAATAAAACTTATGGTTATTTCTGTAATTTTGGTCGAGGTAGTCTTCAGCCACCAGAAACAGGGCTGCAGACCTGCTGCAAAATGTGTTTGTGGTAGTAAAATCAGACTAGAAGGATGGGTGGTAAAATGAGACTAAAAGGATGACATAGTTCCTGAGTTCTAGAAAGCTACTGTAAAGAAACTTAAAGTACCTGTATAAAGTTGGAGCTGATAGTTCTTTAGGAACATAGAGGGTGTTCCTAAAAGTTACATAGTGGGATTCTTTGCTATTGATTTAGTCTATGCAGCATTCTACCATAAATCCATATTCTGAGAATGTATGTTATTTACATCTCTCTGTGCCTGATGGAAGAGCATGTAATAAGATTTAATTGAAGTGTTTGGAGACTTTTTTTTTTTTCAAAACTGTAGCTGAATTTTAAGACACTCTGAATTTTAAGAGTCTCTGCTTCAGAGTTCCTTGCTGTTGAACTCTGCTCTCCAACAGCATTGGGTAGAGAGTTATATGCAGTGTAGAAGACTCCAAGTACTACAATTTATATAACAAGTCCTGTATTCCTATTTTCATGACACATTTAATACAGATCCCTTTAGTAACTGTCAACTGATGGATTTCCGAAGTAGGCTGGTTTCCAGAGGAAGTGAATTTTATATATTGCATTGTCTTCCTATTTTTGTCAGGCAGTCCTTCCTCATAACTGTAGAATACTGTAGCAAATTTCAGCCAAAGCTGTCAAAGAGTCTAGAGAACTTTCCTGCTTGCATCAGGTTTAATGGCCAGATGAAGGAGGAAGATAATTAATCTTCCCTGTGGGTGGCAGGCTCTCATAAGAAGGTTATATTCATTGTGAAGTGTGGAAATTAGCTGTGTAATCTTGATACGTAGAAAATCCTGACATGTGTCCTGCCTGGCTGGTTGGTGTTTGATCCCAGTAAATTACATCACTAACACCACTTTCTAGCCAAACAGGTATGGGATGTAGGAAGAACTGGAAGGTGAGGGCATATGCTACATATGCATAGAAAACAGGCCTTGTTACTTCAGCTTCATTGCTTTATATGGAGCAACTTCTTTACTTCTTTCTTTAAAAAAAAAAAAAGACGAGAAAACAAGAAATATATTTATGAAATACATAACGATGGGGTTTTCTCCTTGTTTTCTTAGTGTTTTTCAAAAAGCGAAAATACGGGGGGAAATTAAAAAATACGTTGCAGAGATCAAATATAAATTTCTGGGGTTTGAGAGTTATAATATATTACTTTAGATAAAAATAATTCTTACACTTGAGAAAATATTTGAACTGTCTTCAGCCTATTTACATCACTATTTGAAAAATCAAGTAAAATTGCAAGTCTGCCATCATAATTCTGGTCATTAAGTAATGAATAATAGTAAAAGAGTTTGCATGAAAGTTTTTACTTCTTCTCGAATGCTACTTGCTACTTTTCCTGTCACAAACCTTCATGCACTTGCAGTTCAGAACTAGTTTTGCATGCAGTTCTCCTTCTTTTTAAATTAGAACAGGAAGGCAGACATCCTGATCCTTTGGTCCCAGACAGATTGGTCGATAGCATGGACACCACTGAGTTGGTTGGCATGTGATAATTGATTTAGGAGCTAGGACAGCATTTTTTGACAGTTCTTAGAATAATTATTATTAAATAGGAAAAATAAGTATTCAAATGTGTTTCTTTTTATTTTCTAGATTTTAATATTACTGTTTTCCATTATAAGAAAGAGATTCTGGGACTACGGCCGTGTTGCTCTAGTGTCAGAAGTTGAAAGGTAAAAAAGCTATTCAATCAGACTGGTTTGTTGAAACCATTTGGGGAATGTGGAAATACAGTAAATGGCTTAAAAGAAGTGCATGTGTATCAGTTAGATATGTTTGTAATCACTCATACATGTTTGTTAAAAATGTCCTCACGCTGCTTTGTGTGAAACACATCCCACTCACAGAGTTGTGGTTTCAGTCAGAAGTTGTGTGTTTGCCATTGTTGTGAATTTCATTCTGCATTTGTGAGTTAAGGAAGTGGAGGTAAGAAAATAGGCCCTTTGTCTGCTAACGTGCTGCACATTGATGTTTGCAGTGTTTCTGTGATAGAAGGATACTGTTTTGTTTATCTTGGCTCAAGTCTTATATCTTCCCAGAACTCCCTGTGCAGCCTGTGCCATAAAATTTCTGAAGGATTCAAAAATAAAAATATATCACTGCAGGTTTCTGAAATTCTTCACTGATTTTTAGTAATACTACAAATGAGCTTTTAACTTTTTCAAGTTGTTGAGTTTTTTTTTTCTACAGGCTGGTTTATTGCAGTGTTTAAAAGCTAAGCTATCTATGAAGTGGGTTAACTTTAATAGTGAGCCTCTTCCTGGTATTACTGGTTTAACCAAGTTGTGGTAAATTCACAACTGAGCAACAGCAGAGAACTCAAAGCCTGTTTTTAGGTTAATCCATGTGCAGTTGTGAAACGTAGAGGACGTAAAATAAGATGGGCAATAACTGAGAAGGCTTTCATCCAGATAGCTCAGGCAGCAAGCATGAAGGTACTCTGGCATAGGCTCCCATGTGGGCTGTGGAGGCCCTTGAGCAGTCAGACACCCAGGAGCCCGTGTTATTGTCCCTGCTGGACTGTGACCTGAGCCAGCCGGTCAAAATTATAGATATACCTGTGGATGCCCTCCATTTTAACATGTGTTGTCCTGTAATTATGGGCGCATCACCATTGCAACATTTGATTGTTTCTTTTTAGCAACAAACTGAAAACAGGTACTCTGCTATTTTTGAGGGCTACAGAGTCTCTAAATGTTTCTGGCCTCTTTGTGTGATGAGGTGGCCTTGCAGGTGAGGGATTTAATTGGGAGGAGCAATTCTGGCTAGTGGCTGTACGATGGAGCAAGAAAGGAAGAGGAAAAAGAGGTGATGTCTTGTAATGAGGAAAGTCTGAACAGGAAGCCAGTTTACAAAGTTGATCCTTACTAGGCTCCCAAACCTATGTTGCACTCTTTTATTTTACTGAGGTTTTAATATGCTTGTAAAATGTTTTCTTTCTAGTTCAGTTATGTGCTCTCATGTCAGGAGCTCATGTGTCCTCCCTTTTCAACATGAAACATACACAAGTTTCTATAATTAGGCATATACTACAAGCTGAAAACCACAGCTTTCATTTCATAAGTGAAAAAGTGGGTAACTCCTTCCTGAGTTACCTCAGAATTCTTAAAGTGGAAATAATTCTGCAGAATCGACTGTTATTAAAGATACTTAAAAGCATCATTTAATGTGTTTTAGTGAATCAAGATACAGCCGATTGTCAACATCTTCATCAGTACCTGAAGATCTTGAATATGATAGGGTAAGTATTCTAGAGTTTTGATAATACTTTTTAATGGAATATGCTTTAATTTGCCATTCCATGTAGCCCAATGAACCAGTAATTAAACTGGCAGGCCATCTATATATAAAAATTAATAAAATGTTCACTGTGTTTTTATAGAACCATACATAATCTCTGTTTCCTGAGAAACTATTGCCATATCATTACCAGTATCTTGTGTTGTTGTCTTTAAGTTTTTTTGTTTTGTTTTAATTTAGAGAGGGACTATATGTTAGAGTTTCAAAGGGGAAGGAGAGAAAGAAAAAAGACTAGCAAATAGCTTGTACTTAGATAAGAGTTTAAAAAGTTACATTGTGTTCACATTGCAAATAATACCTAGCTGCTCTTGATAGTGCATTGTTTTCCTCACAAAGTTGAGAAAACTGGATGTGAGTGTGAAGCTAATAATAGTGCTCTGTACTCTTAATAATCAAACTGGTTTGGAGTGGAAGATAGTTTTTTACTAAACTTTTAATTTCTTCCCTCCATGGCCTTTCTGGAGTCTTTGAACTGGTACATCTCTGTGATTTCGTGTTGCAGCTTCAGAATGTACCACACAAGGGTTGTCCAGTGGTGGTAGCCTACATTTTAACATTTGTACATTCATCAACTTAATATCTAGCCTTGCAACTAATTATTTGTGTGAGCATCAAAAGCATACTAGTGTTTGATCAGGATTGCTCTGCTATTTGTGTAGTTTTCTTCATCCTTTTAAAACCCTAAAGCAACCTTAGCTGTTGAATAAAATGTGTCTATTTAGTTGAATAATGTTCGCTTGAAAGAAGAGGCCTTTTAAAAGGGAAAGTTTTTTTGAACTATACTGGAACATTCCGTGAGGTGTGCTCTCTGCTGTCCAGTTTCATAGGAGGATTTGTAAACCTAGATAAGAAGCCTTTCTGTTAATATAATCACAGCCTTGTTTCTAATTACTGTTTAACTGATTAACTTGTATTAGACTTTCATGGAGCTTATCCTTGAAACTGGAGAGTCTCTGGAAATAGTTTTGGAAAAGTAATCACCTCTGCTGCCCCAAAACAAACCATTAAAAAAATTCTTTAGAAGCCTCAGTCTTGACTTGTGTTCATTGGGATTTGGGCAGGCTTGTATAAATTTAAGAAGCCCAAGTGATAAGTGTGAAAGTAATTAAAAAACCCCAACTTTTAAATACCCTCTGAAGACAGACACACTAAATACCTTTGAAAAGTATGTAGAGTATTAGGTATTTTTCTGTATGTTTCTAAATGATGGTTTCAGAGCAATAGACTACCAGTTTTTTAGGGAAGAGTTTGGTTTAATAGAAACCCTTCTCTTTTGTTATACAGATTAGAGACTCTATTTTTATGTATGTTAGCTCCTAAAAATGTCTTTCTTTATTTATAGGGATTTTGTTCTTGGATAACAGCTGCTTTTCGAATGCAGTAAGTATATGAAACAGAAATAGTCAGCCGTGGTTTGCTTTGATCTTTTTTAATTAAAAAGGTGGTTTTCATTCAAAAATGTTCTGGGTTTTTTTTTTAGATAGATAGAATTTAATACAAGCACTTATACAGGTGCCTCTGGTCAGGTGAAAAAAAGGAAATGGAAACAAGGTCAACTTATGGCAATACTTTTTCAGAGTATAGTTGTCCTGCTAGCAGCCCAGGGACTTCCCGATTCTGGGACAGTGTGTGAACCTAAGTGAATCAATGGCATTTATATGGACTCAGAGCTAGGCTTTTCCTCTTCAAAGAGTACTTTGGGGGTATTCCCCCTGTTGAAGCTCCAGGGCCCCAGGCAGGAAATGGGATTTCTCTGCAGGGGTTTCTTTGGAGAGCTGGTGGTTTATTTGGGGCTGGATTGACTATCTAGGAAAAGTCCATCCCACTGTTTCTCAGAAACCGAGTGTTAGAGATGTGATGTATCTCTTGGGTCTTAGTAGATCATGGTTTTTAAAAATCAATTTAGAGCTTGGGTATATTTAAATAAAAAAGAGGTGGGGATTAAGCCTGTCTTTCTCCATTTTTACTAGTACAGTTCCTTTCCTTTTCCTTCCTCTCCTATTTTAATGATTGATTCTGGTGACAGCGGAGAGGTGGTGAGAGTTAATTCCAAAGCCCATTATATCTTCTGTTAACTGAGTGTCATAAGGGTGAGGTGCTTCTGTTGTAATTTTCCTCATGGGGAGACTTTATGGAGATGAGTGAATACTGTCACAGCATGATCTTAAATTTTGAGAGCTAGACTTGTGACTATCATAAAACAAGAGGTCACAGAAAATTACTTTGTCCTCTTTTAGTCTGATAAAAAAAGAATTTGGATTCATATTTGCTTCCAGATTACTTCCTTCCATCTTAAATTCCCTTGTGTTAATTTTTATATGGTGATAGACAAGAAAAAGGCACTTCTGAAATGATGTATGAAAGCACACAGCCATGTTGAAAACCAATAGGGACTGATGGGGATGTCACTGGGTAGACTGAGAATTTAGTGTATGGGTACATAAACCACCCCCAAAGAGACTAAGTGACTGACCACTTGCTTTTCTGTCTGTGATGCAGCGATGAAGAGATTCACGAGAGATGTGGTGAAGATGCCATACACTACCTTGCCTTCCAGCGCCACATCATCTGCCTGTTGATTGCTGTCAGCATTTTGTCTGTGTGTGTGATATTACCCGTCAACCTGTCAGGTGATCTCCTTGGTAAGAATGGTTTATTTTGTTTTGGTTTGGTTTTTTCTGTGGTTTTTTTTTTGTTGTTGTTGTTGTATTCTGAGAAGAATTTTATATTTTTACATCATTGTAAAAGCTATTAGGATTATGTTTTTTTAGTTTGGTAGGGTAGGTTTTATAGGGTAGTGTTCTGTTTTCCCCCCTGTAGTGGGTTGATCCTGGCTGGATGCCAGGCACCCACTGAAGCTGCTGTATCACTCCCCTCCACAAGTGGACAGGGGAGAGAAAATACAGTGAAAGGTTCCTGAGCTGAGAATAAGGGCTAGGAGAGATTACTCACTGGATACCATCATGGGCAAAACAGGCTCCAAAACTTGGAGATATTAACTGAATTTATTAATAACAAAATCAGAGCAGGATAATGTGAAGTAAAACAAATCTTAAAAACACCTTCCCCCCACCCCTCCCTCCTTTCTGGGCTCTTCCTCCTCCCCCGCAGCAGCGCAGGGAGATGGGGTTATTATCAGTTCATCATGTGTTCCTGCTGCTGCTCAGGGTGAAGAGTCCTTTCCCTGCTCCAGTGTGGGGCCCCTCCCATGGGACACAGTTCTCCATGAACTTCTCCAACATGGGTCACTCTTCCACGGGGTGCAGTTCTTCTGGCACAGCCCACTCCAACATGGATCCTCCCCAGGGTCACAGATCCTGCCAGCGAACCTGATCTAGTGTGGGCTCCTCTCTCCACAGGTCTGCAGGTCCTTGCCAGGCCCCTGCTTCAGTACAGGTTTCTATGGGTTCACAGCCCTCTCTCAGGCATCCACCTGCTCCAGCATGGGCTCCTTCACGGGCTGCAGGTGGATCTCTGCACCCCCATTAACCTCCATGGGCTGCAGGGGCACAGCTGCCCCACCACAGTGTTCACCATGGGCTGCAGAGGAGTCTGTGCTCTGTTTCCTGGAGCACCTCCTCCCCCTCCTTCTGCACTGACCTTGGTGCCTGCAGAGTTGTTCCTCTTGTGTATTCTCACTCAGCTCCTTTCTGGCCACAATTACATCTGCACAATAATTTTTTCCTCCTTCTGAAATGTGTTATCAGAGAGGTGTAACTGCCGTTCCTGATTGGCTTGGCCTTGGCCAGAGGTGGGTCCATCCTGTAGCCAGCTGGTGTTGGCT
Source organism: Pachyramphus minor (assembly GCA_013397135.1). Lineage (NCBI taxonomy): Eukaryota > Metazoa > Chordata > Aves > Passeriformes > Tyrannidae > Pachyramphus > Pachyramphus minor. The sequence goes on from VYXB01008609.1 coordinate 180,353, forward strand.
CTAACAGACTTGGGGGAAGCTTCTAGAAACTCCATACAGAAGTGACCCCCTATAGCCCCCCACTACAAAAACCTGGCCAAGCAAACCTAACACACCCCCTCAGTCTGATTTGAAATTTATATGAATGTAGGGTGTTCTTTAAGCAGTTGCCAGAAACAAGGTTGCAGAACACATGCAGACATAGATGGCTAGACTCAAAAGGCTCAAGGCAGGACTACCTTTACCTATGCCCTCTTACCTGGTGTTTATCTAGGCACTCATTGTGTTTTTGATTGCTGGTGATTGCCAGTGGAAACCATCCTCACAGCTGAGAAATCTCTTTCTAGTACCCAGTCTGAACCTCTTTTGCTGTATTTTAAAATCACTTTTTTGACCTGTCACTAGCGATAATAGATTAGTCTTTTCCTCTTTGCAAAATCCTTGTAGCTGCTTGAGGGCTATAAATTCATCTGGGCTTTTTCCTCTTTTTCGTAAACCAGACCAATTAATTTGTTAATTAATGAGAAATGTTTTCCATTTGGCTGATCATAAAATCATCAGCCATGACTTGAGTTTTTGTTTCAGTCTGGACTGTCTCCCATTGTTCCTTTCTGTCTTGTAAAGCAGGAGAGTACAGCTTCTGTTTTTCTGCATTAACTTTTGTGATCCTAGGAAATACAGTCCAAAAAAAAGTTTTAGTGTCTCCCCTTTTTCCTCCCCTTCCGCTGTAAGTTGATTTTGTGCATTTGTAGTTCTTTCAGTTGTGATGACTTAACTTGCAATGTGGTTTAACAGTCTATGCTAGAGGATTTACCTTTCCAGATACACTTAACTCTTTTTCCTTTGTGGACATTTACTCAATTTTCACTCACTTGCCTTATCATTTTTTAAAATGCTTGAGAGTTTAGAGAAATAATGTCATATAAACTCTCTCATTTTTGACCTTAACAAGGTTATCAGCACTGTTTTGTCAACACTGAATTAATGCGGCTTAAAAGCCTAAGATAAGAAATCAGTTAAGATGGGAAAAAAAATGTGAAAGAAATATGTCAATCCCTGAATAGTGTTGTTAATGGACATGAAGGGAGAAAGGGAACTGCTGCAAAGATGTACTGTTCAGATTTTTAAAACAATATACTTGAATGTGGTATAATCCTGGGGCTGTTTTTTCCAACTTTAAAGTGCAATACAGAGTAAACCAGCATTGATTATGATTCTAAATCTTTTTATCAATGAACTTGCTCAGCATTAAAAAGAAATATATTATTTTCTTTAAAAATTAGAATAAAAGATGACTTTCTGATAGTTTACTTGCGAATGTTGCACCAGCTAATTATGCCAATTTTTTTGTTTGTTCTTAGATAAAGATCCCTATAGTTTTGGAAGAACAACTATAGTGAACTTAGAAACTGGGTAAGTAAGTCTTGCAGAGTACCTTTATGCTTGTGTCAGTTTGCTGCCATCACCTCTAAACACAAGAATTGATACTTGCAGGGTGGCTCCTGGGTTCAGAATAACTTATTCACAACTTATTCACACTTGATTGACTGAAACTGGGATATGTCCTGCTTCAGGCTGTGCACATACAGTGCTGATAAGAAATTTTGAGACCTGGCTTCTACTCAGCTCGTACTTCTTACACCATGTGTTTCTTTTGGCTAATGACTGCACATCTATGATATTATTTTCAGAAATTTCCACATGAAAAGAAATCATGTTTCAGAAGGGAAGTAAAGCTGACAGCTTTACTAGAATGTGTAACTTGGATGATATAAATTCCCTTACCTTAGATTTATGTGTGTGCATATCTCTCTAAGCTGAGATTGCAATTAAAATTACTTCTGTGTGCTTTAAAAACAGCCTGTAAAATAGTTGAAATACAAAGCTATATAAGTCTTCTGATTTATTACTTGATCAATCCACATCCATCCCTGATACAATGTCCAGTAGAGTTTGTGCCAATGCACTTTGTTTTTATAATCATGTTATGAAACCTAGTAACTAATGAGGATTTTTTTGCTTACTTAGTGTTTGTTTTTTTAATCTGTGAAATAGGTTCCTGTATTTTAGGTTAATTATAATTATTAATGCTCTTCACAAAATTAAAGAACTGTTCACAGAACAGAACTTCTGTAAGCTTTGAAGAAGGAGCTATCAAGAAAAAGAATTTATATTTAGGCTGTTTTTAACTTGAGTAAGGATTGTGTTCAAGGAGAGTTCAATTATGCACTCAGCACAGTAAATAATAAGGCAAATTAAAACCATTTTGGCAAATAGCATCATGAATGCTATTGGCCATCTGGCTGGGAAGGTACAAGCCAAACACTTCCTAAATATGTTCATGTCATATTTTCTTTGTGGGTTCATTACCCATAGAATAGTATGATAAGCAAGTAACTCTTCCTATTGGCTGTCCAAGGCATCTGCGTAGGCATGACTGACTACCAGTAACTACTTTTTTTTCCTGTCCTGTGTTCAGTGAGAGGTTCTGATCTGATTAGCATTTTGTCAGCTACTTGTGTCAGTTGGACAATTGGTTCTTACTGTTTCTCATATTCATAACATTTTGTCTCACAGCAATGATCTTCTTTGGCTGCACACGGTTTTTGCTGTAGTTTACCTGATTCTGACTGTTGTCTTCATGAGACATCACATGAAGTATGTCACATATAAAGAAGAAAACATAGTAAGTTTCTGTATTGGGGTGAAAGAAAACATAAAGCATATTTGCCAGTGGATAATGCTAAAAAAAGCAAATTGCTAAGGTGGCTTCTGCATCCTAGAATGTGACCTTAATGTGAAGGAATTCACTGAAAGCAGTGCTATACCGAGTGGATTGTGAAAATGGATGGAGAGGAGGGGATTGGGGAAGGGGTTTGTGGAATTTTGCTGTAACTTATTATCAGTGTAGACGGTGCTGCTTTAAATACATGCGGCTCACACCAAAATCAAAATTTCATACTTTTTTCCCCCCTCTACCACACAGCTACTTGTGCTGTGTCACTGCCTTGCTTATATTCTTGTTTCCTCTTCTGTGATGTGATTTCTTAATATTTGACTTGCATCTTCTCTCATAGGTTAAGTGTACATTGTTTATAACTGGTATTCCAAAAAGGGCCAGTGAAGAGATAATACAAAGCCATTTCACGTAAGTTCCATGCTTGAGTAATTAGAATCAGAATGCTTTGGGTTGCAAGGGACCTTAAAGGTCATCTAGTTCCAACCCCCCTGTCATGTGCAGGGACACCTTCCACTGGACTGGAGCTCCATCCAACATGGCCTTGAATACTTCCAAGGGTGGGGCTGGAAGTCCACAGCTTCTCTGGGCAACCTGTTCCAGTGCCTCCAGTCCCTCACAGTAAAGGATTTCCTCCCAATAACTGATCTAAACCTATTTTCTTTCAGTTTAAAGTCCTTCTCCCTTGTCCTGTTAGTATATGCCCTTGTAAAAAGCCTCTCTCCATCTCTTATGAAGAACAGGAGATTTAAAATTGTCCTGGTAGTTTTACCTGATGAAACAGATATGTTTTTTGAATTTTGCACTGTTTAAAATTCATGTCATAGTATATCTGTGTTCTAAAAGTATATCTTATTCCTTACCCAGCATTGAGAAAAGACTATATTTCAAGGAAGTTAGTTAACTGATCTTAAAATCAAAAGATAAGACAGTGGCTGTGTATCCACACTTTCCATTCATGCTCCCACATGACCTTTACTTGGAATAATGCTGTGCATCTCACGTTAAAGTAACTTTCAGCAACTCTCTCTCTGGGAGTCTGTGCTCTATGCTACCTCATGAAGAAATGAAATGAGTGATTGAGATGTCAATTAGGTATCAGTGGTGCTCTTTGAAACAGTTTCTTCATTGTACTTTCTGTTCTTATTGTTCCCATGTGCTGCTTCCTGTCAGGGATGCCTACCCAAGCTGCACTGTGCTGGAGGTCCAGCTGTGTTATGACGTAGCCAAGCTTATTTATCTATTCAAAAAAAGGTACTTGTTTTTGTAATCTACATGACTTTTTAGCATAATTTTACCACTGTTTTACTAGTCCTTCATCAACACATTCCAGCAGTACTAACCTTGCATGTACTAAGGATGAATTCTGCTCCCATGGTTCTGGTCTGGACTTCAGTTAGATTCAGTTGTGTTTTAAAGTGAGTTGTGGGGTTCAGCCCATCTCTTGTAGGTGTGATATGTTGTGTGTTGCATAAGATAAGTTTTGACTGGCTGATTATTTATTTATGTATGTATGTAGTTAGTTACTTATTGTCAGGCAGTGCAAACTAAACAACTGAATTAATAACACTGTTAACCCTGCTTCTTTGGCCAGATTGATGATCTCATGAGAGACAAGTGTTATTTCCTGGGCTATCAAAAATAGCATAGTGTTTTGGGGTTTTTTTTCATGGAACCTCATTATAAATCTAGGCTGTCTAATGCTATTACTGACTTGAAAAGAAATTATACTCATATATATAAGTAACCAAAATAAAGTGTATGTAAAAAACTTTGGTGACTGATCAATTTGCTGTCAATCCCTGCAATAACTTTTTCTTGGGGACTATGTTCTTCTTAAGCTTGATGTTTATACTTTTTTTGTTGCAAATTGTTATGGATTTATTTTTTCTGTCCAGAAAACAAGCAGAAAAAAGCCTGACTTACTATGAACACCTGCATCAGAAGTATGGCAAGCGGGTCCAAATCAACCCTAAGCCATGTGGTCAGTTCTGCTGCTGTGAAATGAGAGGATGTGAAAGGGTAAGAGATTGTGTTCTGTTTTAGTTATGGCCAGGTAGATTGTTAGAAAGGTGGAGAATAGTTTTTGTGTGACGTCTCATTGAGCTTCAGGAAATTCCTTATTTGTTCACTGCTGATAGCTCATCCATCATGTTCTTACACTGAATGGAAAAGGAATTCCCCGAAACTTTTGAAATGTAATCTAAGGGAAAAAATATAAGTACAAGAAAATCTTACGTTTGTTTGTCTTTGCCTTGGGATGTGATCTGTAATTTGTGGAAGTAGTAGAGCAGGGAGCAGGAAGAGAGACCATGGTTTGTATAAGCTGTATGTTAATAAAGATATTAGCCATCTGGTGCTTGGATATAACAGTCTTCAATTTCCTGACAGGAGGATGCTGTAGATTATTATACCAAAGTTAGAAATGAACTGATGGAAGAATATTTGAAAGAGGAACAAGCTGTTCATAATAACCCGCTGGGAATGGCTTTTGTAACTTTCCAAGAGAAATCCATGGCAACCTAGTAAGTTTTGTCTTCTGTTTTATTTGTTCTCTTTTAGCTGTAATAGTACAACTGATCTCTTGTTTGTGTCCCTTGTTTGCTTATCTTGGCTCTTCTTCCTTTCTTCTTTTTCACCATTCTATGGATTTGGCCTGCTTTGCTTTCTGGTAAGTTTTCACTTAAGTGTGCATTTTAGTTCTTGTGCTTTGAGTGAAGAAATTGTCTAAGAGACTAAAAGGCTTGAGACATTTATTGGGATGAGGAACCTTTCTCTTCTATGTGGGATCCAGTCCATCAGTGTAGGTTAATAGTAGGCCAGACTAATCGGTTCTTGAATACAAGTTACTGATTCCTCTATTTTGTACTGTGCAAATGTTACAGTGACCAAACTATCAGTGACTGCAAATTACACTGCTAATTAGTCATCTCATCAGTGTAGTGTCAGTGACTGACTTGGCCATACGTGATAGATACACATTCTGTATCTCTTTTACTTGTTGTTACAGATATATGTGTAGACCTAATGCCAGAAGTTGTTCACTATTTTTTTATTCAGTTATCTGTAGAGGTAAATGCATGTAGCCTCTCATTTTCTGGGAACATCTTACACAAAGTGGGTAAAGGGAAGCAGAATAATATTTGTATTACAATGTAACACATCATGGTTTTTTTCATTCTTCATAGCCTCTCTGATTTAAATTGTCTGCATTCTTTTGACCTTCAGGTCATGTTAGAAAGCCAGTCTTTCAGCTTTTTTTCAAGGAAATCCAGGGTGTAGAATTTCTTGCAGGAATTTGATAGGTTAGAGAAAGTTTTGCTTGCTACTCTTTAATTGAGTAGTGATTGTGTAATGAAATCTGCCTTCTTTCCTAATTTTGTAATGAAATAACATTTTGAGATGTGAAACTGAAAGAAGAAATAAGCAGTGAAGTTCCTTGTCTATCTTGTTGTGTACAATTTTGATGGGATAGTCTCTCCTTGGGCATGTGTTCTGAGTTGCACTGCTGGCATCTCTTGAGTTGAATTATCAAGACCTGAAAAGATTTTAGTTTGTTTAGCTTGGAATTGATGTGGTGGACTCCATTTCCTGTAAAATTAGATTAGGTTATATGTGAAGCTGAGGCTCCCATCAAATTAGAAAGTTACTTGTTGCCCTTAGTATGCTCTGCTCCACAGAACCCTGAAAGAGGATGGGGAAACAGGAAGCCAGAACTGAGGTTCATGAGCTCAGGTAGTTGTAGAAGCTTGTTTAATGATGGCTAAAGCTTGCTCTGTATGTATTTTTAAAAATAAACTGTCAAAGAATAATTAACTTTCTTAAATACTTGCTGCTGGAAGATGCTGGCAATTTGACATCACTACTTGAATTATGGTAAGGTAAAGATCTGGGGCTTGAGGGTTATGTTTGTTTGGTGTTTATGTATGTGGTTCTCTGTCTTTATGTTAAGAGCACAACGGACTAAAAAGTATGTTCATAGATTTTACACTCTACCCATTTAAATATAAAATATACTGTTTCCATGCTAGTGTAATAGAATAGTCCCTGAATGTATCCCTAGCCCTGCTACTGCTGTCCTTTGAGGAACCTTTGAAAGCATTTATTCTGGCCATGTTTAAATTTTCTTTAAATCCACTGAGTGTCAGTCAACTCATAATATTAGAAGATGGAATTAAGTACTGTGATTATTTTTGGAGTGGATGAAAGAGGCTAATATTCTGAATTGGGAGAATAGCAGCATGCTAAAAATTTTTCTGAGAATTGGCTGGATTTGATACTATGGTAAAGGATTAGTCTGCACTTTCATTTAATTAGTTTACTTTGATTTGAAAACAGTTGTAATTATGTCAAGATGTGTTTAGGGAACTGTCTGTCTTTTATTTTTTTCCAGTGCTCTCAGACTTGATTTATTTCTTTACATTTTGTTTTAATACACTTGTTCATGTTGGTAGAACAGTTTAAACCAAAGCTGCTTTTTGTTTCCTGCAAAACAGATCTCACAGACCTGTAGTAGCAGCTGTTTATATAATTGTCATTAATGCAAAATATATTACATTGTTTTTTAAGTACTATCTTGATCACAGGTTATTAAAATTAAAAAAACCTTCATCATTATTCTCAGTCTTTCTCATTACATATTCAGCATTTTCAGGCATAAAAATCTGGAAAAATCCTCCTTTTCTTTGTTACAGCATCCTCAAGGACTTCAATGCCTGCAAATGTCAAAGTATTAAGTGTAAAGGAGAGCCCCAGCCATCATCCTACAGCAAGGATCTGTGTGTGTCAAACTGGGAGGTTACATATGCTCCTTATCCTGAGAATATTTGTTGGTAAGAATCCATTTATTGATGATAATGTAGGTTTAGAATGGGCGTACGAAAAACAGGTCTGAGTGCATTTTTCTTTTACCCCAAACTAGGACTTTATGTAGTGTTTGAATGTGGCTGATCTGCCTCTCTGCTTTCTTTACTGGTGTTCTTCACTGATCATGGGGAGGCCTTTCTGAGGCTGAATAGAGTTTTGCCACCCCAAATTTTTAAAAAACCCTAAGCTTATTAATGTCTGTCTCTCAGTGTTTCTGTTTTCTGAGGCTAGTGCATATTTACTGTTGAGATCTGAGGAAAGCGACTTGATGTTAGTGCTGAGTATCCTCCAGGGTTTTGGAGTTGATGTGCAATGAGTATAACTTGATCTACTCGGTGAACTTTGGTCTGTCTTCTAACATCATCTTTATTAATCCAGTACATTTCTCAGATAAGTCCTTTTTGAATTAAACTGTTGCTGTTCTGCCTTCTGTCGTGCTTCTAGGCTAAAAAAGATCTAAACATTTTCCAGTTGCCTTGCAAAAAACTTTGGGTGGGGTCAATATAATCCTTTCTTCATATAACAGTAAATTTGTTGTGACATTTCCATTGCCCAACCCAAAACTGCAAGTGAGATAGAGATATGCACAAGTTACTGTATTTCACCTGCATGTAACTTTTTTTAAAGCACACTTTTTTCTCAATTATTACTCTTAAGGTAACTATGCCATCAAATTCTAATAATTGAGAGGTTTTGTCTAGGGCTACAGTTCTGCAGTTGGGAATAAAGTACAGAATCTTTAACCAAGAAGTAAACAACTATGATTCTTAGCTGTGTCTTTTGCAGCAGTCTTAGTTTGAGATTTGAATTAAAAATCTCTTGCAAGCTGCTTTCCAGGTAGGGTCAGTTTAATGTGCCTTTTTCATGAAGGGGTTCTTCCATGTGTGTGTGCTTCATTTCCTCCTCCTTCTTCAAGCACTGGACACAGGAATTGTTCTGTGAGACTCAGTGGACTGAAGCACCCACAAAACTTTTTTCTAAACATCTCTAAGAGGGGAAGATGGTGGGGTTTTGATGTTTTGGGTTGGGTTTTTTTTGCTATTCTTTTTCTTCTCTCCCCTCCCCCTTGAAGAAGAGGAAGCACAGGGATTTTCTGAGTTCACAAAATGACTTGTCATAATTAGGGAGTTACTAAGCTTCTGTATCCCTGTTTTGTCTTTTCTAAATACTTGGCTTTGGCTGGAGTTCAAATCATTCCAGTTCTTCTGGGAACAATTTCAGATAACATTTAAGAACTTTACGTGTTTAAAATCTGTGGTTGCTGTTTTAATATAGCAGGAAGAAGTGCAGTGTTTGTAAATTTTATTTTTTTTTTCAAATTGCAGTTTCTTGGTAGATTCTGCCTCTGATAGCTGTTCTTCTTGCAGAAGTTCTCTGTACCTTCTATCTCTGTCTCTTCTTATTCTATCCTTGTTTAGTACTTCTGTATTAATGAACAGTAGAACTGTTTCATCCCAAACCTTAATTACATTACACGTTATGTTTTTGTTATGAAAGACTGAGTATGTCCTTCTGCAAGCACAGTTAATGTTACCATTCAAGAGAGGCTGCAGTTTTCTTTATTTCTAATAGCAACTGGAAGTTGTGTAGTGCTTTGTTATATAACTTTGAAAGCTCAATTTACAAAAAGCAGTGCCACCTGCTACTTGACAGATAGAATGTATCTTTTTTAGCGGCAAATGCTTGCTGCTTGTTTTAACGTCCTCTTTATTTTTACTTTTTTCTCCAGGAAAAATCTTTCAGTGCATGGACTGAAATGGTGGTTTAGATGGGTTTGCATTAATTTGCTGCTTTTTATTGTGCTGTTTTTTCTCACTACTCCTTCCATAATCATCTCAACTATGGACAAGTTCAATGTCACTAAACCAATTCACTACCTTAATGTGAGTACCAACCATATGTTTGGATATAGCTGGATATAGTTTGGATATAGCTGGATATAGTTTGGACACCACACCAAAATGTTGGGAAACTGATAGACATTGTTTCATTGTCTTACTGTATACCTTTAAGTCAAATTCAGTTGAAATTCCCAGGATTGTTTTATGTAGCTGACTGAAAAACATACATCCAGAACTGGCTCTTTAGCCCTGTTTTATTCCTGGATAGCAGTCTGAAGTAGTTTCACCTGAAACTCTATGTTATTAAAATATATGTTTGTTTGTGGTAAAAATTTGCATTCCACAATTACATGATTGTAAATTTTGTAATCAAAAAGCTTTGCAAAAAATGGAATTTTGAGTCCAACTTGTATTTTGATTTTTATGATAAGATGCAAGGAATTCAGATTTTAAACTCTGAGGTAAAATATTGTTTTTATTTTGCTTATTGGATTCAAATTAACATAGCATATATATATCGGATCCTAGTTTGACTGCAGCTGAAGTCTCCTGCAAATTGTTCAAATTGTTCTTTTTAAATGCTTCCCCAAGCTAGTGTAAATGACATAAAGACTGCTGGTGAGACTGCACTCTCATGGAATTTAATTCCCAATCCCACTTCGTTTTTTTGTCTTGCACAGCAGTGCTAATCACTCACTGCTCAGTTTAAGACCACCTGAGTATAATTTCCCCAGTTTATCCTGCTATAATTTACAAAAAGCAAAAGCAAAATACTGCAGCTTCTGTTCCACCACAAGCATTAAAAGCATTAAAATGCTTTTAATACTTACTCTTTCTTTCTTCCCCTCCTAGAATCCCATCGTCAGCCAGTTTTTCCCAACGCTCTTGCTCTGGTCCTTCTCAGCTTTGCTACCAACAATTGTCTATTACTCAACTTTGCTGGAGTCCCACTGGACAAAGTAAGCAAGCTTTTCCTCTGTTTTGCCTTATCAGCTGAATAACTAAAATAAATGAAGACAGTGTTTATCTTTCATGGAGCTCTTAGATCTTCAGACCTCTCATAGCAGGGAATGTTATATTCTTGTCTGTCTAGTGTTACAACCACACGTTGGGGTTTAAGTGATTTTTAACCCATTCAGCAAATGTAATCTAACCACATGATTTGCTTATGCCTCTTCCTGCTCCCCACCCCTCTCCTCTTTCTGTTTTATCAGAAAAAAATGTGTGGGCAGGCTCAGGATGTGTAGCTTCAACAGGAGCATGGGAAGTGCCTCTGATCCCGTAACTAGCTTGCTATCTGGGAAGATAGGCTATGTGGGCTTGGATACCCTCCAGACTGGGTACATCACAGAACCCTAGAATCCCACTTGACAGAAAATGCTCCAACTCTTGGCATGCTACTTATGAAAGGGGCATCTATGTTTTTGTTGTCCGACAAGACAAAAATGGTCTGGGTGTAACTCTCGGTGCACAACTCAGTTGCTGTTGGGTATTGTTAGTGGTGATCTGAAAAGGTCTATGGCACCAAGGCCCAACAGATGTGTTGATAACAAGATTTTCAGATACAGCTAGAGCACTCCAGAGACGTTAAGCCCACTGATGTGCTGCTAACTTGGAATACTCAGCACAGCTTGGTTTGGAATACTGGATTTGATGCCCAGTTTACCTACAGTTAGATAAAAGCATGGTACTGTACATTGAATCCCAGCATCACTTAAACTTCACTCAATCTTTATCCACAAAGCTTGTAGCCATTTCTTCTGTTTGTTTTTATATTCTAAGGTCAGTTATTTTTCACTTTTGAAGTTTTTGTTCCATTCCTTTCTAAGACATTATGCCCAGAATCTACTGTTTATTCATCACAGTTGTATGCTCTTCATCACTTTTTTTTTTGGGGGGGGGGGTTGGGGGGAGGGTAGTTACACTTCACACATGACCTTTGAACCCTTCTCCATCAGTCAAAATAGTTTTCCAAAGTCACTAGTGATCACAGATCTGATTTCCAACATTGGTATAGTTACACTGACACGTCTTGCAGTGCTCAAGGGCTACATGATCCTAAAACAAAACCTCTGTGGCTTTAAAAGCCTATCAGATACCACCTTCAGCAGTCTGAATTGATTATAGTGATGGGTGCACTTTTCTGGCATCAGGGTGTGACCAGGTCGATGTTCCTGCTCCTGTAGTAGCGGTATAGCATGAGCAGTGTCATGCTGTTCTTGAAGACTTGCTGCTTGGCAAGGACAGTTAAGCACGTTGTGTAAGTGTCTGGTTTCTTGGCAGTGGTGCCCTTCTATGAACTGCCTAATCCCTCTTGGCATGACACTTGAAGAGCTGTTTGTTTACAAGCTGCTGCAGGATTGAGTTTCTGTGGACAAGGGACCAGCTGTGGCTGTCACACATCCCCATGCTTGTGGCACGGACCTATAGTGATGCTAATCCAGAGTCCAGGATAATGTTCAAAAGTCTGCTTGGTCCAAATTGGTGAATATCTCAGAAGATGTTTCTTTCGTGAGCATATTGCAGCAATGTGATATGGTAGGGGAAGCTGGAAGTCTGACAGGTGCTGACATTCTCTGGGCAAGATCCTTTGTATGTGGAAGTGTTTCATGTGAGTTTCTTACTCAGTGACTTTTTATGTTGGTAGATCTGCAGAGAACAGAATAATGATGCATAAAGTCTACATATTTTTGATCTTCATGGTATTGATTCTGCCCTCCCTTGGTCTGACCAGGTAAAGAGTCATAGTTTAACAAAGTAATGGTTGAGTATTTTTATTATGAGACATCTTATTTGTGTTTTCTAGTCGAGGTATAGTTGATGTACCCCGCTCCCCTCCAGTATGTGTGGTTTTATTGTCATTACACATTAGATTTCAATGTTCATTTTACATCAGAGCCCTTAAACTTCCCAAAGCCTAACTTTTTACAAAGAAATTTAAGACTTATAAGTTCAATGAATTATTGAAAGTTGCCCATACTCACCATCATAGCTGAGAACCCAGTTTCCTGACTGTGTCTTTGAGTTAGTTGTCCTTTTCTTTCCACCTCTACAGTATTTGACTGTTTCCCTGGCTAGCCGTGTGACAAGTATGTGTCCTATCTGTATAATAGTTGATAAAAAAGAATTATTAAAACTTTAGTATGAAATAGATATTTCTGTTTGATTCTGTATCTTTTTTCTTATCTCTAGCAATCAGTAACTGTGATAAAGCTAAAGTAGTGTTCAGATGATTTGATTAAATTCTCTCTATCCACTATCTTGATTTTAACTACTTAAAAAGAGAAGCAATTTTACACAGTGTTAAGCTGTTGGAGACTGAATTACATTAATCATTTTTCTTTCAGCCTTGATTTTTTTTTCCGCTGGCTGTTTGACAGAGAATCATCTGATTCTGCAGTTAGGCTGGAGTAAGTATTAGCAATTCTTTGCTAAATAAATACCTAGGACTTCAAATTTTTTTTGCTGTTGACTAGCCTTGGTTAATGTTTATTCAAATTTGCTCAGGGTTGCTGCTCTGTGGGATGATGCTGAGCTTCTGAATAAGGGGAAGAGAATGCAAATGATTTTGCTATGCAAAAATCCATACTTTTTTCCTGCTAGCTAATGTATGCAAACTTTCAGTAAAGAGACAGTTATTTTCCCAAAACTTCACAAATGTAGTAGGTGACAAGAAAGGATGGGATGGTATGATGCAAGTGAGAGGGGACCAGAAAATGTACTGAGCATTGTTGCATATCATGGACAGGGGATCTTCCCAAGGCTTAGTGAGACCAAATAGCTGCAGCAGGTCTCTTTCTGAAGTCCAGTGACTCTTTATTTTAACAAACATGTGTGTTTTTACACCAGCACTGAGAATCTGCAGATACTGGTTATGTTAAGCTCTTGTGACTGTGGCTGGAGGGGAGGAATAGAATGCAATTATTGGGACATAGGTTTCCAAATGCTGTTTCAAAATCAGTAACAGGAAGACAATTAGGGAAGACTAAGTTAGGAGAGACAATTATTCTATTGCAGTCTTATCTCATCTTGTGTTAGGTTGCTGTTGCAGGCATCAAATGGTGCTCTTGTCTGTTATCAGCCACCCATCAGACTGCTAAATCTTTTTGTGAACCATTTATTCCTCACCTGAACTGCAGCTCAGCCAGGCTCTTGCATACGACACTCACTGTATCTATAGCTGTGCAGTGCTCCTTCCCAACAAGATTATCAGAAGTCTTCCAGCCACTTCCTATGGTGTCTGGTGCTTAGGGATCCATTGCATGCATGCTATATTTGCTTGTCTGCTTTCCAGTCAGTGTGTGATGTCTTTCCTCGCAGGTGTGTCTTTCTGCCTGACCAGGGAGCCTTCTTTGTGAACTATGTCATTGCCTCTGCTTTCGTTGGCAATGGAATGGAGCTGCTGCGCCTGCCGGGCCTCATCCTTTACACCATACGGATGATAATGGCCAAGTCCACAGCAGAAAGGAAAAATATTAAACAGGTATGAGAGCCCCTCCTTAGCCAGACAATATTAAAAGCTTGATCCTTATCAGAAACAGTGGGAGCCCCCATCCTTCGTTAATTCTCATCTTCTGACAATTGGGTTTTTTTTCTTTTTGGGCCTTTGTTTTGCTTCTCCATGGCAGGTTCATATTTCCTTCATTTGCAGCACAGATGATGGGGAGGTATTTATTCAAGTCAGAGATGGTCAAAAATCAAAACCCAAGCTCTGAACTTCAGATATTATTCTCTTCATAGCCCTAAGTCAGAGTTTATGATTTAGATTTTATAGGATGATTCCGATTTTATCTTATAATCTAAACTTCAGGGCGTGTTTTATTTCAAATCTGTCTATAGTTAGTTTCTTCTGTCAGCCCAGAGATGTGTACAACCTTTATCCGAACATACACCTAGCAAACTAAATACTTATTGCCTATATTCCATTTTATGTGGTGGACTTTCACTTCCAGGTAATTTGTCATCTTGCAGCTTGAAATTCCAGGTGTTACAATGGGAACTTAAACCTGTATACAGCTGCCCCTGTTCTTCCTTTTCTTATTTCCTTGTTGTTTATGGTTGATGTTTTGTGGGGGTTTTGTTTGTTTTTGTTTTGGTTTTTTTGGTTTGTTTGTTTGTGGGTTTTTTGTTGTTGTTGTTTTGTATTTTTTTTAATGGATTGGTGGGCTCTATTTTTAAAAGATTCTTTTAAACATTCACTTCTGTTCTGTGTTACCCCTTGCTCTGGTTGAAATGGCTTACACTGATTTCTTCATCCCAAAAGGAAAAAGTGGGAATTCTACCACATTAAAGCTTTGATATCTTGAACTCTCCCTACTGCAAAAGGCAGTACAGTTTCTCTATGGAATCTGGAATGGAATCTGCAGTGAGGTGAAGGTTCTGAGTTTGGCACTATTATTTTCTTCCTTGTGTTTTTAAGGAGTTTAGATCTTCTTGTAGATGCAAACAGATTCCCTGAGGAATTAGTTTAAAGCAGTGGAAGAAACAGCAGCATCTTTTCTGTATGTACAGATACTTAAAGTGCATAATACTTCATCTTATTATGTAATTTATGCCTCTTAGGGAAATAACTGATCTATCACAGAGAGAGAATAAGAGAAGGTGAATTGCTGTGTTAGTGAATCTATTCTTAACTCCTGACACATTGATGGATGACTTGAGAGTTTTGGGTGTTTGTTTTTTGTTCCTAGCAACAAGCTTTTGAATATGAATTTGGAGCAATGTATGCCTGGATGCTGTGTGTGTTCACTGTCATCATGGCCTATAGCATCACGTGTCCCATCATTGTCCCATTTGGTAAGTTTTCTGATGAGCTGTGGGCACTGTGGGAGTGAGAGGGGGCATGTGGGAGTTTTGGGAGGCCCAGCTCTGCATTCTTATTCCAGCTCAAATACTGATAATCCTTAGGACTTAGATCCAAGTTTCCTTCCTTTCTTGTAGAAAAAGAGTGTGTAAGATGGTGAATTATGCAGCTCTTTAGAAGTTGAGAATGTATTTAATGTCTATTAGATGCTTATTTTATTTCTCAAATTTGAATGTATTGGCTCTGGTGGTGTTTTTACTGGCTAAATTTAGGGGTTTAGGTAGGTTTGCGGATGAGGGGATTATTTTTAGCTCTGGGTTCTTGAGGTCTGGGAGAAGCAAGCTGCAGAGGGTACCCAGCCTGGAAGTCCATTCTAAACAGCCAAACTTGACTCAAGACATTCTGATCCCCAGATCCTTTAGGTTTTCGTCCTGAAGTTTGTCTGATGTATGTACATCACAACTGGACCAACACACAAAAGTAAGTGTGTTGGTCCAGCAGCAACACACTAGAAAGCTGCCTGTCCTTTACACTACTGCAGCTCTTCTGTGGTGCAAACCATTTATTTGAAATTCCACATCCTGAATGAGAATGAGGAAAGGGGTTGTGGTCATCACTGTGCCCTGGACAGCTGTATGATCCATGGTGTTGCCCACAGGGATGTGACCTAACAACTTGCTGGCTGCTTTGCTGGGACATGGTCTAGGTGAACCCCATAGCTGCCCTTTGACCCAAAGGGAAATGCTGTACACTCCGGTAGATTTGCTGGCTTGGAGAACCAGTTAACTCGGGGTTCAGGGCACATGGGTGGAACACAGCTGCTCTGTGATGTAGGTGGTGCTACAGTCCTATAGGACCTTGAGAAGATCTCCAGATCTGAGTCACAGACCTCCTTTTTTAAGTTGTTCAGTTGGTTTATCTCTGTCCCATGAGTCTCTGTCCCATTTCTGCTTCAAGTTGCCTACATATCTGGCTTTGACTACCTCCTTCTTCCTGTATCAGCCATTAAATGCTGTGTGGGTATGCAAGAAACTTAGCAATCTCTCTAGAACTCATACACAGTTGTCCATCTTCAGTGACTGTGACATGAACTGTGTCTTATTTTAGTTCATCTTTCATTCACAGAGATTGTAGACTGTCGTAAGAATTACGTATAAAGAATCATTTCAACAGCTACAGATATTTCCACTTGAGATCTGTTTATCAGGCATAAGTAGTACTAAATAATTTTATATATGCAGTATTTTTGTTTTCTAATTCAAAACTTCCCAGAGCTAGATACAAGATAATTATCTAAATTAGATATTGTTCAGAACTGGTTTAATCAACAACCTTATTATTGGGAGAATGTGGCCAATTTTTATGTAACAATGTAATTGATATTTACTTACATTTCATTTTGTGTGCAGTTGTAAATATCTGAATGTGCTGCTGCATACCAGAGCTGTTGCAATTAATAGCTGCCACAGCAGTTGCTGGATGTTTTCTGGGATAAGAAATAACTGACTTGAGAGTGCTGAAGGCTGAGTGGCTAGTTAAGCCACTGTCAGACCTTTACTCCTTACCAGTACAGCAGTACAGGAGTTAGCAAGTCTTCCCTACTGGCTTGGCCTCACGTGCCAGCACTAGGAGGGAGCTCTGGGTTCTCCCTGGGAGCACAAGAGGCATCACAGAGAAGTGTGTGGAGAGGGGAGGGATGGGGATGCAACAACCTGAGGAGCAGGTGCTGTCATGCAGCTGTACCCCATTCATATTTGGGCTGTATCCACTGTTGGTATTTGGATTTTCAATCACTTGCTAGTGTAGATCTCCTCACAGAATTGCTGCTTTTTGTAAAGTTTCCAACAACCTTTCCTTGGCTTTCCCGTTTTCCCTGCCAGGTTTAATATACATACTCCTGAAGCACATGGTTGACCGCCATAACCTTTACTACGCGTATCTCCCTGCCAAGCTGGAGAAGAAGATGCACTTTGCAGCTGTGAATCAGGCCCTTGCAGCTCCAATTCTCTGCCTTTTCTGGCTCTATTTTTATTCATTTTTACGGCTAGGTAAGTATTACTTTTTTCCACCTAGAAGCTGCTCCCAGCTCTCTTGCCAGCCTCCCTAAATTAGATGTGCAGTTTCAGAAGCTCTCTGGGCTTTTCTTTTTGCTTCCGTAAAGGGGAATTCATGGTGTTACCTGTGGCACTGAACTATCCAAGATTTGCAGCTTACACAAGTTTGCATAAGATCCTTATGCAAATAAGATGGTTGATATGTTAACTTGTATGTAGAGTCTGAATTGGCCATTTGGGCTTTGGAGTGACAGACAGTAAAAATCATTACATAAACCAAAAAATCTATGCAGAATTAGCTCTTTGTAGTAGGATGGCCTCTGGCTTCACTACCTGCATTTGTGCTACTTATGCCTGTGCATAAGTTTAATTTGCCCTGTGTGAATTGGCTACTGCCTGGGTTGTACAGCTGTGTCACTTAGCCAACATTTCAGCATTTTCGTTTTCCTCTTGCTAGACATACAGTGTTCTCCATCATCCATCAAACTTTACAGGAAAGACTACAGTGAGATGGTGACCCTTTTCCCCATATTGTAGTTTAAAGCTTTGCGTTTTGTGTGAAGCTTATTTAAAAAATAGGGACATTCTGTATTTTGCAAATACTTGGCATTGATTTTATTGGCTGTGGTGTCTTTTTTTAGTGTCAGAGAAGGTAGGAGACAGCTTATGGCTTTTTATCCGTGATACAGGAGGAAGCATTTGGCATGGAACGGGTATATCAGTGGTGCTGGAAGAAATTGAATTTCCCTTCTTGGGAAGGAAGCTCCTGCTACCTAACTGTATTGTGCCCTGATGACAAATCACCATGCATTTTGTTCTTCTAGCATGCCAGTATTCAGAAAGGTATTGTTGGCAGGCTGTCATCTAACTTTAGGGATAGCTAAAGCTATAGGGAAAGCTCCCTGTGGATGTGAGAATCATTTGGAGCTATTGCTTCAGGCTGTCCTTGGGTTTGAGCAGATGTTCCTGCATTACTGGTATGTTTGAGAGCTTGTTTTTTCCCTTGTTTTGAAAGCTGCCTTTGAAACCAGGAAGACCAACAAATCTGTGTCCTCTGACAGGAGAATTTCTAGAGCATGCTTTAGAAAAATCAACTCCAAACACTCAGCAACTGCTGCACCTCTAATTATAATGAAGGAAGTCCTGGTGTGGTAAAAATTAAATCTTTATAATAATGCTTTCGAGTTCTGCATCTGTGGTAAAACCATCATTTGTTACACACCTTAATAATGGAAAATACAGTCTGGATTATCACTTTTGGCTTGGTCAGTGTAGAAGATCCTGTTTACAGGGTGTTGTTCAGGGGTTTGTCAGTGTATAGGGCAGTCTGAGAGGTAGGAACTTGCGATTTTGATTACATTGCCATTGATTTTGTTGCTGCTTCTTGTACCAAAGAGAAAGAAGGAAGGGTAAGAGTGCTCTTCTTCCTTATCTGCAAAATAGATCAGTTTATGGTGTAAAGCTTGATTGCTTAGTCATTGACTTTTATAGTTTGCCTGATATATGGGTGTTTCAGTCCGGCTGCAGAGTCCAATGATAATACTGTTTTCTCACTCCTGATACTAACATAGGGCTGGAAAGACCCTTCTTCCAGTTCTCAGTCAGGATCAAATGCTGCTTGACTGCATACAGAAGGTGATAGGCTCTACTGGTGTCATCTATTTCCTTCTCAGTTACTCTTCTGTTCCTCGGTTCTCATTCCATCCATCCATCCATCCAACACCTGCAGCACCACTGAGCCTCTCACAACAGAGGAGGCAACAGTACTATCTGCAGTCTCCTGGGATAGTCCCTTGAGTCCCACATTCTCTAGAGCTGTTGGCAGGGAAGAGCCCTGAGGACACAGGGAAGGAAAAACTGATCTTGGAGACTTTTTCTTCCCTAATCTCTGCTATTTGCCTTGTGGCTCACACCGTGCGTAGGCTTTGGTGTAAACACACCTCACCAGCTGGTAAATACTGGTGTTACCTTGTAAACACAACCTCCTCTGAAGGACACTCCAGAATTCCTATAGGGAGGTTTTTTCACTTCCATTTTTGACTTGAAGAGTGACAGTAAAAAAAAGTAGGGTTTTTTTGGTTATGTTTTTTGCAAGTGCGTGGTGCTTTTCCCCTCGTGAACAGGTCTGTGCAGGGCTCATGTAACCTGCTGAAATGTAAAACTTGTGTGTTCTGTGTCACTGCATATGCTGGGGTTACCACAAAAATGTTTGAGTCTTGGTGTTGCCTCTTTTCACTGAAGAAGATTGGAAGCAGCTAGATTTCATGGTGGTGTTTATTTTTCCCTAATATCTTATTCAAGTCGTCTTTGCTGCAAAATGAGAGTAATTTTTTCAGAATATTTCCATAATGAATCTGGAGAATAAGAAGTCACTGTAATCATTGTAACTTTTTCCATATTAGAGGCTGCAACCATGCCCTTTCCTCTAGTTTTATTGAAGTCTCTAAACTGAAACTTACCTTTCAGTTTAGTTCATATTTCTTTTCTTGTTCATTTTCCTTGGATTCTTGCCAGTTCTGTCCATATTTTATTATGGACAAGGCTGCTCAAGTTGAAGACTCAGTAGCACCAAATTATTTTGTATAGGTACTAGAGACTTGTAGGGTGTGATGGGTTTTTTTTCTGTTGTGGGTTTTTTTTTTATTTGTTTGTTCGGGTTTTTTGGTTGCTTTTGTTTTGCTTTTTTCAGTTTCTTCTCATCTCATGTTCTGTGATAGCATCACACTGTTGACTGCTTTCCAGCTTGTAATCAGTTGTATTCTGCAGCCCTACAGGATTGTTATCCCTCATACCTACATTTCATTTTTCCTTCCAAATTGTAGTTATTTGCAGTTTTCTACATACACCTTTATGTTGCTGTTTGTTATTTGTTTTGATCCTTGACAGCAGGTGGGGTGGTCTTATCTACCATGATCATTTTGTTTCTTTCCCCCCGCCCTTTGAGCTGTTTGCAAGCCATCCAGTTTGGTGCTGTCATCATTATTAATAAATGTAATTAATACTAAATTTCACAGATCATTTATGAAAGTATTTTAGAAGTGGGTCCAGAACGGATCACTGAGAGAGGAGGAGAAAAATCGTTCTGAGTCTTGTTTATCATTCAAGTATTGGCAGCAGCCTTTCTTGACCTCTGAGAAAGCTGGGAGAACATCTTGCTCAGCAATTTTACCCATCAAGGAGCTTCATGCATAGTGAGATTGTCCTGTTTGTGGCTGGAAGTGGGCTGCCCAGTCCTATAAGGACAAAAAAAAAAAAAAAAAAAATCCATGAGTCTTCTGAAAATGGGGAGGATAAATACAGGTTTGTTTTGGGTTTGTTCGGTTTTTTTCTGCTATATATTTTTATATTGTATTCTTTGGATATTTTTTCTAGGCTTTAAAGCACCTACGACCATGTTTACCTTCCTCGTTGTCAATGTCACAATTGTTATTTGCTTGGGTTACACTTGTTTTGGCTGTTTCAAGTACCTGAGTCCACTGAATTATAAGGTAAGTGATGGATACCTGATGCCTTTCAGCACCTACCTCTGTGCTCGATGGAGCACCAGCTGTTCCTGCTGGGTTGTCCATGCCTTCTCTCTGGCAGTCTCTGTTCACAAAAGTCCATCAGGTAAGATGGCTAAAGAGGGCTTGTAGTAGGGGTGGTCTGCTTAGCACAGTGGAAAGTCTGTCAGTGTCTGCAGGAACTGAATTTGAGAGCAGAGAAACATGGAAGTATCTTGGGTTGCATCCAAAGCAGTGTGGTGGGAGGAGCAGGTCAAGGGAGGAGATTCTACCCCTCTATTCCACTCTGGTGAGACCTCACCTCCAGCTCTGGGGACCCCAGCACAGGAAGGGCATAGACCTGTCAGAATGAGTCCAGAGGAGGCCACCAAGTTGATCAGAGGGATGGAGTACCTCTCCTATGAGGAAAGGTTCATAAAATTGGATTTGTTCAGCCTGGAAAAAAGAAGGCTTAGGGGTGACCTAATTGTGGCCTTCCAGTACCTGAAGCGAGCCCACAAGAAAGCTGGAGAGAGACTGTGCACAAGGGCATGTTGTGACAGGACGAGGGGGATTGGGTTCAAACTGAAAGAGAGTAGGTTTGGATTAGATATTAGGAAGAAATCCTCTTCTGTGAGGGTGGTGAGACACTGGAACAGGTTGCCCAGAGAAACTGTGGATGCCCCATCCCCGGAATTGTTCCTGGCCACGTTGGACAGGGCTTTGAGCAACCTGGTATAGTGGAAGCTGTCCCTGCCCATGGCTGAGAGGTTGGAAATAGATGGTCTTCAAGGTCCTTTCCAACTCAAACCATTCTATGATTCTCGGTAGGAGGATTGGAGGAGAGAATACCAGCACTGATCTGTTTGTGCAGGTTTTTAGGTACTTATGATCTCTGTGTATTGCTTTCTCTTGCTAATTTGATATTGTCTCTCTTCCTTTCTCCACCTGTTGCTGGTTACAGATAGAAGACACACAAAGTGAAAAAGGAAGTGATCCAGATATACCAACCGTCCCAACACCTTCTGTAAGAAGTTAAGAGTTACTAATATTCTCTTATATTTCCTAGAAAAACTTAATTACTCACCCTGCCTACCAAAAAGCTTGTGTAGGACATATAAGGCTGAATGGACTGTGTGTTTTTCCCATATGCATGTGGGATCTGAGAGTTCTACAGCTGGGCTCCTTGACTGTTCCCAGGTGGTGTTCCAAGAAGTACCTTCAGCTGACTTTTTAAGAGTAGTTGAGACGCACTCCTTCCAGCAGCTGTGTATGCTGTGTTCTGTGCCTCGCACCAGACAGAGCCTCACATCTGGACAGCTGCCAAATGCAGTCAGTTGCCACTGTTATGATTTTGAAAGCTGTGGCATGTAGCAGGTCTCACTTGCCATGTCACTGAAAAGGATGTAGGACTGAGGTAGAAGGAAAGGCCTTTGTGTGCCACAGTCCGCAAGTGCAGGTGAGTGTTGCGCCAGGAAGCCTCCATTATGGTGCAAAAGGCCTCAGGTGTTAAAGTGAAGAATGGGAAAAGGATGAAAAGAAGAGTGTCAAGGGGAAAAATTACCCTGGGTGAATTATCCCAGCATTATACTTTGAGAGACGACTAAAATCCTTAACGCTTGTGATTTCAGATGTACGTCCCCCAGGTTTTGCGTCCTCAACCTACAGAAAGGACGGTGCTTGCCCAAAAGGAGCAGCAGTCATATGGCAGCATGGACAACACTTCTTCCCAGGCAGAAGGAGACATAAGCTGTTCTGCTGGACCTGCAATTACCGAGCAGGCGTCGAGAGGTTCGCTCTGAGGGCCGAGGACTAACACAAGGTGGAGCACTCGGTCTAGGTTTAGAACTGATTCCCTGCCACCACCTACTAAGTATTCTGTTTTATTTACATATTCCTGCCTGCAGAAGAGGTACAGAAATAATTCATTGTGTGGTCTGCAGCTGTGCTCAGAGATTAAAAAGCAGATGCCTTGGGACTGATTGTTTTCCAGACTTCTACACGTGTTGTGAAACAAATGTGTTGAACACGGAGATGCTGATCCTCAGGGAATTCACTTATGCTATCTCATCACTTGCCTTATGAAAATAACTTATGCTGCATATAGATAACTGGTCACCAAAGCAAATGCAGCTATTACAGCTGTCATTTATTTATTCAGAGTAATTCTTACTTTTTTTTTTTTTTAAATCCCAGCATTTATTATTTATAAACCTCTTGGGATGTGTTAAATCCTGAGACAATGTCACTTTTGATGAAAATACTGTTTGCATGGGCGCTGAGAATGGTGTGTGGGAGTCTCTCCTCTTGTCACCCAAAGTAGTCAACATAGACTTGAGTATATTACTTTTTTTCCTTGAAAGAGATGAGGGAATTACTGTGCACTTGGGTACTAAAAGTACCAAAGCAAAAATATTGGTGTAAAGAAGGGATTGATTTATCTGATACTGTTTTTATATTTTTTTTTTTGGAGGGCATTTAGGTTGTTAGTTTCTCTTCACCATTTTTAAGGGCCTTCCACAATACAAGTTCACCTGCCAACAGTAAAGGATATAAACATTTTATCTTTCTTTTAATCTTGGGTCAAAATGACAGATCTCTGGGTTTTCTCTATAGTGGCAATTATATGAGTTGTAAAATACTAGGTTTTTAAATTATGTCATAGGTGCCAATTTATTCTAAAGTGCAATGTGTCAAAATGTAACGAATACTCACTGAGCAATAAAACACAGTTCAGAAAAAATTCAGGCTGTCTTGATTTATTTATTCTCTGTGTGTTTGAAACAGTCTTTTTGCTATCTGCCTCACAGCATGGTCATGAACTGTTCATAAAAGCTCTGCCATGAGCCTTAGAATGACAGTTCATCCCATGAGAGATGTGAATCCTTTTAAATTTCTCCAGGGGATGAATCTTGGTGACCTTTCTGTAAGGGGTTTTCACCCTGCCAAGCCCTCTGTTCGCCTGCTTGTCGTTAAACTGTTAGCTCCTGAACTTGACCTTTTCTAGCATGTTTGTGAAGCAGCAACATCTTTCCTTTGTGAGACTGAAGGAGACTTTGTGCCATAAATAAAAGCCTGCAGATGTTCAATGTCTTGCAGAACTGGCTCCAGCTTCCTGAGACCAGCACTCTGGACAAATGCTGAGCCTGAGACCCATCCTACTAGAAGAAGGACAAGAAGATTGCAGAGAAGATTGAGAAGCCCATCTTGTTAGTTAAAGGTACACATAACTCCTGGTTATTAAAAGGCAAGTGAGGAGCCTTGTTTAGTGGGGGTCATGGATTTGTGTCAGACTACTTTATGTTCTCACTTCAGTGATGCATTTTAGTTGAGGGATTGGGCATGTGAGTGTGCCTTTTGATTTTTAGTAATCATGATGCTACTACAGATGGTGTGTACCTTGGATACACATTGCCATTCAAGGTTGATATTCAAACCAAGAAAAAAGAAAACCAACAGACTCCACATTCTTTACTCAGCTCGGAGTTTCTCATACAGATGTGAGGTCAGGAGGAAGAGGCAGTGCATTGTGTTAATTAGATCAGAAGTCTGTGATTGTTCCATCTCATTGCTAGCTGCAATACCCCATCTCAAACAGCTGTCTGCAGCAGCACTGGATGCTTGTGTGTGTACTAATTGAGGAAACAAATAAATGATTCAGCTACCACACTTGACCTGTTTACTTTGCTGGCACTGTGGGACTTTTATGCCCTGTGATATAACTTACTTTTTGGAACAAATGACTTTTGATATTCTCTGTGAGGTTCTTCGTGCCACATTGAGGACAGAAACTCCTTGAATGATTTCCTTTTTGTGCTTGGAACCTTGTTAATGAAGCTCCTTGTGGCTGGCACAAGTTCAGTACAGGCAGGGCCATCTCTCCTGTGAACTTGAATAAACCCACCTCCAGTCATGCCAAGGCACTTCAGACATAGAATATGGAAAACCTACTAGGTAATGGAAAGTTACATCTTGTTAAATAGTCATTGTTGGCATTTGAGGAACCAGTTCTCATGCCTGATGGGGAAACCACCTGCATATTTCACTTATCAAGTAGCAGCCATTCTTGGTTGCCACTGTACTCTGTTGCAGTTAAACTCAGAAATGTCTATGATATTAGGACATGCACCAGTTAGAGAAAAGGCTGGGGTCACCTACTAGTAAATTATCACAACATCTCAGTGTATAGCAACACAAATTACAGGCTGGTTTATCATCTTTGCTATTTTGTGCTTGCTTCCCTTGTACCTTTTGGGTCTCTCTCTTAGAGCTGGAAGTAATTAGGAAACTGCACTGGCTCTAATTCATTCCTTCATGCTGGTGGATATCTCTGAGAGGATAAAATTAGATCAGCCCAAGAAACTCCTTGCATTCCTTACTGAGCCTTAGAGAAAAGCTGAGGGATGGAAGCCTCAACAAATGTGGATATTGGCTGCACTGTATTTGAAATTCATATTTAAAGCCATGGCACATTCTTTACTGTTCTTTTTATAAACCTTTTGGCAGGAAGCCTAAGCAAATGGCCCAGCTGGAGTTACTGATTGTAGCTCCCAGAAGCCATATTTGTTGAGATCCAGCGCCTGCTGCTTGCCTTGCATTGCTCAGTTGGAACAACGCCTCCCCCACCTTGCTCCTTGCTAAGTCCTTCCTGCAGTTTAGAAGCCGCCACCAGCAGTGCTCCTGGGGAGCAGGAATCCCGGACAAGTCTGACACTCAAGCATGAATCAGCCCTACGGCGTGGTCTGTGATGGGATACTCTGTGACAACTGAGGGGGCAACCTCCGACAGTTTGAAGAATGGAGCTCATTTGATATTGTACAATTCAATACACTTCTGCAAAGACTTCAGTAAAGATGAATTTCTTCTATAGTGAAGGAAATGCTACATGGTATGCTGAGACTCAAAATCCTTGGCTTGTTTAGATGGCACAGACCTCTGTGCCAGTTAGAGCTTATTCTGTATGCGAGGCCAATCTGGCTCACCTCCAGCCCTGTTACAACACATCCTCAACACCCAAATTATTGCAATTTCTCATTTGCATTAGGTGCACATGTTCATGCTTTGTTTTCCTTTGGGCTTTTCCCATATCCTCAGCCAAAAGCAGATCTTTGTGCTGGCTAAGCTTCCAAATGCTCTAGTGTAGCACTAGACCGCGTTCTTTCTGTCTCTTCACAGAAATCCAGTTCCCAGCTCTGCTTACCCACAGATGCTGGCAGCACAACTGAAAGCTTTCTTGTGTCTGTTCTACAAATAATTGGTTTATGAGTGCTTGGAAGCCTTTTACTGTTCTCGTCTTCAAGAAGGTGGGCTTGTCTTAGAAGCTGTGGACCACAGATTTTTCTCCTGGGTCTTAGCAAAAGTAAGGTGAGAGGCGTGGGAAGATTTGGGGAGGAGGGATCTTTTTCAGTCACTAACATAAACCCCAGTCTATTGACTACAAAGAAAAGGCACTTTATTGTCTCTAAACTGCAACAATATAAAGAAATACACAATTTCAATTCCAAATGACGGCCAGGGTCATGTCTTATTTTCTTAAAGTGGTCTTGCAAATTCCTTCTCTGTCTTATCTAGACAAACTTCTTGAATGATTCTGCTTGTCACCTGTCTGCAACAGCTGCAAGTGCCTGTTTCAGATACTTCAGAGGATAGAATTTGGGGTTTTTTTCTTTCTGGGGCCAGCTGTCTGATGGATCTAAATGACCAAAGTGGCGAGACTGAAAATTGGGTCACTGTAATGGAACATTCTTCCCTTTACTTCTTGGTTCTTGGGTTAACTGCTGGCTCTGGCTTTGTATCACACATCCTGTTGGTCAGAACATAGCATCTCAGCTGCAGCAAGTGCAACTTAACAAGTTTTCTGTGCTCAAACACAGAGCTCCTTGATTATCTTCATTTTATTTTGTCAGAAAGTCTAACCATTTGTAGCTTGGGGAGAATATATATCAAGATCAGCTGTCTTTTTAGACTATGTACCATAGTTAGTTTTTAATTCTTTTGACAAAACAATGAATGTGACCCCACAAGTTAACTGGTGTAGCATAAGAACCTGCTTCTCCCTACTCTGTGTGCCTCCATTACTAACCTCTTCCAACCAGGAGCCTGCAGCCTCCATTACAAGTTGACTCTGGATTCCTAATTGAAAAGAAACATTGCTTTCCTGGAGGGGGATTTTCCCCTTCTGTAGCAGCTTATTTCCGGTCTTCCTAGGTGTGTTCCAGTGTAACATGAATCTGATCTTCTCCCTTTTGAATGGTTTCAAAGTCCCACCTCATGACTTGCAACTTTTATGGCTAGTGGAAAGTAATGATCTGTGTGTTAAGTAAGAATTTCACTAACTTAATGAGCTAAATATATTTCCAGCTTCAATTCAGGAGGAGTTCTCTTTCCATTAAAGTTGTGGTTTGGAAATGTCTATTGATAAAAAGTTTTTACTCTACAGTAGTCCTGAGCTTCATCCTATCTTATCTTAGGGAAATGATATGTGATACATGTAACACAGACATGATTGTGTTGTTTTAGGGCATTAAAACACTTTTTATCTTCCAGACTGTAAGCTGATGAGGAAGTTTAGATCTTGAAATACAATAGCTTTTTCTGAGAAGTCAGAGAACAGTGGCTGCAAGATCTGATGTCCTTGAATGTTCTGTCCTAGATCTATGTGTGATATTCAAGTGGAAATGGAACTGTAAATAGGTAAGGAGAGGGGAAAATTTTTGTATCTGCTCCTAGATTCAGTGGTTAACTAAGTGCTGGTTAATAATTAATGAAGGCACTCTTCTCAAAAGTGATGTTGAAGAGAGAGTTCTGGAAGTCCAATGTATGGTATGTTAGAAGGTACTCCTGAATAAAATAGGAGCCAGAATTTGTTGCTGTCTCATATGATTACTGCTGTGTAGTAATCCCACGTTTATGTAGTGACACAAAAGGGTGAAAGTTTGTGATGGAAGTTAGTGACTGGTTTTGAAAGGTATCTATCTGTTGTGCTTGTCAGATGTTTATTAATTAACATAATAAACAGATTATGTTTATCTCAGCTGTCCTGTACTCGGTTGCAGTACAGGAAGAAGACTGAAAGCTGAGGGAACATAAGAGAGATGTATTTTTGTACACAGCTTGCCATCCTTCTGTATGAAGATGTTTCTTGCATTTGGTGGTGGTTTATACTTGGCTTTTCAGACTGATTAGCTTTTTTATAGCCTGCTCTCCTGAAATGTAAAGCACCAAGTTGCCTCTTTCAAGTGACAATGTTCCATGTCAAAACTTATTTTTAATCCTAAATAGGGGTTTTTTTCCCATAAGGCAAATTACTGGTATTTTTTCCCTCCATCCATAGACATAGAGAAATAAAACCAGCATCTATCTCCATAGACCAAAATGGAAAAAGAAGTGATTTAAAAAATTCCTAAGTACCATAATTTGGTTGCAGGCATTGAATTTTTTTATGACAGGATTCTAGATTTAGGAAATGAAGTAGGGTTTTCTTATTCTTTTATATTTGACATCTGTAACTTCAAAAATATTTGTAAAATAGAAAAATTCATTTCCTTCTGAGATATCAAAATTTGATGGGGAAAAAAGGGCAAAAATTGAAAACTAAATCAATTAGGCACCTTTAAGAGGAATCATTTAAGCAATCATTTCTGTTCTTTACCTTCAAAAAGGAAAAGACATAGTGCTGAAGTTGGGAGAATTACATCATCTGTGTTCTGCAGTGCGTTCCTGTGCTGAGTTTCTGTGAGACATTACTTAAACCTCCTTTGTCTCTGGTTTCTCTAAAACATTAGGAATATCTTCTGATCACTGCAAAAGGCTTTAGCAGCCACAAAAGACTTGGAGTGAAACAAAAAAATTTCCATTGAGACAAAAATGCAGGGCTGGACCTCAGTTCCCATGAGTCCATACAAGAATTCCTAGAATTCAAGAGGTACAAATGTGTTTGCATTCAAAACCACCCCAACAATGCAGGCTTGGCTGAAAAAAGAGTTTAAGAACTGCTGGAAAATAAAGCTGTTCTCAGACTTTCCTCCCTTCAGGGAAGTTGAAAGGTTACTGAGCAGAGAAGAGGTCCTACAAGGCAGCAATGGCCACAGTCCAAAAGTGAGTGGGACTACTTTGGCACAGCTGGAGCAGAGCTGTAACCCAAGCTCACGAAATCGTCCTGAGCAAGGAATGCCATACAGACACAGTGGGAACAATTTTCGTTGGGCTAAGCCTTTCCCCTCTGCAGAGGGAAGTTGTTTACACCCATCACTTATCTGAATGCCTCAGGTGGGATGCATCCATGTTCCCTTCTGCAATGGAAAACTAGGAGTGAAGGAACGGTAGGTGGATCAGGTTAAGAAGGAAGGATGGGGTATTATCAGGAAGCCAGTATCAGCAGGATGGGCAAAAGTTGTTTTTCCCTTGGCTATGGAGTGGATACCAGAGGTGGTCAAGTCAGAATCTGGCAGGAATTTCAGAGCTAAAGGTATATCTTCTCTTTTCCTCTGCCCTCAGGGCCTGGCCCTTCCTGGGCCCAGAGGAGATGGCAGCTGGGCTGGGGGCAGGAGGCCTTGCGTGCCAGGCAGGATGCTGGGCCCCTGGCAGCTGCTGGGAGAGGCAGCACAGGCAAGGTGGAGCAGTCAGCTTCCCTCCTTGCACCTACCTCTCTGTGCTGCTCAGTCATGAGTCATTGTTCACACACAGTTAATGTTTGTCATGTTGGTATCTTTGTCTCAGTACTAGGAGCTTGAGGGTAGCTTTGTCTTTTCATGTTTCTGTTCACCTCTTCCCTCTACTGTGCTCCCTCTGCACTGATCATCTGCAGTGGTTTGAACTACCAGATTCTGTGAGGATTATCTTTCATTTAAGAAGATGGAAACTCATCATTTAAATCTCTTTTATTGTTCATCATATCCTCAAAACTGCAGACGTTCAGTTATTAAACACAGGGAGAGCATGAGCATCCTCAGCATCTTTAAATCCAGTCAGGAAGGTATTTCAAAGACTGATGTTTGGATTACATCTAGCAAGGGGAAAGAGCTGTCACTCAGCATAGATCTGTTTATAAATACTGTTCTCCAGAAGACAACTGACAATTGTAATGGGGCTAATTCTTCTACCAGCACTGGCATAACACCATCAGGGCTGTCTGGCGCTGCACAGGATATTTCTTCCATGAAAGAAAACTAATCCTTAGCAAGACGGTTTTAGTGTGAATTATGTTCCTTGAAGTGCTATTACAGCAAGTAAAACAAGTGGCATCATTTCTCAGTGTTTTAAAATAAGCTACCCTGAAATCAATATGGATTTATTCCTTGTCTCTTTCCACAGTATCCAGAAGGATTTTTCCATTCCTCTTTCTGACAAAACTGTGTCTTCATTTAATGCATATTATGTATTGCACCTGCTGTAAAACAGAATTTATATTTGATTGACTCTCTTGAACCCCAGTCCTGCCCCCAAGCAATTGCAGCTGACTCAGTGGTGAGGAATAGTGCCGCTCATGGACCTAGAGCTAACGCTGATGCTAGGCTTAACAGATTCTGTTTTTCACTAAATTATAGTTTAACTTCCTTTCTCACATGAAAGTTAAGAAATATTCATATTTCTCTCATTTATAATTTGAGTTATTCCTGACTTTTTTAACGTACATTAAGTCTTTTCTTCTAAGTTGTGTAAGATGTCCAAAGGCTGCATATAGTGGCTTGGATTTTTCAGAACACTATGATTTGTAGTTTAAAAATCAGAAGTCCAATTTGGTTGTAGTGGGAGTTAGTTTAGCTGGAGCTGTATGAGAAGATTATGACCTTACTTGTGTTTTTCCATACCAGAAGCAGATACTTTCCAAAGCACTTCAGCTGGGGAGGCAGAGTGCAAGTTTGTTTAAATGGCATCTCCATGGTTCCAAACCCTTTATCTAGACTCTTCATGGGCTGTAACTGGGTAATTAAAAAGCAGGGTATGGGTCAGCTACGTCTGCTTTCAGTGTGGGATAAATGCATGTTTTGGAGCAACTTAATGTGGCATGACTTTTAGGACAACAGTTTCTTTGGGCAGGGGCTTTGGGGCAACTTTGGTCCAGAAATGGAAGCTTCACTAAGACATGGCTCTGGAGCAAAACAAAATATTTTGAGTGTCGAAGTGTCACTGAGTTCTGGGTTCTCTTGAAGGCTGTAGTAACTCTTTCATAGCCTTATTCCCAAGAAACAGCTGAGAGCCAGCCCAACAGCAGCACATTTGGCCTTGTTAGAGAGAAGTCCTTGTGTGAATGGCAGGTACTCAGCCAGCTCACATAAATAAGAACAGTCATAACAGAGCAGGGAGTCCTTTTGTACAGCTTATTGCTATTGCAATATCCTGATATGCAGTTACTTGCTAACAGAAATGTTAAAACTATTTCTGATTATTTGTACCAAGTAAGTGCCTGTTAGCCAATACCAGAGTGTAGCAGAAGTGAATCTGGATTCACTCAAGGTGGTTGTCAAATCCAAATCTTGGGCTCTTGGGAGAGTTGCTTGCTACAGGACGAGATGCAGATGCTATCACTACCCCACAGACACTTCATCAGTATTAAACATTGCACTACAGGTGGTGGGATTGGCTGTTGTGCTAAAACCAGAGGATTATTTTGAAAAGGGGAGAGGAATTGATAGCAGGTTTTACAGCTGCTACATAGCTGAATTTTATACTTTTTCACACTGTCATAGTATTTCACTGAATCTTTGTATCTAAGTTAGGTAAGTAGATGAAAAGCTACAGCTGCTGATAGCTGTGGGCTTAAGGTTTGAGAAGTGCAATGTAAGAATTCAGAACTAACTTCACTGTATATCAGGTGTTTAATTATAATTTTTAAGCTTCTAAGGTCTACACCTTTTAGGTCCAGATTTTTTCTCCCTTAGACAGTAGCTAATCAAACCCATTTCTGTGTTGGATTTAAGTGCCTTGGTGCCTATCTCCTATACCCAGTTATACCGACAGTGTGGACCAGCTCATGCTTGTAGCTGGCTGAAGTGCCCTTACCTGGCGTGCAGAGCAAGGCAAGGACATGTTCATGTGCTGCCTCTGTTCATTATCATTGTCTCAGACACTGAGCACTGAGAGGCATATTCAAAAATAGAAAGGGTCTACAGGCCACTGCTTTTTTGTCCAGCTCTCACTAATAACTGACTGAGCCTGGATGAGCTGCTGCAACGTAAGATCACGAAGGAGAATCCTGATGTGCCTCCTCTCATCGAGGCTGGGCCCCTTCAAGCAGATCTGCTCCAGAAGGGAAGAGAGAAAATGCTTCAAGCCTTCGACTCACATCTGAAAATCGATTTGGCAGGTATCACAAAGCAAACTTCCTTCCCACTTCCTTTATCTGCACTCTGACTGAGCAGCCCCTGGGGAAGTGTTCAGTTATATCAGTATATGGCAGAGCTCCCTCACACCACAGCAGATGTCTGCATGTGCATTAAAGATGAGAGGGGATGGTCTCCAGGCTCTGAAATATAAGGCCACACGGGGGACAGAGGAAAGGCAAAACCAAATGGTCAGAGATCAGGACTTGTGCAGGAGGCTGGGTAGTGGTGCCTGTAAACAGATATCATAGTCAGAGGTGAGTTGATTCCTCCTGAATAAGCAACCTTCTCTCGATACACAGCACCTGAAACAAGTTTGGGGATGGGTCTTCTCCAAGAAGAGTCTACTTCGAAGTGAGTGATTCTGTTTTCTTCCTGACTCTTCAAAAGAGACTGAACTGAATCATGCAATATTTTTCAACTGACAACACATATTTTGACTAATGAAAGCATTTACAAGTAGACATAGAATTTGTGCTCACTACTAATCTGGAAGCAGCTGAAGTCTTAAAGAATTCAAGTACAAAATTGATTGGTTCTGAACTGATGCTACTCTTAGCTGGTAGCAAGAAAAATCTCAGTTATTAAAAATTTAAAACAAACATTCAGGAATTATTCAAATTTTTAATACGAGTTTCTTTTAATTTCAAATTAATCACATTTTTATTCTTCAGTAAGAGTATTTACAATGCCTTGCAAAAGCAGTGCAAAACCAGAGTGTGTCAAGCTTACCCTGGGCTATGATTTAAGTTACGAGTACAAACTCAGTGCAGAGGTAGCCTGGGCTATAATTACTCCTACCCAGCCCCTCCTTTTGGTCCGACCTACAAGCACCTGTGTGTTTCAGCTGCTCTTTGCATGGTGCTATCCCAGGAGCCTGGCACAGAGGAGTTGAGCTTCTTCACAGCCAGGAAGCTGCTTAACAGCCCAGGCTGGAAGAGAAAGGCAGCCAGCAGTAGGCAACCAGCTCGTTTAAAGGTCCTGTAGATCATTGATGCTGATTACCTGATGCACTCATGCAAGTTCGGTCTTGCTAGGCTGCTCCCTATTCTTTATGTGAGGAACTTCATGCTTACAGCAACTCAAGTTTTACTGCTGCCATGAAGAAAAAAAAACAAAACACCTTTCATAAAAATTAAACTGTTGTTAGTTATGTCGCAAGGTCTATATTTTAATCTCAAAGCAAGAGTCAGGAACACTGCAGAACACAATTTAGAAGATAGCCAAGTAATCTTTCTGCTACTTTCTTAACCTAGCTGAACAAAAAAAACCCAAAAACAAATCCCAACCCAAAATCATTAGGTCCTCCCATGGCAGTATCTCATGGAGATATACTGCATTTTTCTTGCTGTCCTCTCTCATGTCTGGTCAGTAATAAGATCTAATTACATGGATTACAGTAGACTTAGTAAGCCCTGTACATGTGCTAAGCTGAAAGTAATTACCCCGCTGTTCATCAGGGAAGTTATTCCCTTTTCTTTTTCCAAAGTTGCTCTTCCTCCACTTTCCCAACAAACTGCAGAATATCCTTAGCAAGAAGTTCAGGTTCCTCCAAAGCTGCGAAATGGCCACCTCGAGGCATGAACTGGAAGGAAACGATATTGGTGTATTTCTTCTGGGCCCAAGCCTGGGGTGTGTGCATGATTTCATTAGGGAAGGAGGCAATGCCAGTAGGTACTTGTACTGTGAGCCTGAGAGAGGAGAGAAAATATTTGTAATCTTTCAAACACTTAAATCTGCAAGAAGTAAAAAGTCCCAAGAAAATGTTGTTCTTAAAACAGCTGAGTACACCATTGCTAGACAATTAAAATTTGACTTCCAGATCCTAAAATTGAAGACAACACCTTAATTCCTGAAAAAAAAAAAAAATAAAATTTTTTGGCACACATTTATGCACAGGCAATTTTTCAAGGGATCCAGGGCATGAGAGCTAGAAGCATGGAAATGGAGAAGAGAGCTCTAGAAGGTGGTGGGCAGCAAATTTCTTCATGCTGCACTCATGTTCAAGAGATTTCCAGTGAAGATTACAATTCAAACTTGTCGAGCCTGGCAGGACAACTGGAAGGTAGGCAGAGGAAGAATTACTTCAAAGTGCTGCAAAGTGGAAGGGAAAAGAAGAAAATAGAGAGTAAATCTAGACTAGTTCAGAAGAAACACTTCTGAATGTAAGACTTTACTCTGTAAAGTAGCTCCTGCTTTAGGCAACAAATGCACTCTACAAAACATTCTGTGCATTAGGAAGTATAGGAAAGCAAATAGATTTGAGGGCAAGAGTCTCTTAGAAAGTGGAATGATGTGTGCTCATTATAAGAGCCACATTTTCTGGGTTTGAACATCTCAATACACATAAGCTGCATTGTCAGAAGTGACAGACTTTAAAATGTAGATACAAAAAGCATTGGGCACGTAACCCCTGGAAGCCTCAGATCAGAGTGCCTAATTTTACACAAGAATTTGAGACTCTGTCCTCTAGGCACATAGAAGCTCATATAGATCATCTCATGTAGCCAGAACCAGAGCAAGATACTGCCCACAGTGTAGCCACTGCAGCTCCAAGAACTGAGTCAGCTTCCTGAGAGCATCATTTCACAGCTAAACGAATACCACAGCAGTAAGCTGTTGGTGCAAATACCTTGGGGCAGGTTTAAGTCTTCAGTAATACTCAAGCTGACACAAGTACATGCAACGAGGCTGCTGTCTTTAGTGCCTGTGGAGCAGGCACATCAGTCTCACTGACTTTGGCCTTACCCAGTTTGTCAGTACGCTGAAGTTGCTTACAAAGGCAAGATTTAAGACTTTTGCAGAAATAGGCAAAAGTGTGTCCAGAAAAGTACTAAAACTACAAACCAAAGAAACTAAACAAAACCAACTGCACGACTCGGTCACGGGCTAATTTAGTAGCTGAAATAAAAATCTGGAAGTACATGGATACAGCATGGATGGGAGGCCCTCAAGCAGCACCATCAGTCCGATGTCCTTACTGATGGTTCAGGATTCCTACCTAATTACTTTCTTTTCCAAGCATAACACACTTCATCAACTACCAAAACAGTCCTGCAGTGGAACACTGTGATACAGCAGTGTTTTTCCTCAGCATTCAGAAACCTGCAGCATCTATAAGGCAACAATCTGTCTGCGACCATAAAATTAAGATCGGGGCAAAATATTTAAAGACAAAAAAACCCACTTACTTTTCATGTTTCTGTGTGCCTATCCCCTTCTGGAAGTTTTCTTTGTAGAACCGCATTGAGGAGACTATACAGCCTGACACCCAGTAGATCATGATATTGGTGAGCAGATCATCCAGGTTAAACTTCCTGAATAGGTAAGCCCAGACATTGCTTAGTTAGAACTGAATATTGA
Organism: Pachyramphus minor; assembly: GCA_013397135.1. Lineage (NCBI taxonomy): Eukaryota > Metazoa > Chordata > Aves > Passeriformes > Tyrannidae > Pachyramphus > Pachyramphus minor. The sequence goes on from VYXB01008609.1 coordinate 215,799, forward strand.
TTTGCATTACTTTAGTAGGGGCTTGACTTTGGTTTGATTGCAAGGCAAAAAGTTACAGGGAAAAAACCAATTAACTTGGTTAAGAGTGGAGAGGTGAAGTGTACTACTCCCCCTCCATCTGTCAGTGACCAATTAAGGATGTTTAAGGTTTTCAGACACAAACTGGGAAGTGTCATTTTAACTCCTACACGGAAGGCAGACTCCAACAAGCACCTTTTGCTCCATCATAGCTGTCTATCCTGTCCATAGACTGGGAGGGTGTGAGCAGAACAGCACATGGAACAGCTTGTGCCATTTATTAATGATAATGTGAAATGCTACCGTGAGCCTTCAACAGAGCCATCACACACCGACATGTGCTGTCAACAGTGCGTGTTTCATATATAATTATTAGCTGTATGAAGTGCAAACATTCTATTCAAATGGGCCTTTTCATAACATGCTACTTCGCTCCATTCCTGCCAGGTAGCTCTCAAAATGGGATTTCATCTTGGATTTCTGCTGCACGCTAAGAATGGTCCTGTATTAGCATATGGTACGTAGATGAAGCAAAACTAATCAATCCAAAGCAAATTCATATTAATAATTAATTACAAATTAATACTAATTATTAGTATTAAAATAAATCAAGAGTTCTGTTTCCCAGCATCTTGATGCAAGTTAAACTTTCGTATTTTTTATCCTAATGAGATTCTTCCCCCTAAGTCAGTTTTTAATATCCAGAAGTTGCAGGGTGTATTTCTTTTCTAGGAGATCAAAGTGGGAAGGGAATACATCAGCCTCCATGGCCTATTTGCTTGTCTGCATGCTGTAGTACAGCCCTGCACCATCCATGGTCATCACAGGCTCCCTGTGAGTTGATCAGACAAACCTCTTTAGCTATGACTCGGGGCTGAGTCACCTCATCCAAAATGGCATAAGAGGAAAGGCTTACCTCTCTAGTCCTCCATCCTCTAAATTCTGAAATTCCAGATCAGTCCAGGAAGAAAACTTCTCCAGGATATACGCAGCCAGTCCTACAGGAGAGTCATTCAAACCACAGCCTGAAAAGGAGGAGGAAAAATTAACTGAAATTGTGACATCCAGTTACTGAACTCAGACTGTTATAGAAGCAGCCTGTATAGTAGATGTAACTTTACAAAGGTCTTCCAGCAGCTGTGTTCTTAAATAAATAAATAAATAAAACAGTGCAATGAGTTGGAACTACTTAATCCTGAACTGATGTAACAGTACTGGATTTCTGCTGGCTTTTTATTTTTTCTTGTAAGCTAATAAGATTAAGCTCTATGTGCCAAGTAGGGTTTGCTTCCATTAATCTGGAAGTTGTCATGTATTAAACAGTATTACAGGGCCAAACCCCACATGCCTACACATGACCAGGAGGATTTGCAGCATTACCTAACAGCAAAAACATTTTAAGGATTATTAGAAAGTCATTAAGGAAGAGCAAGACTTTACTAAAAGTCCATCTTTTGAATTAGCAATAACCAACTGCCTTCATGCAGAAAAAGCCTTAATATAATTTTTATAGTTTGTTTTGCTTGGACAGAAAAAACACACCTGCACCTGGAACTCAGCTCACACATCCTAGTTCAGTGAAATACAGGGACTATAAACTGTCACAGCTGCTCAGTAAAACCTAAGAAAAAGCTGTTCCCAAGGAACAGCAATATATTTGAAGTTCCATGCATGCAACTGAACCTTCCTGAAAGATGCCTAACACTGCAGCTGGCACAATTTCGTCAGTAATTGCTATTTAAACATGACAGTGACATTTCAGTTATCAAATAACTAATATTGATGACTGAAATAGCAAGTGTTTGAAAAAAGTTCTATTTAGCATGTGTTCCAGATTGGCTGAACTAGAAAAGCAATACCCTGTGAGTAAAGAGGAGCACATCTGTTTACATACAGGAAAAACTGACATTGATCCTAACAGCACTTGGAATACAGGTGCTGCCTATTTCCCTCAGCTGAAAATGAACCCCCTCTCCATGCAGGTTTCCCAAAGAGCTTCTTCCAGCAACCTTAACATTGCAACCTTACAACCTTACATTTTTCAGAGTGTTTTACTCCTGATAGGAACCTGGCACTGCAGAGAACTCCTCTTTCCTTTGTCCTCAGAATTGCAGGAATGCTCCAGCTCGCAATGGATGAACTGGCTGCTGGTTCCCAGTCTGCACAGTCTGCTCTGACAGACCACACACTACTGGTAGGGACAAGAATCAGGCAAAAAAAGTGCAGCAGAGGGAGCATGGCTAGGCATCTCTCAGCTATCATCTTCCCCCTCTTTCCTAAAGCACAAAAGACTAGAAAGTTTTAGAAACCAAAACTCAGTGGAAGCAAAATTATTTTAAATCCATAAAATTATCATTTTGCCTACCACATTTTAAGAACATACCTGCCTCTGTAGGTAAGCTTATGGAAGACCATTAAGAAATATTTTCCTAAGTTATGTTTTTAATAAAATCCATGAGTGAATTGGTCCTGCACTAAACTAAAATGTAGTCAGTATTCTTGACTCAGTTGTCCAATTTAGTCACAAAAGATGTTTTTAAAATAGAAACACTTAATACCCAGATACTTAAAGCAGTTAAGCAATCTGAGTGACTAGCTCATGTAGAAAGAACATTCATAGCTACACTTTTTTTTTCCTTAAAAGTCTGCAAGTGATTCAGAACAATGAGTGAAAACAAAATTTGATTTTATTTCTCAGCTATTACTTATCCCTATCATAAATAAGCTACACTGTGTGCTGAGACAGCTAAAAGCTTCTCATAGTTTACATCATTTGAATGTGATCCCTTCTCTGAGAAGAAACTCTCTTTTGCTCTCAGCCTAGCTGCATTTGAAATGGAATTACAGTCCCCAGTGGCAGCAGAGGTAGAAAAGTATCAAACAATCTATTTTATTTATGAAAACTAGAAATGAGGTCAGTGGCACTTGGAGCATGCTCAGTTTTGATGTGCAGATACACTGCTGCTGCATGCAGAGGTGAGTGTAATGCTATATATCCATATGTAACCCTTTCTGACTTGGATAGAGAGGAAAGGAGCCCACCTTTTAAAACCTCCAACCTTCCCACTTCAAAGAAAAAAAAAAAATATATTTTCTGTGTATTTCAAGCAGGACATTTTGTTTCTACAAAAGTACAGTTAAAATGAGCGGACTAAGTACTCTGAGCCCAGAAGGTATTGGGGTTTTGCTTGTTTGTTTTACCAACAGTATCCGGTTTTGTAGCCTGTATGTGAGCATAGCCAGACTCCGACAAGATCCTGTAGAGCCCTTTTTTCAAGAAGGGGAACATCCGCCTAACGTCTTCCTCCTGGAAACCGAAGAGCCCTGGAAAGTAGCGGCCCAGCAGAACGGAGAGCAGCTGAGTGAACCCCACCTTCGTAACCGAGGCTAGATTTAAATGGAGACCTTTCATGTGGCTACAAATAAAAACAGAAAAAGCCCTACAAATTAACAAAAATTGAAATGTGATTCGAAGTTGTTACATTTAGAATCAGAGAATCATAGAATATCCCGAGCTGGAAGGGACCCACAAGGATCACTGAAGTCCAACTCTTGGCCTTGCACAGGATGACACAAAAAAAAAAAAATAATTCCCACTACGTGCCTGGCAACATTGTCCAAATGTTTCTTGAACTCTGGCAGGCTTGGTGCTGTGACCACTAATATTTAAATAGTTATTAACAAAAATGCATATCCTTAAATTCCAACCTGCTAACTACACCATGACCTCAGCTGTACTTCCCAGTGTGACTTTTCACACAAAAGTGACAAGTCAAAGGGACAAAAGTCAGTAATCAGCACACATTCCCAGGCACTAAGCCACAAATCCTCCTTTTTTTTTTTTTCCCTTACAAGTACTTATCCCACTCCAGATCTCAGCGGGGCCATTATGAAACTACTGCACAACTGTTTGAAAGAACAGGTTTATAATATAAACTAAGATATGTAATTTTGGATCACTGCTTAACACTGAGCAGCGAAGAGAAATTACGCAGTGCTCACGTGAGGACTTGCACAGGAACTTTCAAGTGCACAAGAAATAACTACTCACAGAATAAAACAGCTTTGCAGTGCTCTACCAAAGGGGTACTCACTTGGGAGCCATCTGGGCAAGGTTGGTGCAGATGAGCCAGCCCCAGTCACCACCTTGGGCATAGAACTCGTTGAATCCCAGTCTGAGCATCAATTCATACAAAACAGAAGCAGCACTTACGGAATTGAAGTCTGCATTAAAAGAAAAGAACACTGTTGTATGAATTCCACCTACACTTCTGACTCTGCAGCATTTATTCTCCACATAAGGGCAACATCTCAAATCTTCATTCGCAAAGCCAAGCCATGAAAGGCAACATTCAAGTTCCTAAAAAGCTACAACTCCTTTTCTCCTTGCCTGTCCAACAGACTATATGGAAGCCTTTGCACACCATCTAGGCAAGGTCTAGAGAGCAAGCAGAAAGGACCAAGCCCAGCCTTTGTTGCAGACTCATGTTCTTCTAATCCCACCACTTGCCTATGCACTCGCCCCACCAAGGGTTGGCAGACTCTCTTCAAACTAAACTGTGGTCATACTCCAGCTGAGCCCCATCAGAGGCACAGGGCATTGCTGAGGGAGTGCATTTCAATTTTGTCTACTGTGAGCACACTCTCCTCTTAAAGATAGTTGGAAACTCTAAGTTTCCACCAGTAACACAGTTCTCCACTTCACTTGGCACTGACGAGATAAATTGTAAACAGGGAAGTAGAGAAAAGCAAACCCAACCTTCCCCACATCATTCACCTGCACACATAATTAAAGACTAAACTCAGTATGACTTTAAATACTACCTTGCTTCAATTTGATGCAGCTTGTGTTTGTATAATTGAGAGCACAAGCTGAACGAGCAGGCTGCAATCTGCCTTGTAGATAATATGACCTGATTTGTTTCAACTGTTGCTTCTCACCTACCTGTGTAATGCTGTTGAATATGGATTCAAAACACCCAACAGGAACAGTAATAAATTAAATTTACTCTGCTGGCTCATTCACAGACAATTCATGGACTCAATTACAATTCCTGAATTGTCACTTCTTAACTTTTTATAGTTCTTTTAAAATTATCTTACATTGCTCCAGAAACAACTCAGTGATGTCACCTAAAGTTACCCTCTTATCTCCCTCTTCCCACATGACACACAGGATCTCTGTTTCTACACTGGGAAAACAAGAAGTGTGTAAGAGGAGTTACTGTGCTGCTAGCAGGGGCTATCTCACTGTGAGGCTGGGTTTGTGGTAGCTCACTTTCTTCTCATGCATCATACCTTTTTTGTGGGCTGCCTCTGAGAAACCATAACCAGGGATAGATGGGCAAATGACTTCAAAAACATGTTCATCGCTGAGGCCATGGCTTGCAGGATCCGTGAGGAGAGGGATAATTTTGTAAAACTCATAAAATGAGCCAGGCCAACCATGCACCATTAATAATGGCTTTGCACACTGGCCTTCAGGCAAACGAGGAGGCTTTACATGAACAAAATGGACATCAATGCCTGTAAAAATAGAATTATTAATTAGCATGCTCAAATAGAGGTGAAGCAATCTACTAACGGTAACACAGTGACTCACACAGCTTCAAGGCAGAAGAGACGATTACATCATTTCATCCAAGTGCCCTTAAATTTTACCCAAATGTCCCTATATGGCACGGGATAGGCTCCAGTCAACTATGGGTTTTTCTTCCTGAAGGCATAAATTGCAACTCAAAGGCACCAAGAGATAGGGAATCCATCTCAACTAGCAGCTGTTTGTTTGGGGGTGTTAATCACTTTCCTTGTTTTGTGCATGCATTACATTCCACTTGAACATGTCTGGATTCTGTCTCCAGTCACTGATCCTAAATGTTACAGCAAAGTAATTTAAAAAGCCTTCAGTAAGTATTCTTTGTCTGTGGAGGCCTCCTGTAATCAAGCCACACAACTGCTGATAAACCAATCATGCCAAATCAAGAATTTGACAAAAATGCCTTGCTAAAAGAGAGTTAATTTTTGTAGTTCTTTTCTACCTTTTGTCCACAGCTTTCTGTATCTCTAAGTGTGTAAACTGTAACAGGAGACTTGTTAAGTAAAAATGTAAAAACTGCAGTCCTGTTTTCTCTGTGATCCTTTCTCTGTGTAAGCAGTAGGCTTCACCCAGCACTGTCCTATGTGCTTCAGGTGAACTGCTCTCCCTAAAACCCCATTCAGGGCTTTGCTTTCCAAGAAACAGTAGCTTGCTTGATGTATTTAAGCACATTTTACTCACATCAACTCCAGCTCACAAGTGATCCCACCTTCTTTCACAGACTGAGATTTCCCCATCCTTGACAATTCTGTGAATCTCTGTATTCTCTGAGAAACTTTCAAGTGATGACAGAAGGTAGGAATCTGATAAACAGCATGTCTGACCTTGTCTTTTCACGTCTCCTCTCTGTAATCTTTCCTAACACTGAAATTGCTCTTCCCATTGCTATACATAGTGCATTGTCCTTAGCTGCTTCTCTCTTTCTTGTCTCAGATTTTTTTTAAACTTTTTTAAGGGAAGATTTTTTTTGGTTATTTCTTTTTCAGTGGTAACCATGTTGCATACATTTAAATAAAAGCTTTATGATCTAACCACTGTGTAACAACCATTTATTCTCCAAATCCATTTTAAATATTATGGCAAACTGCACCATTTGAAATAACATAACAAAATAATGAATGCAAAAGCATGCAGCATACTCTTAAGCTTGAATTTTGCCATTAAGTGAGACAATTGCCTGCTGTGCTCTAGATCTACAGCTGCACTCCCAAATGACCCAAGCACAACCCTAAATCAAGCATCTTAAAACATCCAGTTTGACCAAGCTCCAGCATCAGCAGACCTTACCTGAACGACCTCTTCCAACAGGCGCGTGTGCTCTGAATGAAAAGACAAACCATTCTCTCACACCTGGCAGCACATCAACCCCAAGGGAAAGACATTCTTAATTCCTAGTCCTACGAACGCATGAAAGGGTCCAGCACAGCACATCTGTCCTGCCAAGCAGGGACAAACCTGAGTAGCCAGCACACCCAGCTGAGGAGGCTGCCAGGCTGAAGGCATCACTGTGACAGCGGCAGCTGGGGAACTACACGGAGGATGAGGAGACATCTGTGGGTATTCTTGCATGACTGCATGCAAGTCAGGGAACATGTGTACGTCTTAAGATCCAGTTCTCTTTCCAAATGCCCGTGCTTGGCTTCTGTTAACACCAGCTGACAACCCACTCATGCACAGGGAATTCCATTTGTCATTCCTTGTCCTAAAAGCTTCAGTTACAATGAAGGAATTTCTTGCTGCTTCAGTAGTGATGCCAATGATCCATGCTAGGGCAGCCAGGGAGGGAAGGCCCATCCAACACAACCAGAGCATTCTCACCACCAAGATCCCTTGCAGATAAGATTAAGTACTACTGTTTACTTTTTAAGAGGAAAAGCCACACACCTTGAATCTTTGTTTTGAAATGTGGATACTTGTTGAGGACTTCAACTTGTTTCTTCCAATTGAACTGGTTCTTCCAGTAGGAGACAACTTTCCTGAGATACACTGAGTTAATCCCATAATGGAAGCAACTGTTCTCCAGTGGCTCAGTGAACCGAGCCTGGTCAAGTCTCCTAAATAAGTCCTACAGGGAAAAAGAAAGAGACATTAAAACACTTGTGTCTGCTGTCTTGGGCTTTCCCATGCATGATTTCTAGTTATTCCCAAGTGAAATGAGAACAATGAAAATAACATCTCTAATTAGACACCTGTGCCTTTTTTGCTGATGCTCTATTAGCTGTTCCAATTTCTTTTCCTCCTCCAGATGGCCTCCTTCCTCTTCCATTTACAGCTGTTCTTAACACTCTGTCTTTGTTCCACAGAGCTGGATAACCTGTTTGCCAGGCTGGTAACCACAGAGGACAATATGCTCTGCTGACACTACTGTGGCTTCCCAGTTTAAGTCTTGTTGCCTTTCCAGGGTACTTTGTTCCCTAGCTTACCTGTGAGCCCAACCTCACAATCAAGGCATGGATCTGGCCCAAACCTTTTGTTTTCCAAATCAAGGGGCGGGATGTCTTCATTGGGAAGCACTCTGAGGGATTTTGCACGGACACAAAGCTGGTGAAACTAGACTGAAATTAAAGTTTCCCAGTCTAGAAAAGCTATGAAAGTGACCTTCCCACCGCACTTCAAGGTTACAGGGGATGCTGACGATACTACAAAGTCAGTCCAAAATCACACCAGGACGAAGGACAGCCCAGAGCCTCTTCCTACTACACACAGAGTAGTTGAGGATGGAAGGCAGGTCTGGAAATCTAATCCTGCTCAAACCTCTGTGGGGTTTAAACCTGAACAGAATTTTCCAACAGAGGAACAGAGATAGCTCCCACTCTGACTAAGATGAGTGAAGTGTAAGCACTGGCTCACGCCTCACTGAACAGGCAGTCTCGGCTTAGGCAAGATGTCAGAAAGTGAACTCACTGTTGAAATCCATGTACAGAAAGCATGGATTTCTAAATGGAATTTTTAACATGTCTTTACATACATACTTTTTGTCTACACTCAACACCTTTTAAAATGTTTTAGTAACCTGCACTAGCATAACTATAACTCCTAGTTTATATTTAAAACCAGAATTTTCTATCGATGGATTATGTTGCAAGAGCTGTCACAATATATAATGGCATGTTTCCAAAATACTTTTAAGTTAGAAATTATGTAGCTTAATGTCTGCAGTATAAGGGGAAAACACAATGGAGATCAATGTCCATTGATACTACCACGAAGGGCAAGCAAAGTGTTAAAAAAAACCAGGACTTGCTGAGAAATTAAGAAGCTATTATAAATGAATAATATGAGCAATCCCATGAGTATTGTTTAAACGATGACTCCACACAGATCTATGAAATTGTTCAATCCCTGGCTTAAACACACACAATCAAAATCTTTCTATCTAACAAATTCTGCAACGTATGTGTTTACTGTAATTACCACAGTAATTTAGTGTTGACCAAAGTAGACCATTAATTACAGAAGAATCAGCATCCAACACAGCTGCAAACATAAAGCAGTCAAGAAAATGAGGTATTTGTAATTGCTTTGGAAAGAAAGAAAGAAAGAAAAAAAGACATTGTTCTTATTCTCATCTACACAAACTGAGCAAAGTGCACAAACAGAAAAACAGAGTTGAGTAATCTGTAATATGATTTTTATGTTTATTAGGCTTTGCAGAGTACGTTTATTTACCAGCAATCTTGTAACAGCCAGCTGAGAACAGAATTGTACAGCAGTGTATAAAATCTGCCTATCCACACCTATCTTCTGAAGTACTAGAAGTCCCTTCCCCCAAGACCTGGACATCATTGCTCATTCTCACAAGTATAACTATTGGTTCAATTTAAAAACTATTTCCATGCAAGTTCTGCATGTATTTGGCCATTTCTTATTTCTCTCTCCCCAGTCCAGAGATTTGCTTACTCTCAGCTCTTCTTCTGTAGTTTCCACCTTAAATGGCCGAATAGTTGTATCTTCTTCAGTGTCAGGCTTTTGTCCCTTTCCCCACCATCCATCTTTGAAGGGCAATGTCTCTTCTTTCTTCTTGGAAAATAAGAAGTAGATGATGACTGTCCCCAGAACCAGGAATACTTCAAGCAGCATAATGCCTGCAAGAGAAGAACAGAACTCGGGTGAACCTAATCAGTTTGCAGACACACACATACTTTGTAAAGGCTATAGAGGGTTATTCCCTTTTTAGACAAGATTCCATCTACATAATGTTCTGTCACTCACAGTGTGTCAACACTTCCGCAAAATTTCAGAATGTTTTAAGCTATGCAACTCAAGTGGGGAAGAATTATTTTAAATAAAAGACACGTAACAAAAACAGAACTCAAAGCAAGTCAAGAGATGGCTTTGTAATTAAATAGTTCACTGATAAAACATGCCACATTGGCTTCCTCAGTGGTCCACAATTGCAGTTAAGCTTCAACAGTAAAGGAGGGTTAATGCTTCTCTTCCTCTGAAGCTCTATACTTCCCACAACTTCAAATGCAGAGCACCTTTCCAGTGAGGCTTATATATCTACTGCTATTGATCTGTAGGGAAAGAAAAACAAGATATATATATACAGAATAAAAAGTGAAGAGCATGAAGGCAGCCACCTTGTAACTCCTAGTCAGCCTGGGAGAGTGGGGCAGGGATATATTTGCATAACCCTGGAACACCAGTGCAAAGGGTAATAGGACCTTCCCTTTCTTTCTCCCTCTGAACTGTCTTAAAGAGAAAACCACATGCATGCTCTCCTGGTTCTAGAATTATGATCACTTCCCCAAGTGACAAAATTCTGTCAAAGTGAAGAACAACGTGATTTCACAGCACATCTGCATAACGCAGCTGCAGGGCTGTTGTGCTTCAGTCAAACAGAACACCTTAGCAAACAAAAAAAACAAAAAAAACCCCTTTTAAATGTATTTGAACTGTTTTATGCTGCAAGTAGAAAAAATATTCAGACTCTTCAATAATTAATGTTTTCAACCATGCCTTTAAGTATAAGAAACATTTATAAAGTGGTTTGGGAAACAGTACTGTAATCATTTTAATGCATAATTCTAAAGAACGTTGTGTTTCAAACACTCATTTGCTGGGGAATTGCTAAGACATGAAGTATTTCAAAACTTCTGTAGGGCAAGGATTTTTTATGACCCAGAATGTCTTCATTCTCTCTAGAGCCAGAAGGTTTTGTTGGTTTTACTTCTGTAGAGTAATTTGATGCTCTGAAATGGCTGAGTCACCAAGAAAGCACCAAATTTACCCCTGGATCAAAACAGAAATTTTAACACAAGTTAATGGGATTTCACAGGATTACAGCAGGAATGAAGCTGACCTGTGTGGTAAACGCCTTTATGTGACAGGACACCACTTCTTGGCTTTAATTTTCTTATGGCTGACAATAAATTAATAAATGGTCAAAATAAGCACCCACTAAAACATCTGTACAGAAGTCAGGAACTACGTGGATAGAACAGCAAGCTACAGAAAAATCTATTGCTTATATATGCAAGTGTTTCACCCTTGAAAAGTGCCTGAATCCTCAGAGGTTGGAGTTATTGGGAATGGTGGGCACTGAGAAAACTTGATGTTTATTTGTTTCACCGGTGCTTCCATAATTTCTGTTGCTTATTGTTCTTCACAATGTTCTCTGAAGCACAAGACAACACTCTTTTCCCACCTCTACCATACTCAGGCTGTAACTTGCCCCAGAATTAAAAAGTTTATCCAATTTCAGCTTGGCTCAACACATTAACCAATGTAGTCTAGGAGCATCCTGAGCACAATTAAATTTTACTGCAAAGGACAAGTACAGGGGCTTCTGGAAACGTCAAAGCACTTCACACAGAAATGATACCTGCTACAGTATTAAATGACATTTCTACTACTAAGTCTTCACAGAGAAAAAATAGCAACTTCCCTGAAATCACAACACAACTCAGGCCACGTCTAGACTACAAAGGTTCACCAGCACAACTATGTAAACACCACATAGAAAAATTCAAACTCTTGGCCAACTTCAATATGTTTACAAAGCCCCACAACAAACAAAAAAGCTGCTGTCAGAGCCAGCCCTGTTGTTCAGGCAGAATGGTTGGGGTACCTAGAAAAACACAGCACACTTTCTCCTGGCTTATGCTGTATCAGCACCATGGCCTCTGCCAACACAGTGACAGAGGCACAGCACCTAATACAGAACTGCCCAAGAACCAAGAATCCCAGCCCATCCTCTAGCAAGAAACTCACATGTCCTAAGTTACTGGAGTCCCCAGAGCTACAAAAACATTTCTGCTTCCCCCATCTGCTCTCAAGGAGACTTGAGAAATCCGAATTTTTGCAGCAGAAGATATGGGAGGAATTGTATGCAAATGTGTTTATTTTGCATTCACCCCGGACCTTGTGTGGAAAGAATTCACTGTGCGAGCAGACACCCATTTTTGCAATTAATTCCAAACAGACTTGAGGATGAGCTTGTTTACAAACCAGCACTGAGTGCCAAAATCATCTTCAGGTCTCACAACAATTCTGCCTCCTATTGCAGAGAATTGGGACTGGTGACAAATTGATTTGCATTGAGATGTCATTTTGACTTTAGAAGCTGCCCCTGATATTGGTTGGATTATTTTCTGCTAACAGAGAGATCCTCTATATTCAACCTCACTTCCTTTGAAAGCGCCTGTAAAATTCCTGATTACAACAAACACAGGGGGCTAGAGCTCCAACTACGCTACATTTTTTTCTGAGTGCACAGGAAGAAAAGGGCAAAGTGCGTCAGCAGTATTTTGACTTGCACCAGTTCACAGCACACTCAAAGGGATTGTTTTGCTGGTGATGAGTTGCTGGAACGCAGCATGTTCCTACCAACTGCTCCAGCCTGTGCTGAGAGGAGACCACTTAGAGCAAATGCACTCAGTGATTTCCCAGGTCTGCTATTCAAGCTAGTTCTCAGAAACTCTTGTGTGTTATTTGAACAGAATAAAGCAGCCTCAGTCGTGACGCATCTGCACCAGAATTTCGTCCACTAATCACTACTGAGATCTGTTGTGAAATGGAAGTTATTAGCTCCTTACACTTGTTCCATGGTGCAGCAAACAGCAAAAATCACAAATGTGGAAGGACAAACAGGTACAATAACACTTTTCTATACTGACAGTTTTCGGAGACATAAACAACAAAGTGCTGGTGTTTTTATTGTCTGAAGTTTCTTCATGCAACCACACTGGCATGTTGCCTTTATAACTGAGTACTTCAAAGGAGTTCATGTTTTGGTTTGGCTTTTTCCTCTTTTTATGCAACCAAAGGCAAGACCTTAGAACAAAATATTTCCATTTATTCCATGGTCAAGTACTTAGGCCTCTGAGACTCTGCTGTATCCCAGGGTGGATATTGTTTATAGGCAGCACTTAAATACTTTAGACAGTACTTTTATCCTAAAGAGTTCAAGGAAGAATGCTTTTGGTTTGCTGCTTTAAAAACATGTTTTGAAAGAAAGATGTTGAAATGCAAGGGGTCCAGTAAATAGCCTAAAAACTAGCTCCTCTTGAAGAAGGCCAAGTGCATCTCAAGAAATGCTTTTGCAAGAAAACCCCTAAACTTCCTTACAGTAAAGATACTGCTCCCTCTTGAAAACACTCTTGGTTTTCAGCACTTTTTTGCATTTTGATTTGCACTGTCCTCTGTTTGTGCACTAACAGCAGAGCAAAGAGCTCCACAGAACAGAGCAATTATTATTTACATCAAAGCTATGTCCCATCTCATGCTTTGTCTTCATCCATGCCCAGTAGCAGACGCCCCAGAGAACAATGCTATTTATCTTTAGAGATGTCATCTCTGAAATAGGTTAATGGTAAAAGCCCCATCTCATCCTACTAGTAACCATCCACCTTTGCCTTGCAGCATTAGAATACATCTGAAACATGTTACTGGAGAAATAAGCAACTGTGCAGACTCTCAACCTAACACTGGAAACCCATTTTGCAACCCAGCTACCACGGCCTGAATGATGCACAGTAGCCACAACTCCGAGTGATGCGATCGAACCCTATGAGTGGGGTATGGGTGAAGCAACAGACATGAGAGACCATGCTGCTCTCAGACACATGCCAGAGGCAACCACGGCCTAAGGTTAGTAACATTTTCTCTCCAGGGCTGGTTTACCAGCAGACTGCAAGGTAGGTCAGAACACTTGACGTGCTCTGATGCTGTCAGACACAAGGTTTATTGATTAATAATTACTCTGCAGGAGAAATAACAGCTCAATTTAGAAGTGATGTTCCTGTTTATTTTTATTCTGTTACATACAGTCCCCCATTAGGTTTTACCGAAAAGGCAACCCTTTGCTGCAGTGTCTTTGTTTACACATCAGTTTGCCTGAAGAGCAGCAGTTGCAGGTTACTCTTCCCAAGAGACCTGAAGGAAAAACAACCCACTGAAGGACTTCAAAAGTTCACAGCACCTGTAACAGGGTCCCTTAGCTCTGACAGCTTGAAAGGGACTAACACATGGCACAGGCCCCAAAGCTTCACCCTCAGTCCACCTGCTCCCATCTCCAGGCATCACATTTTTGTCATTATGTCGCACCAGAAACAGACAGAAAATCATCAAGTCAAGACACTTGTACAAGAAAAGCTTACTATTTCTGTAGTTTATGGAGCATTATGACAAGCTTCAAAACAGCTTAGTAACACAGAAATTGCTTTGCATACAACTGATAACATCTCCCAGGTGAGCACAAAATGCTACATTAACACTGTAGGAAAGAAGGAGAGGTAGGCATCAGATGAAATAAAGCATCCTACGCAGGGAAGTGAATCAAAGACAGGAAGTACAAATCCAACAGAGTTTCTGCCTTGTCTCGATAAGAAATTTAGCATTTACATTTTTTATTGCCATAGGGAGGTGGTACACAATGCTATCTCCAAAACAGCAGGAAGAGATGATATCATTCTATTTTACAGTCTTTTTCTAGACCGTTCACAATCAGAAATTGGCCAATACAGCAGGAACCTAATTAAAAGGTTACAAGCAAGGAATGAGGTCACCTCCCCAAAGCAGGGGACACCAGAGTCTCTCAGGCCTCTCCCAGGAGCAGGGTATGCTGCTCCCAGGGCAGGGTCAGCTGTACACTTCCATTACTGCTGAAGAACACCCATCGTGGCACTGAGGCACTGCTCCCTTCACTGCTTTGTCCCTTGGACAACAGGAACAATCAACAGAACCAGTTTAGGGTCTGGAGGTCCCCATATGCATCACTCAGAAGTCGTAATTACAGCAGTTAGTACCTGAGGCATGTCATTCCAGCGGAGTAGCACCTTAGATAACATATTCCCACCTCGTTTTTCCTATGATCCTGTGACAATCAATTGTTAACTCTCCAGTAATACACTGAAAGCTGACAGGCACCAAGACCCAGCTAAGCATGAAAGAAAAGTAGTATGGCACTAAGTTCACTGTTATCCACTTGGCCTCGCCCAGAGTCAGCATGTTTATGTGACCACTGGCCGGTCAAAGCTCATATCACAATCATAATTTAAAATACTGCATGCCACAATTCTAAGAGGAAAAAAACTCAGTTTACAAGAACACTTATTTTAGCAACATTACTGGCTCTTTCAAAGCCATGCCCAACACATTCTTCTGTGCTGCTTAAAAACATGTCTTGTTTATCTCAATTTTCCTTATTTTGCTTCTATAACACTTGAACAAACCCACTTCCTTCCAAGAGTATTAAAAAAGCCTTTGGGTCACAGAAAAACAAACTGACAGAATCCAACTTGGGATCTGCGTGATGCCCATTATTGTGACCTAATGACTGTGCATGATTCAGAGAAAAGATCTACTCTCCATGTGCACTAATTTCTGTAAAAGACGGAAAAGAAACAAAAGGATTCTTAAATCAGCACTGTTCAGTCATGGTAATTCAGGGTGAAACAACTGTTTCAACTACCATAATAATGCATTAAGGCTAGATCATGCAAAGATTTTATCCTATTTATCATATCCAGTGTTTACTCTGTTCCATTGATCCTTGAATTCCAACAAGAACATGTTTTTAGCATTCATGCAGAAAAGCCACAGAAGCCTGGCATGCAACTGGAGGGTGGACACAGCTGAAAGCCAGGTCTCCAAGACAGAGTGCTCTCTCAAATGACATGTTACAGTTTAAAAAAGGAAAGATATCATACCAGTAAGAAGTTTTTAAAACAGTTCTTAGCCACTATCCAGCCAACTAAATTACACAGTCCAACAAAATAGAGTCCAAAACACATCTTGAGCTTTACTTCAACGTTTCATACCTAACATCTAAAAAGAAATTATGAATAACACATTGTTCTGTTTTGCTTTCCACTAGGGTTTCTAGCAATACTGAGGTTAACCTCCTCATCCTATGCCAGTATCTGCATTTTACAATGGGGGTGGGAAAAAAAATTCATAGATGAACTAAAAGAGTTAAGATATTACAGATAAGGAAAAAAGATCAAGACAATTGTTCCCCAGGCCTTAAGGTAAATAAGGGCTCTATTTTTGGATTCACCAAATCCTCCAGTACTGAAGAGTAAAAGGTTACCTTCCTTCCCTGCCATGGTATTACTGCTCATGTTTTGCCCAGTCTGATCTCTAGATTAGATTCAGTTTCATCCCACCCCGCCTGGTGGTACAGCACACATGTGTCCTCCTATTTACTGCAGGATTTTCCATTAGTCTAAGTCTCTTAAGATTCCTCCATGAAATTAGAGAGGGAAAGATCTTCTTTAACTGGCAGATTTACAAACTTTTTGAATTAGAACTGTTAGAAAACTGTGTTACTAAAACCTTTAATTATTAAAACATGCAGAATTGACGTATATGTGGTGCTTGGGGGGGGGTGGGGAAGGATAAGAGTGCAAGTAGCTTGAAGTACATAACAAGAAAGTACATGACAATCTTTCAGTTAAAAGAAGGTGTGGAGATGGAAATGATGAATATAAAGACTGCCAGAGGAATTTTCTGGCAACAGGCAAAACAGATGAGCTGCACATTGCAAATTTAAACCATGATCATGACTCCAGGTAGTAAGAGCAGCATGAATGAAAACGTGCTCCTTCCCCCATGATGCAGACTCCCTCTTACCTTTATGATGTTGAACTCTATCCTTCTTCTATGATACCAGAGTCCCTCCTTCCTCCATGATGCCAGACTTTCTTTTACCTCTATCATACCAGTCTCCCACTTACCTCTATGATGAGATTCCTTCTATCACTCCTTCCACAGTGATGCCAGACACCCTCTTACCAATATGATGCCAAATTACCTCCAGCCTCATTGAAGCCAGACTCCATCATTCCTGTATGACGCAAAATCACCTCCATCCTCTAAGATACCAGACTCCATCCACCCTCTATGATGCCAGACTTCCCTGATCCTCTGTGATGCCAGATCCTCTCCTTCCTTCTTGATGCCACAATCTCTCTTACCTCTGTGATGAGACTCCTTCCTTCCTCTATATTTCCTGAGTTCCTGCTTTTTCTACATTGCCAGACTCTTTCCCCTATGACACCAGACTCCCTTGTACCTCTGTGATGAAACACTCTTACCTTACTGCATAATGCCAGGATCCCATTTCCTTCATGATTCCAGAATACATCTAACCTGTATGATGCCAGACTCCCTCCTACCTGTGTTATGATAAACTTCTTCCTTCCTCAGTGATGCCAGACTCTATTCTTCCTTCATGACACCACAATGCCTCTTACCTCTATGATTAGAGTCCTCCCTTCCTATTTGATGCCATACTCCCTCCCTCCTCTTCGATATGAGACTCCCTCTTACCTCTATTATGACCAACTTCTCCCTTCTTTCCTTCCTCTGTGATTCCAGCCTCCCTCCTTCCTCTGTGATTCCAGACAACCTGTTATCTCTATGATGATAGACTCCTTCCTTCCTCAATGATGCCAGACTCTTCTTCCTCTTGCTTGCCAGATTCTCTCCTTCCTTCATGATGCCACAATCCCTCTCACCTTTCTAAGTCTCCTTCTTTCCACTGTGATTCCAGACTCCCTCTTACCTCTATGATGCCTGCTCCCTCTGTCCTCTTTGATGCCAGACTCCCTCTTACCTGTATTATGATAGACTCCTTCCTTCCTTTCCTCAATGATGCCAGACTCTCTCCTAGCTCTGATGAGACTCCCTCCTCCTTCCTCCATTTTTCCAGATTTCCTTCTTTTTCTATGATGCCTGACTCCTTCTTCCCTCTATTATTACAGATTCCTTCCTTTCTTGCTTCCTTCCTCAATGATGCCAGACTCACTCCATCCTTCATGATGCCAGATTCCCTCTTACCTCTGTGATGCCACACTCCCTATTTCCTCTGTGTGATAGACTCCTTTCTTCCTCAGTGATGCCAGACTTTCTTCTTTCTCTTGGATGCCAGATTCTCTCCTTCCTTCATGATGCCATAATTATTCTTACCTCTGTGATGAGACTCCTTCCTTCCTCTATTTTCTAGAATTTTTCTTTTTTTCTTTTTCTTCCTTTTTTTCCCCCCCCTAGATTTCCTCTTTTTCTAGAATGTCAGACTCCCTGGCCACAAAATTTGAATATTCCAATATAATACAAGAAATGTACATAAGAGGATGTAAGACAATTCCTTTTGCCCAGAGCTATAAGTGTAAAAATAAAAAAAATTATTAATTGTGTCTATGGAAACGGGAAGAGATCAAAATTTTTTCTCTCTCTATGAAGACTTCATTCTCAATGAGAAAAGGAACTTTGATAGAGGAGGGGAACAGATGGTAGTCATCATTTTCTGTCAAATAACTGCAACACCAAAAGGATGTGCCAGAGTAAACATGTAACAAGAAAAATTCTTGCTACTTTATCTCTCTCTTAATAACAACTAAATATTTAAGTTCTCTTTGGATTTACTGGCTTCATCTAGAAGAGTGCACACTATGTACCCACCAGACTAGAGCAATTAACACTCTTGATGAAGCAACCAAGAGGACTAGGTCCTTCAACAGAGCTTTGCTTTTGATTCATAATACATCACCATTTAACCTGAGAAAGAGTTGTCTTCTATCAGAGAGTAAAACATACCCAGGCTACAGACACAGAAAAATCTGGGAGAGCAATAATTACGTGTCTTCACTACAGAATTCACAAGATTAAAAAAAATTGACTGCTGAGTGCAATAAATATGAGAAGAATTGCTTAAGACAAAGAACAACAACAACAAAAGTTTGCTGAGCGTTTACTTGTGTTGTGTTGTCTTGCTACACCTAATAATCTCCAACAGAGATGTTCCAAAAAGAAATTGGAGGAATGTTCAAGAACAGCTCACTTTTCAGAGAAGAAACCTAGAAAACAGGTCCTGTTCTTTAGCCCAGCAGGATGCCTTCATAAAAGTGATCACATTCTGGCAAATATGCTATCGAAAAAAGCAACTTAAAAAAGCATGGCTACCACAATTCCCACAGAAATATTCCCAGCCCTGCCAGTCAGAAAGCATTTAATCAATAACGAAACACTTAAATAGATATATAAAAGCTGGTAATGCTGCTTTAAAAAAACAATCATAAACCTCAGGATATATTCAAATCACTGTCAGCTCTCCTGCTGTGTCTAGCACGACCAAGATATTAAAGCAAATGTCATTTTACAGGTAGATTTTTACTATTTATGTAAATACCCATTTACACACACAAAGATGCTTTTAATTAAAAATAATGTGTTTAGAGGAAGAATGCAGGACTTTTCCAGTAGTACTAGTCAGAAGGGAAAAAAGTATTTTCAACATTAATTACAAGCAGACCAAAGCTCTTCAGAGAGAAGCAAGATGCTCTACTTTCCAAGTGACTTTTCTTTAGGGACTGACACAGTAATTAGAGAAGTATTTGCCACATTTGGAACTTTCACTTTAAGGAAGACTGCTCTGGTTCTGGGATTGTGCATTGCATGAAGAAAATACTCTTGCCAGCACAATGAAGTAGTGCACACTCTGTCACAAAGGTAAGGCTTTACTTCTGCTCATCTGGCCACAAAATTTGACTACTCCAACTATAATACAAGAAATGTGCATAGGAATATGTGAGATAATCAATTCATTTTGCCTAGAGCTATAAGCTGTACTTCACCTACCACCCCCATCCCTGCTTTATAACTTCTCTACTGACAAATTACTTGACAAACTATTACTGAAGCAACAAGAATTTCTGGGAGTATTACCATTCCGGAATTATTACCCCAAACCTTTTTATTTACCTGTTGTAATTACTTAGAACAAATTGGCCATGTATATTTTACTAAGGAGCCTGAGCTTGTTTCACAGTGCTTACCAGATTAAAACATTGCCATTTTATGCCTAAAAACCTAGGTAAGTCTGAAGGTTTTGCTGAAACCCAAATAAACAAACAGGCTGAAAGCATGGTATTGCCCTACAGAATGATCAAATATATAAAGTACAGTAGATCAACACAGAAGGGAAAAAGACCTTTAAAAACACCCAGTAATCAAAAACCTATTTTGGGCAATTCATACAGACAAACTGCATGTGGATTTTGGCTGCACTAGTTATTACCAACTGTACTCTATTTCAAATTATTTACTTCAACACCATGATTACACATATGAAAAAAATAACAGTCTGGAAGGAATAACAAAGAAGCAGAGTTTAAGCAAGTCACACGCAAGTTATTATATATGAATTCAGACTGGAAAAGATTTAGAACAAAGAGTCGTGAACTTGACACTGTGCCAGGACCTTCCCCACAAGGACTTCAGCTCTGACAAAGATCTAATCCTTGTCCTTGGACAAGTTCAACTGTGGATTGATTTTCAAAGCTGCTTAATTGCTTTTGGGGCCTATCCTTCATCGATTTTTAGTAACCATTAGCAATTTGTCCAATCAAGTCTCAGTTTTAGCTTACTTCAGACAGGAGTAATATCCACTTCAGGGGAGAAGCATGGCTTCTCCAAAGAGTAATGCCACTCAAAATATTAACCCTGCATTTCTTGCTCTGTAAGTAAACTTGAGCCACTGGCCTCTAAAACTGATCCTATCTTGTAGGTTCACCTACAATAACTAGGTAAGTTGTCTTATTTTTGATAAAGCTATGCTACAACAAGAAGAGAGAAGAGAGAGAGCTCCCTAATTCAAGTGAGTCAGAAAATTAAGCAGTGTACTTGATTACAGTATATTGTAACTTCTGGACAGTCAAAATCCCAACTGAATTCTGACAAACTGAGCCAAACTTGAGGAGAGAGTAGATAATTTGCTTAGTTTTTGCAGATTGCTCAGTTATGCAACAAAATACTGTCATTAAACTTAAAAGGTTTTCTTCTCATGCCTAAAAGGCTTGCTCGGCAAAGGGAACTATGTGTACAGTACTCAATCAAACAATTTTCAGGTTTGGCAAATTACCCATAAACAATATAAATAAATAAAAGTTCAATTTCATATCCCCATTTTGAGATGAGCAACAAAACCAAACCAAAACCATTTTTATGCCAATAACTTAAGCAACTTACTCTAAACAAGCTGGGAAACCAGGCCACATTCCCAAGGAATGTTAAACAAAATCGTTGTTGCCGTGTCAGCGTTAAGGCCGGGTTATCAGGAACCTTTACCTGGGCAAGCACCCCTGGCTCCAGCAAGCCGTCGGGAATGGCACATCTACCTTCCCCACAGAAACGCAGATTAGGGCCTTCCTGTTCCCCCAAATCAACATAAGTATCGCCACCCGGCCCATTATCCAGACTTTAGTAATTCGCACTGTTAATACGTGGACATCTCCAGCCGCGCTCTCCAAAACACTGGCATTTCGGCACGTAGGCCCAGCGCCCGCTCTCCCGCAGGTGGGTGCCCGCAGGCTTCGGCACGCGGAACCGCTTGGAAAAGTAATTCCGCTTACTAGATGGGAAGTTTTAGGCTCTTCCCCCTGCCGGGGCACCGTTCACCTCCCGTTCGGGAACTTCACAGCAGCGCAGGGACCCCCTCCCCGCTCCCAGCCCAGGGACATAACGGGACCCGCCCGCTCTCACCTGCCGCGCTCGGGACCGCACTTCCCTCTCCTCCCGTCGCTGCCGCCGGGGCCGCCCCCGGCACGCCGGGAGAGGGGCACGGCCCGGCCCGGGCCCGCCGGGAGATGTAGTCCTGCCGCGGGGCGGGAGCACCGGGACGACACGGGCGCTGACCGGGACTCTTCCCGGCCGGCGCCGCCGCCGTGCCCGGACGAGCCCGGGGATGCGAAGGCTTTGTCCCCTTTGTCCTCCACGCTTGTGGATCCCTGGAGCGCTCAGGCAGTTGGGAGCTCAGCCTGGGCTCCGGAGCGCAGGGCTCACGGAGGGTTAGAGGGTCCAGCCCAGGGAACACTGACTCACCATTGCAATGCCAGAGTTGGAGTACGGCCGGGCAGGCACCAAGTGGTACCACCCGTGAGCTTCCTAAATGGCCTCCCAGCCAGTCTCACCTGCGCTCGCTGCGCTGGAGTAGGGCTGACTAAGAGAATCACATTTTAGACTGTTGTAGTAGGGCTGACTGAGAGAATCACGTTTTAGACTGATGCAGCTCCCCAGCTCCTGTGCTGTGCAGCATGACTATGTGCCCAACAGAAAACACACCGAGAATGCGTCTGACAGGGGTGTTTTCTTTCTGAACCTGTTCGAGGCCAGTCTTACAGACTTGATCAGAGAGATCTCAACAAGCCTCAGAAGGTCAAGCTGTAGCAACTAACCCCACCAGTAAAAACATAACAAGCAAATGTTAAATTCTTGATTGACTTTTCAAGGTTTTTCCATTCAGTCTCAGTTTTCTTCTATCATTTCACTCATAAGTTCCAGTCTTCCTCTTTTCATCACCTCCATGCCATCTCGTTCTCTTGTTTGGATTGTGGAAGGCCCAACAGAGGGACTTGTGATCATGGATAATGATTCCTTTCACATCTCTTTCAACCTCTTGTACCCAGTCACCCCAGCCTGCTCAAGTAGTCCTTTGCCCAGAGTATTGGGTGCAGTTCTCATGGTCTTTTGCTATGAGCAGCAATAGTAGCTAAATTTAGAAAGTAATCTGCTTTAAAGCAACATGTGCCTAAACTGTTCTGCAAGTAAGGCTTGTCCTTTCTTGTTGTTTTCTTCTTCCACCCCAAATGTGCTGGCTGAGTTCTGCCCCTTCTGGGGCATCTATCTTCACAAGCAGCTTCATGCTACTTGTCTTGAGACACCAAAAGCATTCGTAGTAATCCATCTTTCTTCTGTAGGACTACAGGGATTTCACAAACATACAAATGAGACTGTGTTGAATTTCACAGTAAACATAACTTTTATAGGATGACAGATAAAAATGCAACTGTATTATGTGCCACTGTCATAACAGTTTATTACAGCTACCATATAGATACTTGTCATGGTTTAACTCCAGCTGGCAACCAAGCACCATGCAGCCATTCACTCCCCCACCAGCAGAATCAGGGAGAGAATCAGAACAGTAGAACTCAGAAAACTTATGGATGGAAATAAGGACACTTTAAGAGGTAAAGCAAAAGCTGCACACAGAAGAAAAGCAAAACAAAGAATTAATTAACTGCTTCCCATAGGCAGGCAGGTGTTCAGTCTTCTCCAGGGAAGCAGGGCTCTATCACACATAACACTTACAGGGGAAAACAGTAACTCCAAACACCCCTTTCTTCCTCCTTCTTCCCCCACCTTTACGTGCTGAGCATGATGCCTTTTGGTGTGGAATATCCCTTTGGTCAGTGGGAATCAGCTGGCCTGGCTGTGTTCCCTCCAAACTCCTTGCGCACTCCCAGCCTCCTTGCTAGTAAGATGGTGTGAGAAGCAGAAAAAGCCTTGATGCTGTGCAAACACTGCTCGACAATAACAAAAACATATCTATATTATCAACACTGTTTTCAGCACAAATCCAAAATGTAGCTCCATACTAGCTACTCTGAAGAAAATTACCCCAGCCAAAACCAGCACAATATTCTATTGGACTATTTTAACTAATGAAAAATTGCATTTCTTCTTCGTTATAAAGATGCCAATCCCAATCTCTAGTTAGCCAGTAACTCCAGCCTCTGTAGGTTGCTGAAGAGGTAGTGTCATATTTTATCCAGGCTGTCCCATGTTCTGAAAACAGGTGTCTTCAGTTATCCAGGAAAGCACCCTATTACGTCTGATGGCCTTACAGTTCTTCCTTTTTTGAAGTGGACAGGGTAAATCAAAGTACCTGAAGTACATATTGTGCAGATATCCCTCTGACGTATCTTCCTTAATATTAGTTTTTTTCTGTGCTTTAGCAGGACTGAACACTCAGAGAGACAGGTTAGTGGTAGGCTTGGCAGTGGTAGGTTAATGGCTGGACTTGATGATCTTAGAGGTCTTTTCCAACCTAAAAAATTCTATGATTCCCTACAGCAGTAGCAGCAGTAAGGAGCAATGAGCAAAGCAGGTACCTCAAACACAAGAGAGAACAGAGGAAGATTATATCAGGTTTAGTTCTTTAAATGCATTCCTCCTACCTGGAACTGGTTGGGCTGCTTATAGTGAAAACTGTACAACTCCCCCAGCCTATCAGAGGAAAACACAGAGATGCAAATGCCACTAAAGCCAAAGTGACAAACTACATTCTGGGGGGCATCAGGCAAAGCATCACCAGCCAGTCAAGGGAGGTGATTGTCCCACTCTGCTCTGGACTGGTGTGGCATCACCTTGAATACTGTGTACAGTTTTGGGCACCCCAGTGTAAGAAGGATGTAAAACTAAGAGTGTGTCCAGAGGAGGGTGATCACCCAGGTGAAAGCCCTCAGGGGGCTTACTGGGAGCAGCTGAGGTCACCTGGTTTGTTCAGTTTGGGGAAGAGAAGTCTGAGGGATGACCTCATTACAGCCTAACAACTCCCTCACAGGGAACAGTGGAGAGGGAGTTGCTGATCTCCTGTCTCTGGTGATCAGCAATAGGACACAAGGACATGGAATGAAGCTGCACCAGAAGTTCAGACTGGACATTAAGAAAAAGTTCTTCACAGAGTAGTCAACCATTGGAGCAGGCTCCCTAGGGGAGTGGCCATGGCAC
This sequence comes from Pachyramphus minor, assembly GCA_013397135.1. NCBI lineage: Eukaryota > Metazoa > Chordata > Aves > Passeriformes > Tyrannidae > Pachyramphus > Pachyramphus minor. The sequence continues at coordinate 240,430 of VYXB01008609.1, forward strand.
CCAGCCTGTCAGAGTTCAAGGACCATCTGGACAATGCTCTCAATCATATGGTTCAGTTTTAGGTAGTCCTGGGAGGAGCAGGGAATTGGACTCAATGATCCTTATGGGTTCCTTCCAAGTCGAGATATTCTGTTATTGTAAATAAGAGAAATGGAAAACATTAGCAACTCCATAGTCTGGCATTCCTCAAAGTTATTTTTGCTTTAGAGTCGAACTGAGGTAGAGCAATAAAACACAGCATTATACCCACCTTTAGCACAGCTGGAGTTTGTTACAGAAATTAGGGGGAGGATGTGGCCACGATAGAACCTTATGGGACTACTGGTGTGAGGGGAACTGCAGAGAGTTCAAACAAAGATTCATATAAGCACAGAGAAACTGACGGCAACAGATGTGGCTGGAGAAGAGTTTTTATCTCTAAAATCATTCTTTATATTATAAGACAGATATTGAGGAGAATTGCTGATATTTAATCATTACAAGTTGTAGACTGGTGGACAGTCATCAGCCAAATAAAATAATACCAAGTATAGTACGCAATTTGCATGACAGCAAAGTAAATTAATTGCTACAACATAGGTAGATGCTCCAGCACAAAGTGTGAGCTGAAGGACATTTTTCTTGGCTAAAGTCCAAGTGTTACTTGTTTATACCCAGAAAAACTATTTTCTTATACTATAACTGGATAAGGAAGGTGGTCATCCAGTTTACTTAATATTTCTGTGACACCTACACACATGCTCTTCACAAGTGTGACAATGCAGAATCTCCCTCTACCAAAGATCAGCTTTGAGAATGAAATCTTCTATTAGAACCCATAAGTAGAATGTGGTAAAGATGCAACTGTATAACAATCTATAACAACCCTCTTCCCCTAAGCCAATTCAAAAGTCACTATGATCCACTGTATAGAGGAAAATAAGAGGAACATGTTTAAAACAAATGAAAATGAAGAAAGTACTGAAGAATCAGAAAAGAAAGAAGCTTAATACAGAAGTCAAAAGAAAGCACTCTTCTCTGTAAAATCAGAATAGTCCGTTCTCACTACCACTGAAATCCTATCCAGGAGGTGTTTCAATATTTGTGTTTCAAGGGTTGGCCACCTGGATGTATTCTGGAGGCATCTTAGGAATTTATTGGTTTGGAACAGCTACAGCTCACTGAACCATTATTATTGAAATCACTTAAGCCTTTTAACAGGCTGATCCCTTCTTAAACCCCTGCCCCAACATCGGCACTTTAAGAATGTTAAGAATTAAAACTCAATTTGATAAATCCTTGATATTATTTTCACCTTGTATCATGTGTTCAGTTCTGGCTACTCTGTTTAAGAGACTACCAGAGTGTTAGAGGCTTTAGGAAGAATAAAATCTTCAATCTTCGGTTCCACGCTTTTTATATCATCCATGCAAACTAGAACAATACAGAAACAAATGCAGATATATTTAGTTTTTAGGTAAATATTGTACAGCATGAACATTACAGGGTGTGTAATGGGACAGATGGGAGGTTTTTACAAGCAAGGGAAACTCCGAAGTGCAAGATATTTAGGCCGTGGTTTCATGGCAGCCTAAGCCAATCTAACTGCTGGTTCTTTCACTCCCATCATTCGCCTCACCCCTCTTGGGAGCTCTCAACATTCACTCCCTGCAGCACTCAGTTGACCTTTTGAAGCCGTCTCAGCACACTAAGCAGACAGAACACCAAACCAGCAACTCCCCAGAACATGGAGGAGTTTTCTGATGCACCGGTAAATCAAAACGGTTCAGCTGAGGCTCTGAGACACACTGGAATCCATGCAAGGGGCAACAGGAATCAGGAGCCATCTGTAATACTGACCAAGGCTGGTGTGGAATCCCCTTCTGCACATTTATTAGATGATCAACATCTGTGGTGATTGTGAAGCTATTTGCAAAGCAGCTGTTTGATCTGCTAAAAATTATGGTTGGTTTTTTGCACATTTTTACTCACGTGTTACCTGGGTCTGCTGTGTGACCAAGCACAGAAGGTTTGCCTCTGGGCACAAAACAAACAATCCCTGATGAAACTTGCTTATTTCTTCGGTTACTGCCCTCAGCTATACGGTAGCACTTGCCACAGAAAATGTGTTTAAAAAATAAGTAACACCTCCCCAACTGCCAATCACTCATTGAAAAGGTCAGCTTCCCTCCTGACCCAAATTTAAAAACTATCATCTAAGTTAATTTAAACTAAAACACTGAATTTTACACGGGCATGTCTGAGGCATTAGTTCACCCTCCTGCCTGCTGACTCCTTAACGGAGCAGATGCCTTTGGAAAGTAACATCTTTAAGCCACACACCGTTTGCCAGAGCTCATTTGTCAGTGCCCCGAGGCAAGCCTTTCATCTTTCAGCCACATAATGATAGCAGAACTGCATTAGAGGTGGCTGTATTTACATGCATGAGCAATCCGGCATTTCTGCTAGCCAAAGGGAGCAGCAAACTCTCATTTGCTCACTACCAACCAGCACAGCCATTCAGTAGGTGTTCAGAAAACTCAAACCCCTCTCCTCAAAACCAGTCTTTGAAATCTTGCTGTAAACACTTGCCTGTACTCAGGAAGGTTCTGCTCAGTAGAAGCAGAACAATGCAGACTAGTCCTTTTACGAATACGTATCACTTCTTCTAGACAAAAAATGAACCCAGCAGGCAAACACAACTTCAAAGGAAATAAAAAGATCAATCTGGCCTGGACCTCTCGGTATGCCTGATATTTTGAAGCTCCAAAAGAAATTAGTAAGACTTACCCTCCCCCCCCAAAAAAAAAGAGAAGAATGTGAGCATAAAATCAAAACTTGATTAAACAAAGCAAAATATCATCAGAGCTGGTCTTGATTTAAATAGAAAGCACTTTCAGAAATAACAACATATTGTGCAGTTTAGGAGAAACACTATACTCTTAGTTTTATAATCCAAATATTCACAACACCTAGAAACTGTCTGAGGAGTAATAATGGGTCAAGTACACTGGTTCTTGCTAGAAGACTGGGCATTTCCACATAAGAGCACTCAGAACTGAAGATGCTTTTAGAATGGCAGAGAATAATTGTGTTCCCATTACAGGACTCTGAGAACACACCCCTGTAACTAACTTTGGCACCATGTAAGAAAATAAGGACTTACCCCCTTGCCAGAAACAAAGACTATGTTCAACAACATGGGCCTGTACTTGCATGAAGGCAGTTAACTCTGCTACCATGGTATGACCATGCTTTTATTTGTTCAGTTCCCACAGACTTCAGGTTCACATGGTCCAATTTAAGCCCACATTTCTCCCTGGTAGGATAGTTACAGGACACACACACAGGTTTGCATAGTAAGCAGGGGCTAACAAACTACCATGCTTTGTATTCTGCTGAGTAACTAATCTGCTTCTAAAATACTGTGGCATCGTTCTCATCTCAAAAATAGTATTTCCATGGACTAAAAAGCCCACATCTGCCTCCAATCTGCAGTGATTCAAATTAAATACTTTAGCCCAGCATCACAATAGGGATGTTTACCTGGAAGCCAGTCTAAAGAGTCCACTTAGTCTAAAGATCTACTTATGTAAAAGTAGTAAGATGAAAGGCATGTTTTTATGTCCGCCCCAGAAAGACAATTCAACTGCTGCTTGTACTTAAACAATCCTTGAACTCTCAAAGCCTTCCTAAAAGATATAATCTTTCTAAACAAACAGCTGAATCATGCAGCATCCACCTTTAAATGAATATCGACATTTCAAAAGAGACACCCCCATGTCTTGAAAAGCATGTAAGGAAAAACTAGATCTAGTTCTTCATAGACTAGCTTCCTTTAAAAAAAAAAAGTGAAGAACCTTTAAGAAAGTAATCCAACTAAAGGACTCCTTAGATTTGTTTGATCAAAGTTGCTTTGTTTCAGTCAATTAGAAGTTACCTCAACACAGAGCACTGTACAAAGAAATAGCTTTCAGCTAAGCTCCTCCTCCTCCCTAAGGACACCCACTAATGCTCACAGACTCCTGAAAGAAACTGGACTTGTGCATAATCTGACTCTAGGTAAGTTTACAGAAAAAAAGCACACCTATTTGCTATGGTGGGGTAAGATCTGACCCACTTCAGATCTCAAACTTCATTTAAAAGGTGGTTACAATATAATTTCCATGTTATAGTTTTGTCTTCCTCCAAGCCAGAAGATTAAAAAAGCACAGGTGTATTTGGGGTAACTATGTTACCATCCTTCTTCTCGGTGATTGAAGTGAGGGGATTCATTCTGCCTATAGCAGGAAGGCAAACACACCTTTCAGATGACTTAATCCTTTAAAATCAGACTATGGGAATAAGTGATCATCCAAGTCCTACTGACCACATCTGGCAGAAACCAGGGTGTCTTCACATAGAATATTACCCACTTCTACACTGCAGGAAGGAACTTACCGAGATGAAATATAATAATTTTGACAGGTTAAAACATTTTTAAAAGCACCTGCGTGGCTACAGTTCCATTTCCCATTCTGACAGACTCCTAGAAGTGTTAAGTCAGGACTTTACGGGAAAGGTCTCTTTCATAAAGCTCTCAGACAAAAAACCTGAGACCAAATTCACACTTCAACAAATAATTTTTAAATCTTCCTGCAATCCAGAATACATTTCCACAATGGACCGCATACAGGGAAGCTCAGGGTTCAAAACCCTAAAATGGAAAACAGAAGTAGTGTATGTAGTTGCACATAAGAGAGAGCTCAGACACAAAGTCAGCTTAAGCGCTGTGCACAAAGGAAGAATTGAAATCAAAATGCTCAGAGAATCCAGGAAATGAGAACACCAGAAAAAACAGAATAAATTCCATGGGTAAACTAACCCAATTCCTTTGCACAATAACAATGCCTGTATTTTTTATTAAACTATCCTCACAAAACAGAACAATTGCTGAAGATAACTAACATGCAGCAACAAAACGAGCTATAGCAGAGGAAAGTGTCCCATTTTTTTTTTAACATTCCACTTCTGCCAAGGTCACCTGTCTGTAACTGCACAGGTTGCCCATCTGCTCCTGCACTGCCTGTTTGCAGCCTGGAACTGGCACGAGCTCCTGGCTGGTGATCAAAAGCATTCGCTGACATGCTGGGCTGCCCAACACAGGCATTCAAGCACCCCTTTGGAGCACCAGCCACATTAAACTGATTTTTTTATCACATACCAGGGGATACATTCAAGTAGTTGGCAATTGGATGGACTAACTAATTGAGTGTTTATTAGGACAGCAATCCATGTACAAAGGCACAAGCACACCCTCAACAACAGTTTAAGCATGAAAAGACAAAGCTTGGAGTTTGGAGCTTCCCCACTGCCCCATGAACATTGTACTGAAGTTGCTGAAAATTTCAGGACAAAGTAAAGAAGTACCTGCCTGTTTCTAAAGAAGTTTTCAAAACATTTTTTTTTAAGCAGCAGCTTTATCGTATTTCCTTGCGTATTCTGATGGCACAGAACCATCCTAGTTTTTCTGTCAGTGTATGAAGAACAAGCTTAACACATACTCTTACAAAAATAGCATTAATATTTCCTTATGGTTTTATGGAAACAATTTCTGAATTTAGAAAACTAGAAATATACTTCTTTGCCTGTTTTGCTCAACAACTGATACTATAATAGATAGTATTGTAATTGCCCCTCTCTAAAACTTGCTTAAGTGTAAAGCTTGAGCCTTTCAGCCACTTGGTACACCAAGTCTGTCGACAGTCTCGTCTCTATTTGATCCTCCACGCAGAAGCAAATACCATCAAAGGCTTCCTGTACCTCCAGCTCACACCTTTCCCTGCCAAACCAATTTACAGGACATGTCCAGAAGTTACATTAAAATAGCTGCAGCCTTTTCACCTGCCAATTTAACAGCTCTGCTTTTGTGACTTTGTGTAGCAACCACTCATAGTGCAGAACAGTGCTTGAGACAAAAGCGGTTTAACTACTTCATATACTATATTGAAAGTGTTAAGAAATTAAATTGGATGGACCATCAAGGAAAAAATTCAGAATTACAGTATCTGAATAAAAGTTTAACAGTGACCAAAGCCCAGCCTTCTCTCTGGATTTATTTGCATTTCAAAAGCCAATACAAAAATGTTACATACATACCAGTCACTCCTATAAACTAGAACTTGAGTAGTAACTGGGAATTTAGCACTTGCAGTGTTTTCCAACAATGTGCAACATTTTATGTTCAGCTAAAAGGGTACTCCAATGCAATATTCCAGCCTGGCATTTTTTCCAAGCCTTTGGCAAATGTGGAAACTCCACATGGAGTGCTACTTCTGAGTAGCTCCATTATTTTTATGTAAGTGCCAGCAGGTAGCTATTTAAGCACATTGTTTTGTTATCTATAAATGCCACTGTATGTATGGTTCTGCTTTACTTTCATGGCTTGGTTTAAGCCAAAACATTAGTTCTGAAAAAGTCTAGTTATACCAGTGGCCTCATTACATGGAAATGTTCATCTGGTCTTAAGCAGGCAAGCTCTAGTCAAAGCAAGTATCAATTTTAGCTACTGGGTTCTGAAACAAAAAGCCTTTGCAAGAGACAATTAAGGCTTCCATCACCCTGCCAGAGGTAAGTATGAGAAACAAGTCTAAGCCACAGGAGCATTGGTCTATTTTTGACAGTGGTATTTAAGTATTTATTAAGCTGGTTTTCATCCATTTATTCAGTTGGCTGACATCCATCTGCCACATGTAACATTTGAAAATGCAGTTAACAAGCTGCTAAACTAAGGAATCTGGATAGCGTTTGGTTGGATTTTTTTCTATTAACATAATAGGCAAGAGCTTCTGGAATTTATCTGATACACTTCAATCCTGCCTGAAGCAAGGATGGGAAAAGGTACCCCTGCTAGTACAAAATAGTTCAAGTATATTAAAAAGCCACTGACTATTTTTCAGTAACGGTATTTGCATAAGCAGAAAAAAAAACCCTCCCAGTTTCTCACCCACCTCTAGCAATATTCAAGTGAAGTTCTACTTTAATTTTTAAAATACAGAAGTTTAATTATTTAGCCAATATAACAGTTCTATAAACTGCATCACAGATAATGCTGCACAGCTTATGATCAAGAGCAATACTAAAAACTAAAATGTTGCAAGTGACAGTGGTAATACAAATTGGCAATTTCATCATTTCAGTTCAGAAAACATCTGTTCCTCTGAACCCCACCAATTCTTAAACTTTATGTAAATATTTATTAGATCCAGTCATCATGCTACAGTATTAGGTTAATAAACCTTCTCACTGTAAGAATATATCAGCATAAGGTATGAACACAATGAAATCTATATGAAATTTTATAGTATCTTTACAGAGATATGCTTGTGGCCCATCAAATTCATACTAATATACTGTAGATTTAAAATATTTACTTGTCTTCTTAGCATACCTAATGTGTAAGAATAGCTGCTTGTTTGATACCCAAAAATAAATATAAGCTTTCAACTGAAAGCACTTATTTTCCGAGTTTTCCAAAGCGGAGTCTGAGGGGGGAAAACGCCTCAGACACGTCATCAGTCCACTTCAGCATATAGAAGCATCTCCTGTCCCAGCATTTGTTCAAATCCAAGAGATATTTTCTTCCAGTGAAATATGACCGGAGCACTCATTTTATTTTCAGCAAATCAGTCTGTTTCCATGGCAGCACTGCGGGATTCCTTGGCCACCATGAGCCGCATGAGCTGACTGTGGAATTTCTCGATCTTCTTTACGTCTTGTGCCTGGTCTGTTCTATACAGCAAACACTGCAAGAGAAAGTTGCTGAGCATCAGATTTCACTTGAACTGTTTTATCTTGTTTATGGTTGCAACACATTTGTGCTTGGAACACACAAAAGGAGGAGAGCGCTTAAATGTTCATTTGTGGCACGTTGTTACCATGAGGCAGCACCAACACCACACCCCTGATTCTAAACACACACATTATCTGTGTTTACATTTCAGTTTCTCCTAAGCATTCATGCCTTCCATTTTGAAAACAGGAAAGCTCATAATTTATACTCATTTCTTCTAGCTCAAAAAATCTGTTAAAGATTGGGATTTACAGCTGTCTTTAAAGACACTCCTCTTCGTGTTGTCTAAACATAGAAACAGATTTTAGAACCCAAGTTACTTTCCTGTTCTCCATATTCTGAAAGCAAGTTCATTTTGTCATTCATAGTCCTTAATGTTACACTACCAGGGACATAGAATCATGTGGTATTTCCCACTGAAAGGGATCCCCTCCCTCAAGTAAGATCTAAGACTGCCTAAATAAGGAACATAGCATCTGATTAGGATAAAAAGAAACCCCTTCATGTGACAAGCCTTTATTAGCTAGGAACAAGGGTAATATGCCAATGACTTGTCACAGAAAGACTGTGTTACTTTGTTTTTTGCTTGGAGACTAAGCAATTCCTTACACCTGTACAGCATCAGTATGACTGCCCAGGCTGATGTAGCAAAAAACCAAAACCACCCAGAATGCTCCATTCTTCAGCAACTTTTGTCAGCATTAAATACCTATTTTAATTCAGAGGAATATAGAAGAAAACAGTTTATTTTTCCTTCAGCTACATTAGTTCTACAGATTGACCATCAAGAAAACTTCCTTTACTACCTTTAGAACAAAAAACACAATGAAACACAAAAAACCTCAAAACACCTATACCCCAGAAGAGTTCACATTTGTGAATCACCTGACTCCAACTTCCCCTATGGAAGATTTCAACAAAATTGTTATCAGCACCCCACAGTCCACATCTCTCCCACATGAAGTCCTATTACCCTATCAGGAAGTGCCATTAGTGGAATTTCACATCCCTCCCAGGCACTTCAAATACCAATGCAAGACTACTTCTGAAGGAAAGAAGGAATCTGGTTTTCTCCAAATCTGAAGAGAAGGGCAGAATACTGCTGCTCACCCTGGACTGCAGAAAAACACCTCCTCAGCTATAACACCACTGTTGGTCAGTCTCATAATCACAAAGAAGGAGCGGAACCTGTGGTTGGAAGCTGTCACCACTCTAAGCAAATAAGAACAACACTCACACAAGTAAACATATGTTTGAAAATGCTCCTGAATTGTTTCAGCAGAAGCTACCAATGTTGTTCCAGCAAGCAAGTTCAGATGGAGTGAGTCCAAGATTTCTGTAGCGCTCATTTTCTTTGATTTGACAGAATCCTACAATAACTCTGTTGAAATCCATAAAGAACACTGAAGTGTTAGAACTTTTCCTGGGTTGGACAGAGTTGAACCACAGGTCAGTGTCAATCACACACACAGGAACTAGGGAAGGCTGAGCAAAAGGTTTTAGAAAACTGTCAGGCACTCTGAAGGCAGTGGCTGAAAGCTCCCAAGTTGACTGACAGCAAAATGCAAGTCTGTGAGAGTACAACTAGTCCTGAAAAGGGAATGTATTCTGTACTTACAGCTACGTCATCTGTTACTTTGATGCAGAGGTTCCCATCACAATGTCGGTATTTCAGAACAACCCGCACCTGAAATGACAAACATTTCAAGAATTAGCACCTAGAGCTAACAATTTTCAGAACATATTGAAGGAACTCAGCCCACATGCAGACAACCTTTTATTGTAATTACATACAACTTCATGTTTTCCCCACCTCTGAGGTGGTCCTCAGCTTTGGTGGCCACTAACCCTACAGCCAGGGTGGTGTAGAAGTGGAGCCATCACACTTCCCTGTCTAAAGTGTTAAACTGGTTTTACAGCAGCATCAGCAAGGTTAACATTGGGCACATTCAAAAGCACAGTCAAAACAGCAGTGCCAGTTGCAGAGACCTCAGTGACAGACAGGATAAACTGTGAGAGCCAGTCAATACAAGACACCCCCTCACACTTCAGAAAAACTAACTGGAAGCTTGTGTTTATAAGCTTGAAACACTTAAAAAAAAAAAGTAGCTCTTCATGAAGACCTGAAAGGGATTAACTCAGTGAGGTAAGCTCAGCACCACCACTTTTTCTTCTACAGTACCTGAACTGTTATCACAGCTCCTCCTGCAGCCACCTGCCCTGAGCCCAAATCTATCCAGTCCCTCTGGCCCCTCAAATCACCAAAGTTCCCAAAGCCGCAGTGATAAAAATCCACATCCTCAGAAACTGATTGACCATTAAATGGTTTCTCCTGAGCACAGAACCAGTCACAGAGTCTTTGTATCTACTGCTTCTAGCCTCAGCTAGCACCAGTAACTAGAGACAAAGCAAGGCGGCCTTTGAAAACGTTCTGAACTCACACTACAAACAGGACTTTGCTGTACGGAGTGAGTCGTGCTAATAGTCAACCACCTCCTTCACTAAAAAACACATTTTGAAATTCCTGCTCCAGGATGAATCTCAAAGATGCACCCTTTTTGTTCAACAAACTGTCACCTTCTGACCACAGCACACATCCCTGCTGAGCAGGCCCTAAAGCACAGGAGAGGCTGCCAGAAGCAGCTGGCACAGAGTCAATACATTGAGAACTTGCTCTCTCCAAAGGTAAGACCACTCACTGCCTGGGTGGAAAGCACACACCCACCTTGCCCAGTTCTTCTTCTTTCCGTTTCCCAGCAAGCCCAATTACATACAAAAGCTCCTCAGGCTAATTCCTCTGCCAAATGAAAAGTAGGGTACTTGTGTTATGACCCTGGGGCATGTATAAATTCCTTTGTAAATAGATGAGTTTATTGCCATGGATGAGATTTCCTTTAAGAAAAGGAGAACAACTACTTCTGGCTGCAGAAACATCCCTCCTCTTTCATCTAATCGAATGTCACAGAGCATAAGAAGGCAAAACAGGGCAATTATATTATCACAGATTGGTGGCAATTGCATATGGTGTCTCTGTGCTAATTAAAAGGCAGATGTTCATCTGCCTTAAATAATCAGATGTTAATTTAATTTTCTGAAGGTTACTCCATGTTGCCCATTTCTGGTGAAGGAAACTAGGCCTTTTTTACCGAAGTTTTCTCAGGTGTGAATTCCACATTACGTTTTCGTGTCCCTTTTTAGCTGAATTACAATGCCTTTTCTGAAGACTGATGTTACTTTTAATGCTTACATAAACAGTACTCCCGAAAAAGTCACTGAAAACAAGAAACAGTCATATATACCAAGAAGTTAAATCCTTGAGCAATTCCTCTTTGGGAAGCAAACACCTTCCAGTCTGAAACGTCACTGCGGGCAACAACGCAACGTAAGAGCTAACAAAATCTTTCCTTTAACTTTTTCAGGAAGACAAATTCAAATGATACAGTCTTAAATGTAAACTCACAAAACAAACCAATTCTTGATACACTTTTCATTCAGCACAACCAAACCTCTATCACAGAGGTACGCTGTGAATAAGTGCAATGGTGCTGAAGCTGGGCTCTCAAGGTTCATCCCAGTCACTGACACCACCACCTAAACCACGTTTTTGGGGTGATAAATGAGAACTTCCCGGTGTTTTGTAGAAAAGGATGGCCAGGTGCAACATCAACAAGTAACCCGTCCCTACAGCTGCCTTTCGCCCTGTACTCAGCACTGATGAGGCCACACCTCGAGTGTTGTGTCCAGTTCTGGGTCCCTCAATTCAGGAAGGACATTGATGTGCTGAAGTGAGTCCAGCGAAGGGCAACACAGCTGGAGAACGGTCTGGAACACATGTCTTACGAGGCACTTCTGAGGGAAACGAGGGTGTTCAGCCTGAAGAAGTCTCAGGGGTGACCTTATCGCTCTCTACAACTGCCTGAAAGGAGGCTGTAGAAAAGTGGGAGTCGGTTTCTTCTCCCAGGCAACCAGACAGAACGAGAGGACACCGCCTCGAGCTACACCAAGGGAGGTTTAGATTGGACATCAGGAGGAATTTCTTCACAGAAAGGGTGATTAAACATTGGAATGGGCTGCCCAAGGAGATAGTGCAGTCATCGTCCCTGGAAGTGTTTAAGGAAAGACCGGACGTGGCACTGAGTGCCACGGTCTGCTTGACGTGGTGGTGTGTTAGGCCACAGGTTAGATTCGACGATCTCAGAGGTCTTTTCCAACCTAATTCATCGTGTGACTCTGTGTTTCACGCCTCCCCCGTGCCTTCACCAGCGCTGCACCACACAATCACCCCCCACAGCCCGACACCGCCCGCCGCCCCCGCCGAGCTGCGCGCAGCCGGGGCCGCCCACGGAGCGCCGCTCCCGCGGCCGGGACGCTCATCCTCCCTTCGCGACCCGGGCTGTCCCACCTTCATGGGGTCGGCGAGGTAGAGCTTCTCGGCGGCGCGTGTGAACTCCTCCCAGGCCTGGAAGTGCGGCATGGCCGGGACCGCTCCGCTCCCGCGGCCGCGGGAAGATGGCGCCGGGGGCGGGGTGGGCGGGCGGACGCGCGCGACGGCACCTCCCATTGGCCCGCGGGAAAGCACCGCCCAATCGCGGGGCTCGTGACTCGGCGCTCGTGGCCACAGCGCCCCCTGGAGGCGCGGCGGTATGGCGGCAGCGGGAAGGCCACTGGCGCTGCGGCCTCGGGTTCGAGCCCCGCCACCGGTGGAGCGGCCGCCCGGCCGGCCGGGGTCGGATCTGCGGGACTCGGCTCGGCCAGGCCAGGCCGGATGAGGGCTCTGTCCGCCTCAGGCTCCACCCTGAGCCCACGGGGGTGGCGGGGACACGGGTGGGCCGGCGTGGAGCCTGGAGGTTCCGGCAGGAGGTGAACGCAGGGCTCCGAGCCGTGTGCCTGAGGTGCTGGGTGAGCTCGGCTGGCGCTCGCAACTGAATCAAATCCCAGGTTTTCCTAGGCTGGAAGGTCCTTTCTGATGGATGTTGTTTTTGTATGGAACAAAGAGGGTATTAGGAGTCATCGCAGGTTTCCCTGGTCCTGGCTGAGGGGTGATCAGGAAGGGATTGCACTGGAATTAAAGCTGCTGGTTTGGGAAAGAAGCTGAGTGGCATAAAATAAAATCATGAAATAAGGTCTTGGGGAGCCCTGCTTTTTGACTATGTGTATGTGCATAAAGCATTTGCATAAAACCGACTAAAATTCATTTCAAAAGGGAAATGAGCAAGAGGGGAAAATAATCCAAGATTTCTCCCATTACATTTTAAAGTTCCATTTCCTGAAGTGATTTTTGTGCCTTTATAGCACAAAGCTTGTAGCCAGCCACAGAGCTGAGCTCTAATCGTGTCACATAGCTTGTGTAACTGCTGCAGTGACAATAAGCACGTAAAACTTTCAGTCTCTGTTTGGTGGGGGCACACTGAGAACCCAAAAGCTCCTGATAATGACTCACAACTTCAAGTTAGTTTTTACTGAACGACTCAAACCTCAACAGTGCGGCTAAACAAATAAACTGGAGGGATTCGGGTAGATCTGCATGTGAGGGGACAAATTATGCAGGCCATTGCAGTCTCCACTAGCAACATGCAGGTCTTTTGACCACAAAAGGCACAATAGGCCCAAGGGAAAATGAAGAAATGTGGCATAGAAATAAAAGTGTGGATGGGAGGTAAGGGGAGAAAAACTAGAATGAATTTCCCTGAGTCAGTAAAGCAGAAAATAATTGTTACTGTGGGGATCAACTCTGAAAAAGTCTGCAGCGATTAGGCTGCCAAACTTCATAAACTGCAAGTTGTGGGTGTTATGTGGCCTAAACAATTCTGTTAAAGGGCTTTGCATCAATGAGTGGAGGTTATGAAGAGTGGAAAGGTTTAAGAATTTTTTTTTTTTCTTTCCAAATTGGCTTACAAGGTTTAGATGCTTTTGTGTTTGAGAACTCAGCTGCAGAAATATATAAGAGTTGTCTGATAATCAACAGATCTCATTAAGGTGATAGATGTATTGATAGAGCCTAAAGCAATTATCCCAAACACTGGAAACACTGGAGGGAGTGTTTCTTCACTACATTAGTTTTTGGGTAGCTATTTATAACAAAAGAGTGGGAATTGTGTTTGGTAATGTTTTACAAACACGCAGGGGATGCAAATATGTGAAAATGAAAGAGGTGGGGAGCACAAACCTGTAACACGTATAACTTTTTACAGAACCATTGTTCACCAAATTTGGATCCAGGTTTTCCAGTGGGAAAGGGATATTCTTTCTGAAAAAAAAGAGGCCCAGTTTCGGGCTGTCCAGTCATAAGCACTTTAGAGTTGCTTTTCAGAGGATTTTAGTTTTGACTTAAACATTCAGGATTTTTTATGTGTTGATGCAGAGCCTGCCTCCTGTTTTAGGAACCTGCCAATGTCCAGTCATTAGCCCTGTAATTCACCATGTCTGCAGTTGAGCTAATGCAACAAAGCAAGATTAAAAAACAAATCCATTTTGATATTTCTTTTTCCTTAACCTAGGTTATTTCTGTGATCCATTTTAGGATGCAGCTTCTAAAACTGCTCTATATGCACAGCTTTGGAGGTGACAAACTGCAGCAGCCAGGGCAAAGAACAGAGAGAGGGATTTCGTAATTGGCCTTGCCTCTGAGGAAAATGTGATGTGTCACTATGACAGTTATATACAGCCGAATACACAGTTCTGCATAGCCAGTTCTTGGCTGCAGATCTTAAGGATTTCATCTTCCCTGCCACTACCACCACCACCTATGGCCTCACCTTGTGCTGCCACAGCTGTTTGTAACTGCACTGGGGATCAAACCAATGCTGGGATTTAAAAGCAGCACTGTTTTTAGTAACACATTTTTTAAAATGAGATCAGTTGGTTTTTCCAGTTTACTGTGTGGCCTTACATACTGTTGCGCTGACACAGCTGTTGAAAATGTACCTTTTTTGGTGGCAAAGCAGGATATGGGAATTCCTACTGTTTTTGCTGGCTTGCCACCAAAAAAGAGGAACTGTATGTGAAACCACCCCCACTCCCGGTTATCCTGCAAGCAAGGCCAGTTGCTGAAATCTCGGCAATTAAGTAGAGAAGCTATTTCTGAGCCTCAGGGAATGTCTCATACCTGTAGTTAGTGTGCTGCTTCACTCTGTTGTTCTCCTCTCGCCTGGAGAACAGAACATTTTCTTGACATATTTGGAAAGTAAGTTAGACCACTGCAGTTATTCAGCTATAGGTTGTATTTGATGTATGTCCAAAACTGTATTTTTCAAGTGAGCTCCAGTGAATGCAGTAATAGTAGAAATCTTTCAATGGGCTTTTTGTTTAGTGAAATAAAATGAACGGTTGTTTATCACTGTGTGGAGTGTTTGGTATGCAGCCAATAATAATTTAGTAGTTAGTAAGAATTCTGCTAAAACATACATACTTATCTTGCTTTCTTTTCTCGAGTTTCTACTTTCTGCCATGCAAGAAATCATTTCAACGGTCTTAACGGCCTTTCCATCACTTGCAAGTGAAATCTGGAATGCTATAAAACCTCATTTACCCTTTCCTCAGTCTCTCATTGTATATCCTTGCTGTATTCCCTAGACCACCTTAGATAATGTCTTTTTTTGCTTGGATTTAAGGCCATAAAAAACTATGAAGCAATAACGTAAGTACTTGTGTGATGAAGATTTTTCATGTGGTTTTTCCTCAGGCCTTTTCCCCTCATCCAACCTGTATGTACATGATTAATGACCTCTCTTTGATCAAGCTTCTACATGCATTGCCACTGCAAGTTTTGCTTCGTAAAGTTACATTCAGGCATCTGGATTGCACATGGTGATTTCTTTAGGTTTTTTTATCTAGAATCTTCCTTTGCATAAATGACAAACTGAAATAAAATAGCAGAAAAAGACCTGGCATCATATCTTAAAATATCATCCACAGAGATCTTGAGTTCTTGCAACTCCTACAAAGTTTGTGGAAGTTGTAGCTGCACAGCTTCACTCAGGGCCAGATATTTGGTTTCCTGTTCTTCACATTAATGTTTTTATTCAATCTAAAGCAGGTGCCATATTCTTATTTGCAAAACTACTTTTCTTTCCTGGATAAGGAATTAAGAGTATTAAATTCATTAAAATAGTTATCTATCACCATGGGTATAAAAAGCTGGTCTTCCGAGCTAAAAGAAGGTTTGTATAGAACACTGTGCTTTATCATGCTAAATTATGGATTTGATGGGAAACAATAGCACAAACTCTGATCTCGGTCATGCTGCTGTAAATCCAGAGTCATTCCATTTATTTGATTGGCTTTTTTGTGTGTGTATCTTTAACAGTATAATTAAGAGCAGGCTTTGGTGCTGAGATGTTAATCCTGTTCTTGGACCAGGAGCAACATAAAGTCGGGCGCAGTCATTCAGGTCTGAGAGAGTGCTAATGAGGAGTTAGTTACAAGGCAATTATTACTGCCAGGAATGCTTAGTGCTTAAAGGAGATATAGTTGCTTCTTTCAAAATAGCTTCAACCCAGCCCTCAGCAAAATTGAGGAGAATCCCGGGCATTGTGATTGTACATTCCATTCTTGTGTGTCTGAACCAGCCTGGGATTTGTACTGATGCAGACTTCAATCACACGGGGTTATTTTTTTCTTTGAAAGGGCATTTATGTGCACAGGGGTGCAGACAAATCTTGAATACACTAAGATTCAAGGTCTTTGACAAGTCACTAGCTTCTGCATCTCAGTGCCCATGAGAACCAAGTCTGCAGTCAGAAGCAGTTTGTGCTTCTGGATGGGTTATAACATGCCAAACTGAGCCACAGGTTTCACTCCACAGCTCCTCAAGGAGCACAAAACACGCGTCTCTGTGGGTTTTATGTTTTACACGGCTTGGCTAGTGGTTTTGCCAAGTTGAGCCATACACTAAGTTAATTACATCAGTGCTAATTTTCTATTTCTTTTGCACTTACTGAGTGATTTGGGTTCATACTGTCCTAACAGGATACTACAATAGTGGTGTCACTTTATAGTTAAGAGACAGTTCATGACAGTTAAATCTATATGTGGATAGCAGGATTCTGGAGCCCTGTGCTGGTGTCTGTCATGGCCAAGTCACACCCCGGCAGGGTGAGACCTGGATGTCTGTTCTATCCTCATTCCTTTTCCCCAGTACCCTTGCTCCTTTGAAAGGAAGCACACTCCAAACATGCGCTTGACCAGGGCCACTGGGGAGCCCGCAGCCTCATGCACACCATGATCCACACTTGCCATACCTTTTAGCAACAACCTTGCTCAAGGCAGCATTTTTCCCCAGTTTGCTTTAACCATTAGAAAAGAAAATGTCATTTAATGTGGTCTAATCTGGTCTTGCTTTATGTCAGGGAGTTTATATATGTGGATATCAATAGCCATTACTGTAGCAAGAGAGCCGTTCCTGCATGTGGCTGTCTTCTATCCTTAGTAGAAAACTGCCCTTTCATTCTTGGATGCTGTTCTGACAGCTTTCTTGTTAAGCTGCTTGGTTTTGATAGCTAGAAAGATTCATCCTTTCCTGTTAAGTGGTCAATTTAGTCCCTTCAGCATAATAACATATTCAAATGACTGTGCTGTCATGCAAGAGACATATGCTAGAGAGCAGACTCTATATTGTCACAACACTCACTGCCTGTTGAGGTTTGAAATAGCAGTCCTCGTGATGGCCTTCAGGGAAAAGAGGAGCACATCTGGTAGCCAGCTCATGAACCGGCACTGGAAGCACTCTGGAAGCAGACAGACACTCTCAGCATTAACCACTCATAGATTTTGTATCACCATTACGTGGATTTTCTGAGCCTGCTTAAGACGGGGTTAGATCATCTGCTGGCACACGCTGGAAGCACATTGATTTCTTACATTAATCTTTAAGTAGAAAAGCTTTTTATTTGATAGGCATGACTTAAGGCTGGTTTACCTGTGCTGTTCATGCTGCTGTGGCTGACGTAATTGAAGAGTACAAACAACCAGAACGGGCAAGTGAGATTAAATGCTTGTAGCGATACCTTCACAAGGCCTCTAGAGCAGCTGGGGTGCAAGGGCTTTTGGACTTTTTAACTAAGTTGGCTTCTAATTCTCAGCCCAGATCAAATGGAAATTGCCTCCTTCTCAGTTCAGCCTGCAGAAAGGTAGACATGAGCAGTTCCTAGCCTGCTGTAATGCTAAAACCTGGACTTTCCTGGCAGGTGAACCCTGCTGACTTCTTACTTAAGTTAGAGTAACCTGCTTCCCCTTCCCCTGTGCTGTTGCCAGAGAAGCAACCTGAAGCTGGTGGGAAACAGTATACAAAGTAAGTTCATGCCTGTCCCTGAAGTTGCGAGACCTCATTTCATTGGACTCTTGGTTTAGTTGTGTTAGTAAAAGAGGCTGGTAGCCCCAGACACTTGTTGTTGCCTTTCCCCAGGAATTAATGCCTTCTCATGAGGTGTTTGCAGAGATGCTTGTGTGGGTGCCCCTTAACCCACTTCAATCAAACTGGGTTAGCAAAAACCTCCTACTTAATCCATTTAAGGTAAGGCTGGCTCAAAGTAGGTTAGGGGGTGTCCACACGAGCCTACTCTACAGCCAGATTTGAAGAGGTAGTAATTTCCACAAGAAGAAGGACGGGCTGAGCGGGGTAGTGGATCTGAACCAGCAGCTTCTCCCATCCCTTGGCTGCAGGCAGAGGAGAACACCAGCTGCTCACACACAGGAGTGTTGGGCAGCTTGGCCTGCAGGCAGAACTTGGGAAGCCACAGCGTGCAGCTGTGCAGGTGTTCTCCTGTACACCCTTTCCCATGGTTACAACAGTAGAAGAACTTTGTAACAAGCAGCTGTGGCCAAGAATGCACAGCCCAATAGAGCTTCTGCAAGCTCCTCAACCTCTCCTGTTTGCGTCTTTGTCCTTGGTCAAACAGTCATGTGGGTGGAGATCCGAATTATGGTCAAATTCATGTCAAAGTGGATTCTAGATATTTGTGTTGCTAGTTCCTGGAACAACTACAAGCACACACATTCCTTAGATGTCTGCAGGATGGCAGCTTCCTATAAAAGATGTCTGATAGAGAATTTGTGTAGTTATTGGGCTTGCAGGCTCACATAAAGCGTATGTAAGAGCTGGGATCTGTGCTGAGAAGAGCTTCCTTACTTCCGAATGGTGCTGCTGTTAAGATCCTTGTCACAGAGGTTGCAACTGTTTACCTGGCCCTTTGGTTGGTTTGGATCTATGAGGAATTTTAACCTCAAATATCTAAGTTTAGCATTTTCATAAGATTTGGAGTAGATTAAAAATATGAGAGGAATTCTAGGTGGTGTTTAGAAGTGAGGACAGAGAGAATATCCATGTAAGTCACACTCCACGACTGTGACTTCATGTTGAAGGGATAACTACTAACAAGATTTGAAATGTGCCCTAACCATTGCATTCATGCTGCGGTGTTTATCTCTCTCCATTAGCAACTCATCTCATTTTTCTTAATATGAAGTTAGTCAAAGGTTGAAGTGATCTTCCTCCTTCAGGAATTAATGGCAAAATTCTCCTTTCTTTTAGGTGAAGTAAAAGTTGAGAGGTCGCACAGATACCAGGAACACACAGGCAGTGGATGTGAATGAAGGAGGAAACACTCACTGCTCTAATCGTTTTAGGGCCTGGAAAAAGATGAGGGACCTTCAGGCAATTCCCAGCCTGCTGCTGACCCTCCTGCTTTGTCTCCCTGCCTCTTACCCACTCCTGGTTGGGAGGGAGAGGAACAGGGAATAGTAGCTGTATGTTTTCTGATGAATCTCTGTACCAGATCTCTATGTATAAAGGACTCAGCCAATCTGTGTCCCCTTTATGCAGCACAAAGAGATGAGGCAGGGCATTGAGGCTGCTCATACATATTTCAAATCTCTTTCTTTTTTTTTCTGTAGGATTGTTTTCACTTTTATTTTAAAACAGGGTAAATCTGGCTGCCCTAAACCTAGCTCATCTTCTATATAGCTTACTCTTGTTGATTTAAAAACAAGAATCATGAGAAAGGTTTGCCAGCATAGCATTTGCTATGCAACATTTACATGCAGCTGCTTTGAACTAAATTCACAGCAGAAGTGAAAGGATTTTAAGGCTTCCAGATCTTAGCAGACTACTGGTTTTTTTGCAGACAGAAATCTGTATCATATGTACTTCTCCAGAGATCCTTCCCAGTCAGATAGGACTGTGCTATCCTTCTCCTGCAGCACTGAGACATATTACCAGCTTTTGGGAGGGGGTTCTTCTAGACCTAGAAAGTTAATTAGTTTTGCTTACAAAGTCTGACACTGAAGTGACTGATTACTTTTTGGAGGTAAGGAAAACTCTCGTCTCTCAAGTTGAAAACAGCAAAAGCGTGCAAATTAGCATAGATTTTGATGCTCATTTCTCTTCTGTGGGGCAACACGCTTCTCCATATATGTGGGCAAATTTTTCCAGCAATTCCATTTCAGTTGTGGAGTTGTAGGCTGAATGATAAATCCAGTCTTATAGATCAAGAATACGATCAGTGGTATTTGAAATCTATTTGCAAATCAAATGCTGGTAATTTCAAGGAAGATAAGTCTTGCCCTACCCGACTCCAGCCTGACCAGTTTCACAGAAGCTGAGAATCCGTTGACACTGATAGTTTTTTTTTTGGGTAATGAAACCATGATCTAATCCAGGGCCAGAGCAGTAAACAACTGGTTTGCCGTTTAGGCATGTAAGGTAACTAATGCAATTAAGGTAATGCAGGTTGCTTACAGGTGTGGTGAAGATGTCTCCTGGTTGACACAGGAACCTCCTCTCTCCTTGGTAGCGATGTTAACTTCAGCAAGTGGATGCTTTTCCCCTTAGGAGCAGGATCAGTTTGATGCCCCATAAATCTTATTAGGTATTCTGTTCATTCTTCAGAGAAGTATCAGGAGGGTTAATTATTTCTCTGCTCTGACTCAGACAGTGATTTTGTGCCAGAGGATTCTGGCACTAAGTATAATCCTAGTGATACCCTCAGTGAGGAAACCATTGTTAATGATGTTGATGAGGAAGCGCTAATGGAAGCTGAACCAGAGCCTGATATAGAAACCGAGAGACCTAAGGCAAACAAAGGAAAGAGGTTGGAAACCTGGCTGTTTTCAGCCTTCCGCAGCAGATCTCATGAAAAATAACTCTTTGTCTCCTTCCCCCTTGCCCCCCCCATCCAAACGCAGGCTGCAGAATGGCTCTCCTGAGGCTGAGCTGTGCTAGAGGGAGGGAGGAGATATGCTGCTGAAGTGCTGGTGCCAACTGTCATTCCCTGGGGAAGATGTGCAGCAAGGGGCAGATTTCAGATAGAGTGTCTCCTCTGCAAAACCAGGTTGCCAGACGGGGGCCGAGGCCCTCGCTCTGCCCAGGCTCCAGCAAGGCATCTCTCCAGAACCAGTTGGCACTCTGAATTATAAATACATTGGCCATGTTACTCCATTTTAGGACTGGTGCTCTGGAGTTAGATGTTGCATGAATAAAACATGTATTCCATACTGTTTTTTCTGCTATCAGTATTTTATAAACTCACGATGAAAGACCAGTGATATTTAACTGTACTGCTTTTAACTGTACTGAGAAGGGTAGAAGGGCTCCCTGCACCCTGCCCTAAGCACAGTTAGCCCTTTAAAAAAAATTTTCCTTGTCCCAAAGAGATTATTTTCCTCTCCTTGTCTCATGTGGTTTCCAAGGCCCATGTTTAAACATACAATGACATAGGATAGATAGCTATTTTCCATACATGGCCTTGGTTGTTCAGCAGCAAACATTCATTGCTTTAAGACAGTACTGAAAGGGGTTCTGCTCTGCACTCCAAAAGAGAAGCAGGCAGGATTATCTTGGGTCACATCTTTCTTCTGTTAGTCAAATGGTGAAACCAGACATCTGAGTTGTTTCAGTCTGTGACCTTACCCTGTGCTTCCTGACAGATCTCACAGCTTTTCAGTTGTCCCTAGTTTATACGCAGGGTTCTTCAGTCCCCCTGGCAATCTGCATTCTTATTGGAGCTTTTTGCTGGTATCTTGGGCCCTTGGGAGATCACAGCCTCGCCTTGGTTTCTATGTGGCTGCTTAGCTAACCACTCCAATAATTCACTGCCTTAGTCTGGATCCCCCTGCTGAACAGGCTTAAAGGTATTCATCTCCAATGTTTCTTGATGCTATTCAACCTATACAATGTTCTTTCAACTTGCATTCTTCCTGAATGCCTCCAGAAGCAGTACAGCAGGCTCCAACATTTCCTGACACTGTGGCCCTTTATAGCAGCCAGCAGCTTACACATTTGTCATTCAACTCACAATCTGCTTCACTCTTTCTGGCATCTTACGGTTACTCTCTCATTCCCTAACATGCTATAGCCTTCTTCAGGCTCAGCAGCTGCTCCAAGAAGGTTCCTAAGGCTTCAGAGCTTTTTGCTTAAAACATTCTTCACATTCTCCCTTATGCTCTCTAGCAATGAAATTATTTTCCCCATTTCGTGATATGATGTGTTTTTCCTTGGCATATTTCTAATTGCTTCTTCATTTACCTTTATAGGTCCCTGATCTCCAGCACCATGTGTTATTCCTCATAAAATATGGACATTCTGACTTTGTTATTTCAAACATCCTTGTAGGTATACCCAGCAGTTGTAGCCCATCTTGATGTGATTGCATTCAGTAACATTCACTCATGTTAGCTGACTGTCTTTTGAGTCCCTAGCAATTCTCAACCTTCTCTAGTTTGCATCATCATCATCCTGAGGCTTGCATCTCATAACACTGTGAGGCTTTCTCAGACAACCCTGTCATGATGATGTGTCCTCTGGTTTTTTGTATCACCCTGGGATGTTTCTTGAATTACATATCTTATTCAACTTCCCTTATGTCCCACAGCACTACACAGACTTCCTACATCCTCAGCAACTTTCATGGTACTCTGATGTCCCCTGGCTGTTATCGGGCTGTCTTTGATCTTTCCCAGCAGAATCTCAGCACTCTCTTAATTTCCCTCTCTATATCCTCTGTGATCTTCACAGCCACCTCTGGCTTGCTAATGGTTATTTCCACATTCTATTTTAAGTTTGATTCAAAACATTTTCACTCATCTACAAACATTTGCAATCATGCGGCCAAAAAGGACTTTCCGCTAAAGCAGAAACTTTCTGCTAAAGCAGAAAGTTCAAGCATTCATTTTGTTTCTCTGACAACATTTTTTTAAAGAAAATATGTAGCTGTCCCAATGAATTTTGAGGAGATTGCTATAGTATTTGCAGGAATGTATATGAGCAGTGTGAGGCTCTTTTACTAAATGACTAAAGTAAGGTAAGGATTACACCATGGTGAGCTTGCCCCATATGTAAAGACCCTGCAGAGAACAAGACTGGCAGTGCTCTCAAAAATTTGATCCATTAATTCCATAAAGTGAAGCAGTGCCTTTGCTTCTCTTTGTTAAAATCCATGTCACTGTTCAATGCAAATTCTAGTAATATTTGTAAAGTACTTGAAATATTTAGCTTCTGTGGAAGGTTAGACTGTTGCTATTCTTACATTTTACTCATCTTTAGACATCTTTACTCATAATGATTAATAAGAAAATTCTGAGTTGGACAGGATAAAGTAATTTTTTACTCGCCTGCTGGCTGGTCCCAAAACCTGTTTGATGTTTAAGTTTTTCAGACAGAAAAAAAGAAACAGATGCTGAAGTTTATGAAGCTCTAGAATTGGTTTTATTCTAATATTAACTCTTGAAAATATATGAGCATGAAAAGATAAAAGTTACATTTCTCATTAGCTATTTATGTTGTAGCATCATCATTATCCTCAAACTCATCTCAGCTGGTATAATGTAAGCCAACAGTGTCCACTCTACATGGATATAATTCTAGTGAATATTTCTTCTTCATAAAAATTCCAGTGCTCAAGCATGTTTGTATACTTTGACTCTTTCCTTGTCCCCAGTGCTTTGATTGCAGTAAGAATCCTAAAATGAGTTTGTTCCTATTGTTTGTCTTGTGCAAACATGTGCTGCACCCATTCCTGGTTGCTACTTACAAAAATTACAGAAAAGCCCATGTGATATAAATCATACAGTAGTGCATTACAGCTGTATTTGGTTCCTTAGTCAACCATGCTTTTAGTTATCCCCAGCAGTAGATGCCATGTTTAACAGTGCAAGGGCTACATGCTTGTGCGCTTACTTTATTTCCTTTGCTGCCGAAGTTCTAAAGCAGTCAACAGCACTTTAAATAGGGATTTATTACTGCTTACGCTCGGCTGAACTGCAGGGGAGGGAGGATAAAAATGTTACCGACTACAGTGGGGTCAATTTCTTTTTGCATGAAAGGCCTGTTTGGCAGAGGGGGAAGAAGCTGAACCTGGTGCCAGATATTTTTGCACTAGCCAAGTCCTGTCATCAAAACTGCGCAGGGGCTGTGCTAACTTTACTCTGCAGGAGGGTAAGGTTAACTAAAACTTCCAGATGTACACTTTCACAAATCCCTGGTCCTTTTCTTCCCCTCTGTTTGCTTCAGGGACAAGTGCAGAAGCCATCTCAGCTGGCTGGACATCATCATCTCTGATGGTCATCATCGCTGTGGAGAACCTAATTCAGCAAGTGATCCAAGTTCAGTCACGGCCTCACTGGGTATAAATGGTTTTCTGTGACATGAAAGCTGAGCTGAACCTGGCAGCTTTTAAAACTTGAAAGATCTGAGGGGAAAGGAAAACCAAAAAATATATATTTGAATTTGAAAAATATTGAATATAATCTATGTTACTTTTGCATCAGATAGATATTCCTTTATTGTATTTCCTAAGTAGGAATTTTCCTGGTGTGAAGGATCCCCCTGTGGGTGCAGAGCCAGCATCAAGGGTGCAGCCTTCTCTCTGATATCGGCTATCATTATGGAGGCTGGAGAAAAAACATTCAATAATTTAGGCTCGAATGGTCCTCCAGAGCTAATTTGGTCCAATCTCCATTCCAAGCAGGGCCAAGTAGATGAGGCTGATCCCTGATGATCCTACACTGAGAGATGGGCCATGGTGAAAGTAAAACCTTCAATTTTATATTAGGAAAGCATTTCTTAAACTTCTTCTGAACATTGATAGACCTTTCATGAATAATTTGTCTTCCCAAGATTTTTCAGAGTGCAGCAGTTCTGCCCAGACTAGGGAACAGCTAACTTCTGCTGATAGCAACAGCTCAAATTCCTCCAAGGTGAGGGAGTGAGAATTGATTATAGTTTACTTGTTTGACGTGTGAAGATCCATTTCTTTGCCTTGGAAGAACTGCACTGCAGTGAGCGGTTACATGAGCTTGCATAAGTACTTGCAGCCAGTTCTCATGCCCATATTCTGCAGGAAATGAGCAGCATCTAGTAAGTAGATCAATTACTGTTCTATATCTTGTTCTTTTTATTATATATATCTTTTTCTTCCTGTAATTTACCTTAATTTATGGTTCACACTTTTTAGCTAAGAAAGAAAATATTTTTTCTCTCACACATTTTAGACTCCTCGTGATTCTGTTTGAATTCTTTTTCATTGGAAAGGGTACTCTGAACTGTCTTTGGCCTAGCACTGGACAAATATCAGAAACAGAGAACTGCTGGTTAATAAGCAGATTGAATATGGGCTTTGCAAAATTAAGTTTTCTATTGCTTTTGCATTGTAATCTGCCTCATGGTTGATGTAGCGGCATTACCTCTAGCAGTGCTCGTTCTCTCTTCAGCCTCTGTATTGATATTTCTCCCAATAAGTGGGAAATCTATTTTTGTGAGCATCTTGTGACAACCGGCTCAAGTGACATAAGCCACTGAACAGCTATTGAGCAAATCAAGGCTAGATTCAGAATAGTAAATTAGAGGGCCAAGTCTCCACATTCAAATAGCAACAACAGATTAATCTGGACCAAATTTTTGTCCTCCAGTTTCTACTTGGTGTGACAACTGCCCACTTAAAATAACATTTAAATGGAAAAGAAAGGAAGCTGTGTCAGTACTTTCAGTCCCCCTGCGGAAGATGTTGGTACACCCCTAATGCATAATGCACAGCCTCTCCAGAATACACATCTCTACAGTTTCCAGTATCTGCAATGTTATAAAGCAGTTCAGAAAAGAAAGGGAAGAATAACTTCTCCAAACGCAGCTAGAGAGAGAAGTTTGAGAGAGTACTGGATATAATTACCTGAGCTGGACTCCAGCCAGGAGAATGCTGAGCTAAGGAACAGTAAAGTCCTGACTCTGCACAAGGGATCCAGACAAATTTAAAAGAAACTGCAATAACAGAAGTGGGATTTGAGTGTCTGGGAAGACGTTTTAGAGAGTGAATGAATACAATCTAAGGCCTCTAGGGAGTCTGATAGGAAACAAAAGGAGCAAAATGAAGAACAGATTATAATGGTAATGTATGTGGCGCTGTCTGCCTTACACGCAGTCAGGGCTACCTGGTAAAACTGTGTCCTCTGCATGATCTAAGAGATCTAACTTCTCTGAGTTCATTTACCTCTCTACCCAAGCCAGACTACACGAACAAGGATGGAAATAAGACATGTCCTCTCTGTTGTGTTCTTAAATAGCGATGAATAAGAACTGAGTCAGACCTGATAAATATGTTAAATCTTTAACATAGCACCAGGTTAATTAACCACCGTTAACGGAAAGCTTGTGCAGGAAGAAGGATTTCTCTCCCTTGGGCTCCTTCCCAGCTAAGGAGAACTGGTCTCAGCCCAGTAGTATTTTACCTTTAATCCCAAATTTCTTAAAGGGTATTTATTCTACCACTTGGCTTTGTTTCTTGACAGGACTGGTATCATATAAATATTTCAATTTTCCTTCACTTTTTTCTCTTTTACATCTTTTCCTCTTGTACAAAGTCTTCACAACACCACTATCAGCAAACCAACATACCCAATGGAAGGATGATAAAGGGTCTGCTATCAACTGTCTTTCATTTTAAGGTCCTATCCTTCGGGTGTTTTTTCATGTTTGTTGGGAGCTAAAAGCATAGTCAGGCAGCTACCATTGCTCAGACCATGCTCAAAGCCTTTTGGTCCTTCCAAACTGTTCTCATTCAGGCACTCTAAATTCAAAGAGAAGTGATTTAAAAAGGAATGTAAATGCAGAACTGAAGAGCTGATAGATTTGAGCAGGGAAGGTGGTCCAGATAGCAATGGTAAAAAAAAAAAAAAAAAANTGGAGGGAAGGTGGAACATGATGAAATCCAAATGGGGTAGCATTTGGGATTTGAAACTGTGCTTTTTTCCCCCTGGTAGGTTTTTTTCTTACTTTCCCTTAGCCCTTTTTTTTTCACATTCCTTTCCCCCCCTGGCTCATTTGTTTTATGCCAGGAGTGTTATTTGTCTTTCCTGGCTCATTTGTAGTGCATCTGGATTTAGGCATCCTGATAAATCAGTTGCTCTGAAGACTGTGATCTAAAAATGAATGTTGAGTTGGATTTTGAGCTAAATTAAACTGATATACATCTGATGAAGTGAAGTTTAGCCATGTAAAATTCCACTGCTTGAGCAAATGCATAAACAATGAACATTATTCCCCTTCAGTGTGTCAGAAAAAGATATTGTCTGCTCCTACCAAAAAGATTATTTAAAATTTGAAACACGTACCTATAAATGTCTGTATTTTGCAGTTTTGAAAATATAAGCGTGGAAATGTATTATGTTAACACATAGCACACACTTTAAGAGATTGTCTTCTACTGAACACATTATTTTTGAGAAGAGCTAAGCCTTTCATTAGTTTTATCTGCCTGAATGTATTGGTTTAATTGTGTGTTTTATTTGCTTCTATAATATGTGTGCTTACTGTGCTTCAGCAAACAAATGTAAGCCAGGGTCAGAGTGCAAGCTCAGACAACAGTCTGCAATATTCAGCACCCTGCAGTATTTGGGATTTCATTAGTAATTTTGGGATTTATTTTATTATTAATCACAGAATGAGAACATCGTGGAACTGATTCATCTTAGTCACTGTTCTTATATGACTGGCTTGGAATTGAAAAAATCTATTTTATAGACAGCTTTGCTTCTGATGTTAGGGAAAGCACTGATGGGAATTGGTTAGGCACTGCATCTTAAACAAAAAAAAAGGCAGATAATTAGAAGCCAAATTTTAATCTTGCTGCCTTTGAAAGCAAAACAAAATCAGTAACAATCTAAAATCATGTCCCTTGCTACTTTTCACTTAGTCAGAGGAAACCTGATTTCCACTTATGCCAAGAGCTTTACTACATGTTGAGTGGTGAGCTCTGGTGAATTTTGCTGCAGCAGCTACAGAAGTCACTGCCTTGGCTTCCCAGCCTGTTGCTTTGCTGGAGGTTATTGCCACCCAACACCACCTCGGTTTGTCATGGAAAACCTGGTTGTCTACTTACATTCACCTCAACTGGATTCTTGTCTGGATTTTTAACTGGGTTTGCACTGATTTCCCCACAGAGGGAAATCGCTGCATGCTTGGCTGTCAGGTGGAAACCTCCATTAATAGGACTGGGCAGCTGAGAGTGGAAGCTCCTGACTCTACCAGAGCAATATCGTCTGTCAGTGGTGGGAAGGCATCAGCTCATGGTGTACAACACTTGCATGTTAACAGCAAATTAGGCAAAAAAGAGATTAGGGGCTTTAATGGCAAAATAAACAAAATTACACATGTATGGAAATAAGAGAAGGGCAAAGTGCTTTAAGGATCAAACAACAATTCATATGGTCAGTATAATGAAATCTTCCTTTTCTAACAAATATATTTATTGTCATATGCATGAGGGCCAAGTGCCACCACACCAATGGTGCTTAGGCCTTTTGTTATCTCTGAAGATATGAAAACTATACTCTGAATGAAAGTGCAAGAACACTGTGGCTTCCACTGGATCTACCTGCCACTGGAGTAAAAAACTGTCATCAACTTTAGACATTTGGAGGGCAAAGATACAGCTATGCCAGCCCAAACTAACTGTTCTTGTTCTGTAGTCCAACTGGAGACAGGTTTGGACATCTAATTTCTTAATTAATTATTCACCTTAGTCCTGACTAGGAGCAAAATGCATTTGTCCAGCAAACTGTGTGCAATTGCTCTGGGAACTGCTGAGCTCCTGCCTTTTTGGTATGCTGTTGAAAATCAAATTATATAGCTTTAGCAACAGTACTATAATTAGGGTCAGTGGAAAACTGTGGGTAGGATAATATTGTGGATTCTGCAATTTTTTGTCATGTTGCTCCGTAATATGCCAGAAACCAGTAGTTTTATTGCTCTGCAGTGCATTAACACTGTCAGTGAAACATCCCTTGCATCCTAACGTGGGACTGACCCTTCTGTGAGCCTGTTGCCAAGGCTGGCCTCAATTTACAGTAATTCACAACCGTGCTCCTCCTGGAGTTAGTGGCAAAGCTCCTGTTAACTTCTGTAGGAGCTGGGCAGGCCTAGACAGGGAAAATGGGGAAAAGGAAGATGATAGAGCAGAACTGAGGAGAAAAGCAGGCTATCGTGTTTCATTATAATCTCTCCAGTTATCACTGAAACTCATACTGATATCACCAGGAGGTTTGTTCATAGATTAAAATTATGTTGTAACTGAAATTTAATCAGTTCTTATTTTCCTGTTCTCCATCACACTAAGAAAATCTCTCCTCTAGGCTACTGCTGCTTCTGCCCCTGGGCTCTTAAGTTCCTCCTTTTCCTCCTTGGATTTTCTTTTACTTACCTCTCACCCCCCTGCACACCTTTCTTCCAGCTATTTCCAGATCTTCCCTCTTCAGGGATGTCATTCCTTCCACTTGCACCATACCAACCCCCAAAATAATCAGCTGTGGGCAGGCTCATCACTGACTGTGATGTGCCATTGCTGGCCCTTTCAGCCAGGAGAATGCACCCCTTGAGATCATTCTTTCAGGATGTCAGCAAATTCAGGCAAACGTTATAAGAGTGATATCATAGTTGGAAGGCTGCCTAAGATCAGTTTTTATCAAAAAAATTATGATAAAAAAGATCGAGGTTTAACTCTAGTGGTGGTCTGAAGACGTAATACAGGCTCAAATAATTATAAAGATGATGCAAGACTCATGCTTCATTCCTTGTGACAGAAGAGAGAAATAAAAATGAAGGAGGAAAAAAAAGATGAGCTAATTGTGGAAAAGAAAAACAGAAACAGAAGAGGTGGAAAGGAAAAGAGCAACGGAGAAATATAGAATGCTCTTGTTTTTATTAAAAAAGAGTGAAAAAACACTCAAAAAAGAAATAGAAGTCTAAGGAGTGAAGAAAAAGTAAAAGGAGGAAGAGTAAGAAGAGTAACATCATAAGCTGGGGGTTGGTTGAATTCAATTTGAGCGCTGCAGTTCCAGCTATGGAATTACAATCCAGATTCTTTAGAGTACAAAGTTGTCTGTGAAGAGACTGGCTCTCCGACTTAGGAACTACCAACACACAAATGCTTACCAATGCTAAGAATAAAAGGTGAAGTAACTCTGGTGCACGAGATGACTTGGAGGAACCTCTGCATGAGGTGGCAGAAATAAAGACAGTATAAAAATGGAAGTGGTCAAAGCAGATGAGCAATGTTTGACCTCCAGTTCTTGTGTTCTTGTACTTCTTATTTTTTGAATGTATTGACATCACAAGCTCCCTTCAAGCTAATTTATGTGTGTACACACAAACACACACATTCACACATATATCAAAGAATTTCATAGCTTTTTAAGGAAGGAAAGTTGATTTCCTTTCACATGTTACTACATTTAGTTCCTTTTGTTTCATCGGAAGGAATTCCAGATCCACAGATTGAAGTAGAAATTGATGGACAACTCTTATTATGTTGAAGTGTATCATCCCCTGTGCAGGCTGCAAGGAGGCAAGGCATGCACTTTTTTAGTGGATCTCTCATAGGAAAAATAGAAAAATACTGCAAATCAAAAATTCGGTGTTCTATTCCAGATTCTGGGAGTAAACCACCTAGGCACAGAGTCAGCTCTTAATATAACTTTGAAGTGTTCAGCTCCTAGTTCCTTAGCTTTTTCTTCTTCCAGTCCCAATTTCTCCCGCTCTTAGCCTTACATCTCCTCGTCTTCATCCCTGTTTCTCAGTCGCCTTTCAGCTTCATGTTTTAGTCCTTACCATTGCCACATTCCACTGCCAAGAGCTCCTTCTTCAAGTCCTCATCATAGATTCTGCTTCTTCCAAGCTCCATAGGTCAGTCCCTCGTACACCAGGTACCCCCTGGTACTTTGCCACAGGGCTGCTCCCCCTGCTCTCCCACCCAGCTCTCTATCACACCACACAGGTTTAATCCAAGCCTGCCCATTCTTGACTGAATGAGTGCAAAGCAATTTTCAGAGGTTTGATCAAAATGAGAGACTCATGGTATGAACAGCAAAAGGTGCCTCCTTGATATTAGCGTTGGTGATCTCTCCCTCCTTCAGAGTAAGGATGGGTTAGGATAACTACAGAAAAGGATGTGAACATTTTTAAGGCAAAATTATATCCTTCTTTCTTGGGTTACTTTGGCTAGAATTACCAAAAATATTGAGATGAGGTGAATATCTAGCAGTGCAACTTTCAGCTGCCATAGTTAGTACTTGCTAATATTGTAATACTGTAATTCAGCTAGAAAACAGTGAATTAAGTGGACAGTGTAAAAACCTCAGATACAGGAACCCTTAATTTTATTATCCATAATGTCACAACCTCTTTTTCAAAATAGCTACATCTGCTTTGAAAATTGCAACTAAAGACCTCAGCTCACTTTAAACACATTTACAGCCTCTCAGACTTCCTAGGACAGGGAAATTATCACCGTGAAGGCAGAAATGGAGACACAGAAGCATCAGAGGGTGGTTTCAAAGTGCCACAGGGGCACCCAAGGGAGAAACAGATCTCCCATTAGCCTGAATTCCTGTTGTGTGCTAAATATCATAATTCCTTCCCTATGGTGTCAATGGATTTAAGGAATTCACAGTAACTGAAGCATAGAGAGTGCACAACAGGTATGGCAGGAAAGACAGGCATCAGAGAGCTCACCTTGTGCCATACACCAGAAAGACACAAGCAGTTCTTTTTCCAAAGAAGTTCATTATCTTGGATACTGTTTGCTGTTGTATTAGTTATGCCAACAGTTGATTCATGTGTGACAGCCCAGCCTACTCAAAGGTCCTCATGACTTGCAGAGCCATGGCTTGAGAAACGAAGTTAAAAATTAACTCCTGAAAGTTTTTTGCTCACTTCACCTCACCAGCTTATTTATCATTTAGCACATATCATGGATTTACATATGAAACATGAGAGGTTTTTTGCTCAGATCCTGATGTCCCAAGGCTATGTGTGTGTACATAAACCATATGTAAAAGAGAGGAGCTCTGTTTTCCAAGTGTGAAAAGGAAATTGTTCTAATGTGAGACATGCATCATCGGTATCCGTTTCCCTTTGTTCCCAAACATGGTAAAGAGCAATAAAGCTGTTTGTGGACTATAAGGTGACGTCACATAAGAATGCACGATTCCCATTTTTTAATGCATATATGTATATAACAATGTCAGTGTGGGCATCCAAAGAATTAATGGTTATGAAATACTGAGCAGCAGCAATGTATAAAAGGTAAATGACACACAGCAAAGGAATCTCCCTTCAAATCACATAGCACATGAAACCATTTTGGTCTGTGACAACTACACCACTAGATTTTTTCCATGTTTATCCAAAGTAGCTTAGTAAGCATATCATGCATGCCATTCACTAATTCTGTGCACCAAAATACAGAGTGTGATGACCCTAAGCAATGTCTGCAGTGCTAGTAAGCTTGACAGAAAGGGGAACTGACTGCTGCTACTTCTGTAAAGTATTTATTTCAACTAATTTTTGTGAGAGAAGTGACAAAAATAGCTCTCATTCCACTACAGCTATTCAACTGTTATTTTGGTGGAATTACACCTGAGTAAATTTCTTAGAGGTAGGAGTTGTGCATGTGTTCTGTGAGCTAATGAGACTTCAGAAAAGGTTGTCAAGGATGGCACAAGGCATATCTATTATTTTTGATTCAGAACCAATCCGTGTATCTTTTCTCTTTGCTAAAAAGGGCAATTTCAGGGTTTTTCTGGTGACTGAAGAAAAAAAGCAATGCTAGATGCAGGCTTCCTTCTGTCCCATATGTCTTAAGTGTACAAAGCTTTTTTTAGAGAATAGCTTTCTTTCAGGGCAAACCAGTTCTTACTAAAAATAATTCTTATGAGATCAGATAAAATGAGAGGAATGTTGTTGGCAGATCCTGGTGGCTTATTTACAAAAAAAAATAAGGCTAAATCAGCCTAATTCAGGCCTGTAATATGAGGAGAGAGCTGAAGAACCTTCCCTGTTCCCCAGGGCCGTGGTTGACGGCTCAAGAGCTATTTTGGTGGTTGTGGTCAGAGGATGCAAAGGGCTGTACAGACGCCTCCCCTGGTCTGCCCTAACCCCTGTGACTGGCTCACAGAGGCACACACAGCCACACACTGGGGTTTTTGGAAAGGCACAGGGACACTCTGCATGCCCACCTTGGGACCCGAAAACACAAAGAGCATCTCTCAGATTAGTAGCACCTCCCTAGATATACAACTCTCTAATTATAAAAAGTCAGGCCTACCTACGACAGAGCTGGAAATACAGCGAGGACGGGGTACACACATAGAGGTGATTCTCCTTCCAGCAGGTCTTCAGATCAATCACACCCAGCATGAAAGTAAAACTGAGATAGATATCTTTCTAGTGTAAATGTGCTCTTGACTTTGAACTTCACAGTTCTGTCTTCCTTCATACCGATGTCTTCTCTCAAGCCTTTAGTGTTGAACAGTGCCAAACTGCTGCTAGTTTCTGCTGTTGTGTATTATTTTCCATCTTTTTAGCCCACTTCTGAGGTAGATAGCAAGCCCCTGAGGCAGAGGCTTGCATCATCTATTGAAAAAAAAGCTCAGTAATTATTTATGATTCATTTGTGGGATGAGATTTCAGCATTTGTGTACATTATTTAATAACAGATGTAAACCCCAACTGTTGATCAGACAGGATGATCTATATTGTCAGAAAGAGTGAAGGTGATTTTGCAGACTCTGTGTGTTGTAAAATGCCTACATCAGTGGACAATTTTCGTGTGTATTTACATTCAAATCAACCCAAAGCATACCAGTTGCCTTCTAGTTGCATAAATATTTGTTCACACAAAGCATTGTGAATTGTGTATCCACACAGTTACTTGAACTGCACCAAACAAGCTTACTTGGAATTGTGTGGCCTGGTTTTACATGTACCTTTCTTTATTCTTCATTTGAGAGCAAAACTGAAAGGTCTGAGAGGGGCTGGGGCCTTTTTCTTCAAATAAAGCATTTCCTTATAAAGAATTCATTGGCTTCATGTGTTAAAAAAGTGACCTTCCATCAGGTTAATTTTATTTTCAAACTAGATGAAGAATCCCAGGATCCAGTTGTTCATTTATAATTCAGCACTAAGCTAAAGAAATGAGCAGAAAATGCATAGTTGTAAATCACGGCAGCAGCCACAGAACAATATAATGCCTAGCAGCCATTTTAGGTTTTCAGTTGCTTCATACCCTTTCCATATAATGAAGCCTGTTAAATGAATCCTTATGGGAATCATTCGTGATGTTTGTGTTTTTTACATGAAATTCCAAATATGAGACCTTAATTTTGTGAAGTAAATGGTCTGTACTCTGTAAAAATTAGTTCAAGGTACTTTTTTTTTGGAAAAGCCTCTTGCTTTTTAGGTATAACAACAGTTTTATCCTTTTAATAAAATGTAGATCCATTCTCTCAGGAAAAAAAAAAAACAAAAAACCAAAACGGAAATAGATTTCAGTGGAATTATTTCAGTCAGAGTGAATAAAACTGGCAACTGCAATCCCTGGTATATTTTATTTAGAAGGATTTGTTGTCTATAGACAGATACATGGACCAGATCCCACCTTCTTCTCCTCTATTTCAGAAATCTCTGAAAGAAACAAACTGTTGCTGTTTCATTCCAGTCTTCAAAGTGAAACCCTAACAGTGCATAGAGTAGATACTCTACTCAGTAAACGTGTAATTCTAGACTGCCTTTTTCCTAATGCTTTGTTGATGAAATTACCACACTCCCTCTTCCCAAAGTTTGCTTGTGGATAGATAATCCAGGTGTCCAATCAACCCTAAGGTTGATGCGTTCATTATTTCTATTTAAGTTAATTAGAACTGTGCAGATGTCTCTTCTATTTGATGATTTGCTTCCAGAGAAAGACTAGAGTATTAATTAAAATACACAATCTAATTGAACTGAAATCATAAGATTTTGTTTCCAGGAAACAACTTGTGAGTACAATGAATCTAAAGTTGTGCATTTATATCTAATTAGAGAACATATCATTTCAAGCCACTTCACCAAAGTTTGAGTCTGGGGTTAGTTTTTGGACTGCAAGTCTAATTTAGTTTCAGAATAGAGCTTAAGATTCCCAACATCAAGAGACCTGGCTGGGGTATATGGTGGGGGAAAAACACGTGATTTTGGTTTCAGTTAATTTTAGATTTATTTCTGTTTATGAGATCAATTGTCTCTCTCTAAAAGTGTTTTCATTTTGGCAGACTCCTCAAATGAAAGGCTTATTTTGAGACATTTCTTGTTGAGCAACTGATGTTGCTGCTGCTGAGAGGTAAAGGGAGACATATACAGTGCTGAAGGGAACGTATGGTAATGTCATGGTAATGACAGGCATGAAACCAAAGATTGCCAATATTTTTCCTTCCAGCCTAACAGGCAGTGCAGAGGGAGAACACGGTATATAGCATTAGCAGATCTATCCTTCCAGGCTTTTGGGTGACTTCTACTAGTCATATATTCTGAACAGGGACCATGATCTGTGTTTCATGTGGTCATAGTTTCTAACCCTTCCCTTTTCTTGTGCAAAGATTCCCAGTAAGCTTTGCAAATGATCGATTTTTGATGAGCACAGGGATTGTTCATAATTTATTTCCACTGTGCTAAAGACGCCAGAAACCAACAAAGTAGAACTATGCATGATACTCCTGCTTGGATGAAGCCATGGTAAAGTGAAATTGCAGGAAAAAGAATCTGTCTTTTGAGGTCAATATTCAGGAATCTTGGCATTTTGATGAATTTTGGGAGATCACTGTTCCAGCTATGCATTCCCTTCCGTTGTCCCCTACTAATGACCACCCTTGTGCAATTACTCCTTCGTTTCTGTATCCATCTAAAAGGATCATCCAGTTTCACAGCTGTAACAATAAATTTAACATCAGACAAAGGGTTCCTTTACAAAATAACAGAAGAGAATATGAAGATGCAATCCTAGACACTTAAGTCGAATTTATTTTAATTGCCTTTGTGGATGTTCTGCTGTTACATTTACGTCCCTTAATTACACTTAGACAAGCCTTTCGCTGGTTCTTACAGTCAGCCAGAACTCTTTTGTATAGTTGCTGTAGTTGCTGTAAGAATGCAGTAGCTGGATAGAAAGCATTAAACAAGTGAGGTCAACATCTCAGGAGAGTGTGTCTGCAGAACTGCAGAACAGATAGGTAAAACCTAGGTTGTGGAAAATTCTCAGCTTTTGAGGAAAACGTGTTGTGAAGGCTTTAGCAAATGTACGCAGTAGGATATAGGAAGAGAAACTGATTTGTGGCTGCTTGAGAGCCCTCACAGAAAACAGTAAGATATGCAAAAGGCGAAAGTCTAAGGATTTGAGGGAGAAATTCTTATGAAGCCGAGCAATTTTGTGAATTGCAGCTAACTTCACAAAATTCTTACATGAAGAACAAAAAATGCAAGGCAGTCTCTTGTGTGCTTATTTAATGAAATTAATTAATGCATTTGGACCCACTTTTTTTTGGTGCAAAGGGATCTTAATTATAGCGTAAAATTCAGATGTAATTGATGTAAGATCTTCATGTAAATGGAAAGATGAGCTGCTATGCTTGAAATGAAGGGCAGAGGAAATGCCCTGTTGTAAGGTCACAGTTTATGTGGGTCAGAGTCTCATATGATTTGCATGTGCTAAAGGTCCAACTCACACAGAAAGCAACATGCTCAGATACTTCTTTATCATACAAACCGGCATTACATTGTCAGGGGTGAGACTGTGATGCAGTGACAATGAGGATAATTTGCTTATTTTTGTGAGTTAAAAGATTCATTCTAAAAATTGCCTGAAAATACACAAATTAACAGCTTTGTAGAGCAAGCTCATTGATTTAGCTGTGCTCAGGCAGAACTCCTGTGTCCAAGACTTTCCTGCAGTCTATACCAGGCTGATCTTCCTGAAAAAAATCAACCATTTTGGGCTTTCCTCCATGATCCAGCTGCAAGTGAAGGCAAGAACACGTTTTTCTTAGTTAACATATGAGTGCAACTAATATTTACTTAGTGGGGTGAAATTCTCTACATCTGGGTGCAAGTCACAGGCAAAGATTCAAAAGCAATGCTTTTTGTCAGGTTTGAAGGCATCACTTCTAGGGATGTACTTTGACCTAACATGATCTAATTTATGCATAAAATTCCATAGGATTCCTTGGGCTAGTTCATCATCTGAGCTTTACCTAGTTTCTCTCCCTTCCCAAGCATATCCTGCAGCAGCTACCAGACTGCTCTGGGTTACCACAAGCATGGTCAATCCAAAAGGACCATTATGAAGCAGGAAACCCTGCACTTTGGTGCAATGGGAGGCACATATCCCATTTCAGCTGTCCTCTGAACACTCCATTTACTCCACGTTATGGAGAAGGATGTGAAGTGAATGATGATTTTTGTCAAATGAATGAATCTTGTAATGTCTCGGTTTTAAAACTCCTTCTGAGCTTTCATGATGAAGTTAAGAGATGCAAGGGTGATGTGTAGCAGCTTTATCAGAATAAATAGCTGGACTTCTTTGTTTTTAAAACAAAAATTAAAATGATATATGCAAAGCTCAACTCTACAATGGCAGACTGACTTTGGTATTATATTTTCCCTGGGATTTGGCTTAGAATAATGGCCTATGAAACATGATTATACGGTAATTGCTTTTAAAAAATACATTCCCTGCCTTTGTAGACTGATGAATTGTTCTTTTCTTAGAAAAAATGCTCCTGAATTCCTTACAGAGTTTTATAATTTTTTTAGCATTATAATCTCACCAAGTTTTTGCTAAAAATCCACTTCTTTACCTGCTCTTGTTCTCAGCCATTGCTCCAAACGAGCACACAAGGATTTCCCTTGCTGTTGGGTTTTAGGAACAAGCTTGCATTGTTCCTCATTCAGTTCTGCATTTTTCACCTTATCAGTCACCTCTTGTGGAAAGGGATGGGCTTCTCATCTTTCTGGCATTTTTTGTCTGAGCATGCTTTCTTACCATCACGTCAGATCATATTCATAGAATCATGGAATCATAGAACGGTTTGGGTTGGAAGGGACCTTAAAGATCATCTAGTTTCAATCCCCCCTGCCATGGGGAGAAACAGCTTTCAGTAGACCAGCTTTCTCAAAGGCCCATCTAAACTGGCCTTGAACACTTCCAGGGATGGATGCCATGATCCAGGTGCAGGACCTTACACTTGACCTTGTTGAACTTCATAAGGTTTACATGGGTTGACCTCTGAAGCCTGTTAAGGTCCCTTTGGCATCCTTTCCCTCCAGAACACTGACCACACCACTCAGCTTGTGTCATCAGCAAACCTTTTGAGGATGCACTCAATCTATTGTCGCTGTCACCACAGAGATGTTAAACTGTGCCAGTCCCAACACTGACACCTGAGGACCACCACTCATCACTGGTCACCTCAAGCTGCTGACGACAACTCTTGGAGTATGACCATCCAGCCAATTCCTAATCCACCGAGTGGGAACTTCACCAGACTGCCATGACTTTTCAAATATGATGGATACTGGCTCAGCCACTTCATCCATCCATCAGGACACACATATGCATCTCATCAGGTTCCACGGACCTGTGCACCTTCATGTTCCTTAGATGCTCTTTAACCTGCTCTTCTCCTACAGCGGATGGTTCTTCATTCTCACAATCCCCAACTTGGTTGGTATGGCTGGAGCATTTGCTGGTAAAGACCGAGGCAAAAAAGTCATTGAGTATCTCAACCTTCTCCATGTCTTAGGTCACCAGGTCTCCCATTTCCTTCTGGAGAGGGCCTACATTTTCCGCAGTTCCTTTTATCATCAGTGTACCTATAGAAGCTTTTTTGATTGCCCTTGATGTCCCTGGCCAGGTTTAACTTTATCAGGGCTTTGGATTTAACTTTTTCCCTGGCTGCTCAGACAAATTTTTGGTATTCCTTTCAGGCTCCCTCCCTGCTTCCACCATTTGTAGGCTTTCTTTTTCTGGTTGAGTTTGTTTAGGAGCTCTGGGATGATTTTACTGATGATTTTATGAATAGACTAACCCTAACAGATGCTAATGGTTATGGTTGCTACCAGCTTAGAATGATTCTAAACCATGAAGAAGTAAGTGATGGAACAGTTTTTATTTCTTTGCAGATATGCCAATACTCTAGTGCTGTTGTTTTAATAATAATAATAATTTCAAACATTACAAAGCTGGCCCTTCCCTTTCACCCACTGGTGTAGTCACAGCAGAATGAATGGATCATTGTTGTAAGAGTCATTTTGCCACACAAAGCAACCTCTATTCACAACTAAAAGGTTAAAAATGTTCAACCAGTCATGAAAATTAAATAAAATGATTGTCTCAGCATCCCTTATGATTATAAACCAGTCTGTCTTCACTCAGTTCTACCTGTCTTCTCTTACAAATCCACAGAATATTTTAGACTGACAACAGCCCAAGTGGAAACGGTGTCGTGAAATGTGATTTTTCTTTTCGTGTTCAAAAGCAAAGAGCAGTTGGCTGTGCCTTGAATAAAGTTTCACTTTTTGCTCCCAGAACTAGAGACATTGGAGGAAGCTTAGAACAAAGCCACGAAATGATAGCAGAGGCTTTTATGTAACTGAGCTACGGGAACACTGAAAAATCTTTTCAGTGACAGATAGCACTTGATGGTTTAGGGATAGCTGTTGTCTGAAGAAGCCTGTGATAAAATTTACAGCTATTCAGAAGAGAAAAATACAGGGAAGGTAGAATATATCTAAGTACAGTAAGCCTAAGAGAAACAAGGAAAGTTTTACAAAGAAGAACTTCCTGATAGAGAAATGTGTTTCAGATAGTGTAAGGTTGCTTTTGAACAAAACTCTGTAAACAGCCGAGTAAGGAATCTCCATTGGTCTTTCCCTACCTCTATTTAATTACATTCTCCAGAAGATTAATCCTTTCTTACTAGCCAGGGAGAAACCCCACCATTCAGCAAGGATTTGAATGTAGAGTCTCCAGCAGTACTTTTTAATAAGTGATATTCTTGGAAAGCAGTTGGTTGACTGTAGTACCAAAATTCCTGAGTGCAGCATGACTGTCAGTGTCAAACATTCAGTATGAAGAGTTTAGAAATAAACCTGTGACATTGGAAACAGGGTATGAGGTGATTCTGTTCTGTCTGAGGGTGGAAGGAAAGAAAAGCAGAAGAAAATCCGTCACTGTTTATGTGGTTGTATTTGTGAAACATGGGAGGTGAACTAACAGAGGAAGTGGAGAATAAATAAATACTCAGCAGAGAGAGTGATTATTGTTGAGATTCAGATCCCTAGCCCTGGAAGTGAGACTTAGGGCCAGTTGCAAGGAATTCCTTCTCATTGATTTTATAGAGTATATCTAAATTTTGAAATTGTTGCTAACCAGTTATAGTAATAATAATGACATGTTTTAGCATGGTAATCTCTTAAGAGCTCGTTTCTTCATGTCTTTTTATAGAAACATTAATTCTTTTGGCAAAAATTTTTGTGATGTTCTTTCTAAAATACTAAGGAAGAATATTTTTGCAACTGCTGCTTTGTATATTTTGGGTCTCATGCATGATTTATCACTTACTAAATTTGAAATCCAAATTATGGAACTGGCTATAGCTATTGCCAGAAAGCAGAATCTGCAGTGCTGGAAAGGACAAAAAAGGTTACCATCTGACTAAGCTGCTACCTTTATTGGAACAATATTTGTATTGTAAGTTACTTCCAGTTTTGCAATCCACAGGTGCTCACTCACAATAGCAAAAGTGTTGTCATTCATCTATAATCGGGAAATTATTTTTACTGCAAGTTATTCCAACTTTGCAGTCAGTGGAAACTAACCAGTTATAGTAAAAGTGTTGTCATTCATCTATAACTGGGACAGTACTTTCATCATAAGTTATTCTGACTTTGCAGTGAATGGAAACTAACCAGCAATAGTAAGCGTGTTGTCAGTCATCTAAAATAGAAGGGAGGAGAAAGGAGAAAGATGGGTAAAATACAGAACATATTTGCAATGGAGTCTGAGTAGAAAAATTCCAGGGTTTCACAACATTTTTTGCAATTCTTTAGGTTTTGGGTTCGTTTTGGTGTTTTGGTTGTTTGTTTCCTTGGGGTTTTTTTTGTCTGTTAAAAGATAAATTACAAAGGGCAAGATAGCATTAAAGCAGTGAAATTTGGTACAGGCTTGCAACTGAAAGGCTACACCACCTCCTTTGGTATCTGCCTGCCTAAATAAGGGCAGAATGAAGGGGTATGGTGCAGTGAACTTGCTCTGATAAAGTCAAATCTCTGCCAGTGCTGTGGAAGCTGCCTGCAGGGCTCAATGCAGTTTCAGGTAGACTGCACCAGATAACTAATACCAGCTGAGTATTTTAAAACCAGCTCAGATATAGGAGGCTGCAGTGTAGATATCCTGTAGAGTACACAGCTCTTCCAGGCGTGAAGCAGGCCTTTTTTTATGCCACAAGTGCACTGTAGGCGCTTAGCAATTATTAATAATAACTAATTAATAATGACCCAAATCCTTGGCTGTGACTGAGAAACTTAAAGCATAACTCATCTAGAGTTGTACGAAAAGATGGCTCAAAACAATCTTAACCAAATCCTGGGCCAGCTTTGTGCCTGGACTTTCCTCCAGCATAAGACAAAGCAGTGGAGTACAATTTGTTCTAAGACATTAGCAAGAGAGAGCAAAGAACATAATGAATATATTTTATTGGTAATGCACAAGAAGAATGCAGACTGGTGGCAAATAAGACCATTAGAGGATAAGAGTATAAAATTAGATGGAAAGGAAGAGATGAGATTGGTCTATCGTGCTGGTCCTAAATCAACATTTCATCTCAGAAGCCACAAAAGTCAGCAACTAAGTGGAGGTAAATGAAAGACAAGGGTCAAAACAACAGTTATAATTTATCATCTGAGTGTCAGAAAAGCATTTTTACACTCAGTACATAATGTTTGATTTACACTTGATAGACAGTACTTACACAAAAGGAGACCTCAGCGCTCACTGAATAGCCTACAACACAATCTTTTCATGATAAACCTAGGGGGAAAAAACAATCCCTTTTTCTTCAAGGCATTTTCACTTAAATATTTGAGTCTACTGGGGACAGACTGAAAGACACATACTATACTCCCAACTCACATCTACACAGGCTTGTGGTTAGATATGCTGATGCTATTTGACAATATGAGGGGCACTATCAGGAACCTTGTTGGAAAGAAGCACAGTGGAAAGCTTCAGCTGTTGTTTTCATTTCACTTTGGAGGTGCTTTGGTGATGGAAGACCTATGAGTTGTTTACTTGTGTAGGAATACTGAGCTTCACTTTCAGGAGCCAAAGGACTGTGTTTAATAGCAAAAGATCTGCTTCCTTTTCTGGTAATGTTGCTTTTCGTTTTTTACAACAGAATAAAAATATTATTCCTTTAAGAAAAGATCTTGCTGGTTATTGTTGTTGTTATCTGCTGAGTCATGCTAATCACTGTTTATTTTAGCATTCCTAGAGAATTTTAGAGATAGTTTTCTCCCTCTCCCCCAGAATACAGTTGAGAAATACGGTATAATTTCATAAATAAAAGAAAGCTAAAGAGCTTTTGGTTGAAAGCATTTCCTTTAATGGTCTGCAGTGCAACACTTCATCAGTCAGCTGACTCATGGCAACCTGAAATTGAAAATGACTTGGGGTGAGGGAAAGCAAGAAGAGGACAGGAAGAATTATCCTAGCCAGTATATTTTAACTATCTATATAAAAGTCTGATCCTCATTTTCTTCATCTAATCATGACTTCACAGAATTGGTTTGGGCATCAGCTCTGTGTCTGGTCCAGATCAGAAAATGTATTTATAAATTAGATTAACATAATGAGTGATGAGAACTATATATTCAATTACTTAATTCACTTCTGTTTTGATAATCTTCAATGCTACCAGAAGCACACTGTCAGAGTTATTTTCTTTTTGTCCACCATTTTTGGAAAGGCCTTCCCTATTACCAGAGAGAAAGCTCATGCTTTGTTGTTGCAATTCTCTCACTTCTAATATATAGGAAATTGTGTTCTCTTTCTATACTAGCTCTATGGAAAATAATCCAAACAAGTGAAATGAAATATCTTTCCTGCCTTCTCAAAACCTGAACTCTAGATGCATTAAATAAAAAGAACAGTAACCTTCAAAAAAACCCCAAAACTACCAGAAAAACACACTTCTACCTGCTCCAGAAACCTCTGTGACTGTATCCTGCATTATACTATGTACAGCCATCAAAGAAAGCCAAAGTGATCTTGTATAAGTGCTGTTGTCCTAGGACACAGACTGTAGTAAGTACTTTTTCCTCTCAAATACAAACAGACTTTCCGAAGAAACAAAGACTCCGAAGTGGGAGATCGTTTCAGAGAAGATGGGGGAAACCTCACTCTGAGAGAAAGGATTACTCTGCTTCTGCTCTTTGAAGTTTCTGGATTCCCCGAACGTCTGCAGAACATTAGTCATGCATCCTGCTCATGACTCTGTATCAAGGGTGAGCCATGCTGATGAGACGCGACGGAATCGGCTGCATTTACTCAGGAGTAGCCTGCCAAGCCTCTTGCAGAGGCTGATACTAAACAGAAATACATTCTCTTCTGGTTTATGCCTGGGTCAACCATCTCTCTAGCATTCAAAAGCCTTCATTAGACATGTCTTTTGGAGAGGAGGCATGCCATACTGCTCAACCTGAGCTGGCCTAGCCTTTGGAAACATTGGAATTCCAGTTCTTGGTTGCAGCTGAACAGCAGAAAGTGCAAGAGAGAGGGATGCAAAGTGGTTTTGGGGTATTCTGAGCTTCTTGGATCCAGAAGAAGAAGGGCATGAACACAGTCTTTGGACACAAATTAGAAGAACCATTACACGGCTCTGCCTCATCAGTTGTTGGGGGACTCAGGTTATTAGTGTGATACCACCAGCTAGGAAGGCTCTCTGCCACATTGATTTTGTCACTGCCGGAAGAAGGGAGAGCAGCAGGAGGGGATGCAGAGGGCA
The DNA here is from genome assembly GCA_013397135.1 of Pachyramphus minor. Taxonomy (NCBI): domain Eukaryota; kingdom Metazoa; phylum Chordata; class Aves; order Passeriformes; family Tyrannidae; genus Pachyramphus; species Pachyramphus minor. The sequence goes on from VYXB01008609.1 coordinate 284,588, forward strand.
TTGACACCCATGCTGTGCCGAACGGAGGATCCTGTCAGCAGGAAAGATAATGGCAGAGTTGCACCAAGTGACTTGGACACATTGAACGATTGCAGCTTGAGAACATGCAGCCGCTACGAGAACGTACAGATTTCTCAATGCATAATTCAGCATCATAACATGTACATGACACCAACTCATTCTTCTGCCAGACTACTTTAATTTCTTGACAATAACCTCACTAAATTGACCTGGAAAGAAAAAGGCACTCAACATTTATAATTTGATTTCTGCCCTATATAATTTTGGCTCCCCTCCTTCTCATGTGACTGCTAATATGAGTTATTGCAGATTTAGTATTTTGTTGCAGATAATTTCAATGGGATTTTTGACTAAGCTAGTGTCCAAAATGGCTTTGCACTTGGTGACACCTGCGATGCCAGCATGCAAAATGATTCTTCTGGCATTTTTACAAATTCCATTGTACCACTGAGCACTGAGTCTTGAGAAATCCAGCTACAACCATATCTGATTTGGCTAAGAACACCAAGTAGTATAACACAAATAACGATAATAGTTATTTTGCAGGAGTAACAGCTTCTGGCTATTTTCATTCCCTCTCAGGCAGACATGTAGCCCAGGCATACTTTCAGTGTTTTCTATATACCTGTCACAGTCACAATTCTTTCAGATTTGACTAATAAGACCAGACAGTCACGTCAGGACAGTCACATTATGATCCTGATTTTTTCTGTTATAGAACAACTGGTCTCTTTGAACAAAATCTTTCTGACTGTCTCTATCATTCCTTCCACTGAAGCCCATTAGACATACATCTTAGATATATCTATACAGATACATAGATATGTCAGATACAGCTCTTAACATTTCTATTTGGCTACCTTCAAGAGAATTTTCACTGTCAGAATGGCTTTCTTTCCAAATCTTTTATTTGGAGAATGTTCTGGTGATGGGAAGCCCAGATCTTAGGAAATTCATGATGTCTTAAGAACTGAGATACACTGTCAGTCATTAGATTCCTCAGTATTTGCTGGAACTGATCAAGGTAATGTTATATTTACCAGATTGAATTGTGCCCCCTTTTTCAGACTGTGTTTACCTTGTGGTCAAAGGTACACAATTTTTAAGACTGTGATGCTGCTTTTCTTCTGATTACCCATCTGCATTTTGTGATTCACCTCAACTGCAACATTTAAATTGACATCATCCCTAGGCCAGTAAAAACATGTTTTCTTACTAAACTGTTCATTAGCTTCAGTTTCAGAGCCTATCCTTGTTCCTGAGTTAGTATTTTCTAACAATTGACTATTTTTTTTCATTGACCACCTCATCTCGTACTGTGTTACTAATACCATTAATTGACAGTGAACAACCCTGCCTCGGTACCCCACTGATCAAGGAAGATATTGTATGCAGAGTGTCGAATAACTGAGAATCAAGGTAAAAAAACTTCAGTGTGTGAAACCTACATCAGAGATACATAAAGATATGTATTTCTAGAATTCTTTACTTTTTTATATTTAAAAGTCTAGACATTTATAAAGAAGATTCGTACACACTTATTTCTTATGTACATTTTTAATAACTAGACCCTAGAAAACACTGGTATTCATGGGGGAAAATGAAACCGGAGATGCAGAAGCACTAAGATGGCTTAACGGCATTGGAAATCACGAAGACACCCGCTCATCACTTCTTTTAACCGAGACGAAAGAGAAAGGGTATTCCGCGGTTGGGAGAAAGCAGCCGAACAGGAGCTGAGTTAAAGTTACGCATGAGGTGTGCTGAGTCCGCTGCGGGCACCAAGAACAGAACGTAAATCTGCATTTAGGACAAACGCGGGGCTATGGAAAGATGTAGAGCTGAAATAACATTCCTGTATTCCTGGAAAAGGCTTAGGCCATCGGCTTCCGAGGGCACAGAGTGGCGACTGCCCGCAGTGCTGTCGCCTGTCAGTGCGCGCCGAGCTCGGGCAGAGGGGCTGCCGGAGCTGCGTGTTCTCTCCGGCAACGCCACCGCTGCACGGAGCGCCGGGTTCCCGGGCGGATAGAGCCCGGTGAGGCAGCGGAGGGGCCGAGTGGGGAAGGGGAAGGGTCTGCTGATGGATGGAGCTGTTCGCACGCCGGGAGGCGCCGAGCTCCGCCGTCCGGGACGCGTCTCCCCGGTAGCCCATCCCGCCCCTCCGCTCCGCGGCGACTCTCGGGGCCGCCGGGGCAGGAGCC
>VYXB01008609.1:287905-406978 GCA_013397135.1 Pachyramphus minor
CGCCCCGCCACCTCTCTTTTAGCGCCTGTTCTGCTTCCATAATCTCCTTTCTGGATTGGTGCGGGACCCGCTGAGAAATGCGGCTCGGTGGCCGAGCGCTGGTCTGGCTGCTCGGGGACGCGGGGCTCCCTGTAGGCCTGTCCCTCGCTGGAACAGCTGGGGAAACGAGTTACTCGAGCCTTCCTCCTTTTTTTTTTTTTTTTTCCTCTGGAAGTTATTGTCTGCCTTACGGTTGGATATGAACCGTCTTTGTCTTAAAGATGACCATAAATCGTCAGGTCCTTTGGAGTAAAAGTCCACAAGATCTGCATGATCAAAGTCGGCAAATTCCACTGGTGCATAAAACTGATGAGCCGTTAGAATTCCCTGTAAATTACAGGAAAATCCTAATCAAATTTTTTGAACTGTAAGGGTTCCCCCTTCAGTGCACCTTCAGTGGAAAGGCTAGTGTTGCAGCAGGAAGCATGGGAACAGTCTCCCTACTGTTTTGTTTAGAATTGTGTTCCTGTATTTCCCTCTAGTTTTCTTTGTTAAATGTAGGTATTTATGTCCTGTGTTATTTTAAGCTTTGCTTTGTCTTGTAATCATTTTTTTCAGTTATTCACATTGCCTGTGTAGAAATCAGATACACTACAGATGAAAAGTTAAAACTTGGAAAACCTACAGTTCATATCCAGATCCTTTAAACAGAGGTGTTCTTTTTAATTATCTTGACAGCCTTTAGCACAATGAAATGCTGTTATTTGAGCCGGACTTGGCATAAATTTCCTGGGAAGCCCTGTATAAATTCGGGTTTCTTGCTGGCAAAAAGTACTTGAATTGTGCGGGTGATGCTGAGTGAAGTGAGCTACACCAGCAAGACTGCTCGTTCACTGATGTAACTGTATGTGTGCTAGGACTTCTGCCAGCTTGGAGGTAGCACAAGTATTTCTCTTAACCAGCATAACAGGAAAGCATCTAGGTTGAACCTACCCTTAGGTTGCTTATTTAGGTGTTTGAATAGTTGACTTGAAGCAGTTAGTAGATGTAGGTAAATGAATATATTACAGGTCTGAAATTTTCTACCTGCTCATATGTGTAGGCATTAAGGTGGTAAGAGGGAAATGTGGTTGCAAGTTGGAGGGTGGCTCTGAGTGGTCTTGGGGTATTTCAAAGAAATCTGACTTTAAGAGCACTCAGTTCCAAGCCTTTGGAAAAAAGAAGCGAGCTGTACCAATTAAACTATACAGGCAAAGAAAATGATGTGGTTAAAGAAGTATTCTCTCTCTATAGAGGCACTATTAAATTCACTCAGTTTTGTTTAATTGGTCCGACTCCAGTACAATTGCAAGCTTTCAGTGCACACTCTCTCTTTGGACTTGTTTAGACTATGATTGACAGTATATTTCTGAAACATGTTTAAACAGTGTCTTCATGCTGTATTTTGTTCAGGCAATATCTTTTAAGGTGTATTTTCTGGTCAAGGCAAATTGTGATGGGGGAGGAGTGGCAGGGTAGGTGGGACAAGTGACCAGCGTTTCATATGCAGCTCCTCTGTTTGCAGGTGGTATTAAATCTTAGCAGTTAATACTAAAAACATACTTTTGGCACAATATTGATGGTCTCCTGGAATGCATAAACTGCATTCTGCCATTGCTGTTTGGCAGGTAAGTATGCAGTTGGTGCTCCAAAGAATACAAAAAGAAGTAGCTGGGGGGAGAGCACTCTGAGTTTCTGTTCTTTGGCACATATATATATGTGTGTGTGTGTGAGTCTGTTCTTCAGCTGTCATGAGCCTGATCTAATTCTGATAATTTTGTGTTAAGGTCTCGCATCTTGTCTTGGTGATTAGCTGGTCAGTTACTGAAAAATAAACTGTTTTTTCCTTATTTGAAATAAAACTAATAATCATTGTGAAGAGCATCTTGGAATTATAAAATAATCAGCAGTTCTGTAAGATGCAAACATCAGCGGCACACAAGAATTAATTCTTGCAGAAGTCTGCTTTGTATTCAAGTTGAAATGATATGCTATTTGAATAACATCTGTTAGGGGTTTTAGGTTGCTGATAAACTTTGAATATTAAATATCCCAGTTAAATGGTCTCGCCTAAGTATGAAGTTACTTGGATCAGGAGCCAGCTTGAATAGGTCTTGTGTGTATCTCTCTCTCCTGCCTTAGGTAAACAGCTGATTCCTATGAACACCTGTTGCTCTCTTTGTACTGGGGTTAGCTGACCTAAGTACTCCTCCTAATTCAGTTTCCTGAATGCAGTTATATTGTAATAGGTATCCGGGAATGGGCATATTCAGTGAGGCTTCTGTTTACTAGCTGACTGGAATGTGTGGTGGGGGGAAAGGTGGTTAAGGTCTAGGTACTAGGTCTAGCACAATTTGGTGCCGTTGTGTTAGTAGTAGCATGACTTCCCATCATATTTGTACAAGAAGAACATGTGTGGACAGACTTATATTGTTGCACGTGCTGAAGCCTGTATTACAGGAGCTGATAAACGTAACTCAACTGCTAGAGCTGGGATTCTGCTGTGAAGGTTAACTGCATTATATTAATATTTTTTTTTTTTTGTATCAAGCACATTTTGAATGTTAACTCCAATAAAAATAAATGAGCTTTCCAAGATACTGACTTTTTAAAAATCAAACTGTACAGCCTTCTCTTGGGATTACTACATCCATTTCTTTTGTGTGGGAAAGAATTGTTTTTCATTAGTGTGCTAGTCAGAAAGCAGACTGCTTAGTTAGGTTTCATTACCCAAGTTGCAGGAACGGGGAAAGAGACTGTATTTTCAAGGAATTTTAAATTCTAGTGTTTTCAAAGCCCAGAAAATGCTTTGCTTGTGATGGGCTGTTTATGCATATCATATATGTGAATTTCATTCCATGTTTAGATAAGGGAAACAGCTGAGTTGTTATAGATTGTGCCTTTCTAGAAAATCATGTCATATCCTCACTTGTGTTTGCAAGGTAAAAAGTTAGCTAAATTTGCGGTCTTTAAACCATAGTAAAATTTCTATTTACTTCCATTCAGCAGCTTTTCTGCTCGAGTATGTTGCTTTAGAAGGTAATTCATGCTATTATTTGAAAGTCAGCTTATTTGTACCCGAATTGGTAAACCCTCATTATATTTTAAATGTTGTGCTAAGAAAACTTATACCACACTCACTGTTTACTGAGTGAAAGCCCACAGCAGAAGTAACAAAACATGTAACTTCATTAGAACTAGAAATTCTTCAAGGAACCCACACGCGTTTCCTAGGGTTTCCAGGAAAGTGGGTATACAAGAGCATTATTAGTGACAGTAGAACACTTCAGTATACTGCAATAACTGCACTTATTTAAGGCAGCAAAATACACAGCAGCAAAGCCATTAATTTTGATGGTGACATTAAGTTACTGTGTACATTGATATGTAAGGTAACCCTTTGGAAATGTGTGTTTATTTTAGATTTAATTTTTGCCTGAATAGTGTATTTGAAGTAGAAAGCTTAATTTAGTTGAGAAATATTTGGCAAAATGTTGTAAGTGCAAGCAGGCAGTTAAATTAGGCTGGATACGCATAACTGCAAGCAGTACAGTTCCTAAAATTGCTTGTATCTCAAGAGAAAAATTGGTGGTGTAGGCAGGTTTTTTTCAGGTGGATGCAAGAATTCAGGTTACTTTCCTTTTTCTTAAGTAAACTAACAGATGGACTGAGTCATCTGTCTGATAGAAGTGTGGTCTTTAGCTTGCACTTTATTTGTGACAGTTGCAAGTAATTTTTGGACAGGTTGTTTCTGCCCACCTGATATGGAACCTGACAGCTGTTTTACCCTCAGGGCCTCTGGATAGTTTAGTGAACTATTTTGATAGTAAAAGTATAAGTCTTTAAAAAATTACCGTGTGAATGGAGAGTGCAGGAATCAGAATACAATTTTTTTTAGAAGAAGCTATTTATGACCATCTTAGCAATTATGTTGTCAGCCTCTAAAAATTAGAAACAGTCTGGGAGTGCGTATAATTCAGGAATGCTCACTGGAAGGGCATGTACAAGTTTTTTCTTGACTCTGATTCAGGGTTTCATGTTGTTTTTCTGTTGGAGGTCAGACAACAGGACTGAGTGAGTTGGTGTCCTACTTCAGGCCAGTGTAGCGTAAAAGCCTTTTTTCTACGCTTCCATAAAAAGGAGAAATATTTTTCTCCCAGCACCTGTTTCAGCGGATGCTTTGCCGCAAGTGACGTATCTCGGCGCTGCCTTAGGCATGTGATTGGAAATACTTTGTAATGGGGACTGCTTCTTGCCATGCCAGGGCATTTCATGCAGAACTATGGCAGAGGTACGTTATTGAACCACTGGATAGAGTAATTTGCTTTCATTACTGGAGAGCAAATGCATTTTGTGAAACAGATATTATTCCCTTCTTTACTTTGACCTTTCATCTGGAATTGCTTTTGACAGTTCCTGCCTGCTTCCACTCAGCAGTGTAGAAATACATGTGCCAGCTCTTTAAACATCCAGACATGTTTAGGTTTTAAGAGTGCTGTAGTGTTGAGAGAAAGCAGAAGATATGTGCTTTTTATGTTCGATTCCAAAAAATTTGACTTTTAGTAGTAGCTAAAATTAAATATAGTGGTGACAGAAGTCACACAAGCCTTGTTGAACTACCTCAATATATAAGTAATTTTTGGTGGTGCCTATCTCACTTCCCCAGCCTGCCTTTCCCTGCCAGTCCTTGGGAATTGTATAAAACTATGTTGTGTTCTCAGGGTGTTGGATTCTCTTGGGATTAATAAAGAAGGGAAGCTGCTTTTGTATCTCTCTGTATTTAAATCTGCCAGGTGAAGAGCCAGTGTTGTGTCCCTACTGTCCCTTTCCTGCCCTAATTTCCCATGTTGTTCTCTCAAACCTGGAAAAGAACACAGTTTGTTTAAAGCTTTTTCGGTTGAATAATACACGGACTCTTTTTCCCCTTCTAGAAATAGCTGCACTACCTTATTTTAACTTCCAAGTTTTCTAACTTGAAATAAAAAGATACGTCTAAGTAACTGAGTCTGAATTGAAAATGCTGCGTACCAGTACAGGTCCGTAGATGAAAACACTGAGTTTTACTTCAGATACTCCTAATAAATTGTTCTAGTAACAGCCTCTCCCCTGCTATCACTTGTTACAATTATTCTTCAGTGTAGCTATGTCATGATTAATGTAAAAAAGTTCCAAAAAAGAACACGAGTACTGTGCTCACCAACTTTTGACAGCGTTATGTATGTGCTCCTCCTAATGTGGTAGTTCTATAGGCAGTTATGAGAGGCTTGTGGGACTGCTGCTGGAGAGGTGATGTGACATCTTTCTGGGTCTACTGCCCAAGTGTTAGTGACAACGTGGTGGAGAAAACAGGACTGTTCAGTGTGACGTAAAATGAATTGTCTGTCCACCTGGGATTAGTGTTTCCAGTTGAACTGCCAAATAATAAGCACATATTTTGGGAATCAATGCTCAAGTTAATATGAAGGGTTGCACTAAGATTTTGTTGTCTCTGTGAGTAATCTTCAGGCAAGGCTCATTAAAAGAAAACACAGTCAATATTCTCCAGGCGAAGCTGTCTTACATAAAGAAAGAATAGTAAAAACTATTTCAGTTTAGAGCAAAACTAGTCTGCCTCTTTGCTAAGTGTGTGGGTTGGTGGTGTGGGTTTTTTCTTTTTCTCTTTTTTTTTTTTTAAATTACGGTAAAGAAAGGTGCTGACACCAGGTGAAACAGGAGGGAAAGAAGTAGAAACTGATTGCACTCCAGAGGGTGATATAAAAATGCTACTTCACTGGACTGGTATAATGCCAGAAGTAACTCTGTAAGCTCTAGTTTGTAGCACAAAAATGATTGCAAGGGTTTGGTTTCAAATATTCTCTCATTCTTTTGAGATTTTTTTTACAAATTTCAAACTTCTGCTTCCTGAATTGAGTTCCAATGTAAATCTAAACTTACTGCAAATTCTGTAAGAAAGGTGAGGAGGTTGTGTGCTATGAGTGTAACAGCCACCTAGTTCAAAACAGAAGAAGTTTTAAAACTTGGAATTTAGCAGAATAGTAAAAAAAGAAGAGTAATCACTAGATTACCTACCCAGTTCGGTGTTGTTCTAACCAAGAGAAGGCTGAGGAGAGAAGTCTGCCTTGGAAATCTAGAAGGGAATCCATGTCTAATCATGAGTAGAAAGAAGAGCAGCTGAATGGTTAGAGCACTTAAGTTTGAAGTGTTTGAACTTAAGCAGAAGTTGAATCCAATACTTCAGTTGCTTCTTCAGTGTTTCGGAGGGTAATTGACAATGAGGTTCTGTAGCATTTCAATGGTTTTTAGCTAAGGAGTGGAAGTGCAGTAGTGGCTTTTGGATGAAAATTTTTACTTGAGTTGGAGGAAGATGACCAAAGCATCAAGCACGTGAAAGAAGTAAATCATACACATTCTCCACGTTAAAGATTTTGTGCTGCAATCTCAAGGATTGTGGTGGTGCTGTTCTAGTTTCCACAATGCCGTGTGATGAGTCCAGTAGCCTTTGGTTTGGTGATCAGCTGTGTTATCTGCATCATATATGAATTATCCTCAAAATGGTTACTGCTGCACTTTACATCTGACCTTGCAAATAAGTTGTGAGGTGAATAAATCTGGACTGCTGAGTTCAGGGACTTCATTTTGTATTTTGGCAGTACCTTTGAGTAGTATTTTCTTAAAGTTTGAAGGAATAGGGTGTCTTAGGCCTCTTGGTTTGGCATACTATAATGGCTAAAAACCAAAGGGTATTTTTGTATGTTTTATTTGATGGGCCTTTCTTACTCACTGAAAGAACAGATCTATGTTCCTGTGATTGCCACTGTTTCCAACAGTAGCTAAATCCACAAATGGATGGCAATAACATAAACACAAGGGTTGCCTTGCAGGTTATGAATACTGTTGCTGTAGCTGTGTTGCTCTAAGGATATAAACAAGACAAGGGTTTTATAAGGACAGGCACTATCTTTTATTGGATCAACTGCTGCAGTGGCAGGGAACAGGACACAGGCAAGCATTCAGACATCCAAGTGCTGAGTTTCTGAGAAAGTTACTCAATTCTTTGGAGACACCATGTGGAGATTTTGTACTCTGTGGATTGTTGCAGGCATGTTGCAGATACAGGTAAATATTGCTGTGTTTATTTTTTATACGTAACTCATAGTTTGGATGCCTGACCTAGTAGCAGTATTTGGTCCAATTCTTATTTCAAAGAATAAGGAATTAGGTGCTTGAAAACAGGTTAGCAGCTGTAGGATGCTGTTTAAATGTCCATTTGTTTTTAAATTACTCTGCAAAGATGATGTCTGCATGAAGGATGTGGAGCAATGTCGAAAGGTAAACCTGTGAAAATACTTTTGAAATGTTACTGTTCCTGTGTAAAGCATGAAGATGTATTTTCCTTTGAAGCATCTGACTACTGGAAATCATTGGGGGGGAAAAATGCTCGGAATGCCTTGTTTAAAGAGCTCATCTTTGTTAGTTTTGTGGTGACATGGTCTTGGTTACTAGTGTGGCTTTAAGAAAAAGATCGAAGTGTATTGCACTGCAACGGTTGCATCTGTAGATGTGACTTATGCTTAATAATACTTAATAGTAGGATTTTAATTTTGCCCTGTTGAAATCCCTAGTTACTCATCAAGGGATAGAGGAGTGTACAGTTAAGCCAGTTCTGAGAATATCCTCTGAATATCTTACCTTAGGTTCATGTATCTCCTTTTCTTAAGGCAGATAGTTGCTAAACAAGGAATCTCTCCTCTTGCACTGCTCCCTGCCCCAACAACAAAAATAAAACACCGTTCCTGATACATCCTGTTAACCTCTGTGTGCTACCTGTGCTTGTTTGGGTTTTCCAGTACTTGATGCACAATCTTCACCTATGATGTGGTATCAGATTTCTATCCAGTCCATTCTGTCTCTCACTAGTTGTGAATAAAGAGGCAGAGAAGTGGCTGTATGATAAGAGAAATCTCTGGCTGTTTTGAATTGGAACATATTTGCAAGCTTGTTTATCAGTGGGATAAGGCTTTGTTAACTAGGCCTTCTTCGTAAAGCCTTCATAATGTCTTTCCTTAACTTGTTCTTCTAAGTAAATTGCATATATTTTGTAAGTGCTGTTAGGATGAAGACTGTCAGTGTAACTGTTAGGGATGCTTTCAGGTTTGGTGATTTAGGTAGTGGCAGTCTCAGTATTCAACATCCATATATTTGAAATCTCCCATTTTTCCCTCCTGAATTGAACAGAACTCTCTCTGCTCAAGTATGTCTGCAATTGGGGTAGAGGTAGGCATTGGACTGATCCCAAAGCCCAGTCATTAGATATTTTGGTTGTAACTCTCAGGGAACTTACCATGATTTCATGTGGGAATGGGGATGATGTTTAAAGAACAGTAAAGAAACAAAAACATGAGAGGATCCTCTCCAGTTTGGTGATGCATATTTTCATATAACTTATGATGTATCAACTTCCAAACCACCTGAGAGATTGTAATTTTCTTATTCTTCAGGGAACAGGAAGAGATTTTATGCAGCTCATACTGTCTGACAAAAAACTTTCTTTCCCACAAAGAGATGCGCAGTTTAAGTGTCCATATATGTTTTTCTTCAGAATTCATAATGGATCTTAAAATCAAAGTACTTGGGTTGACGCTAATTTTTTTTAAAGAAAAACAAAACCAGCCCCCCAAACAAAACAAAGCAAAACCGTTTAGAAATAAAGCCATAGGCTTTTCTTCTAGATGTTTCGTACCTTGATTTTTTTACATAGTGTGACAGAAAAACTGTATAAAATGATGAAAACGTTTCACACTTAAGAATGGTCTGAGAACTTTTTCTTGGTCATAGCTGTAGAATTAAAATGCTGCTGGCCATATGCACTGCAGCAGTGAATTTTCTCTCAGCAGCACCATACCCTGCAGCTGTTTAAATGTAGAGAATCATTTTAAAACAGAGTGAGTGTTAGGTATAGCATCTTGGATAGATTGGTGACAAGGGTAAGAGTTATGCCATGGATTTTCTGTTTCTCAGGAACACTGGGGTTAATTGTGGCTTGGCAAGTTAAAAAAAAACAAAAAAGTTCCATATTGTTTTTCTGCAGTAGATTCCTGTTGCTATGCAACAAACAGAATGTCACTTAGTACAGGATATATTAAATTGGTATTCCCAGCACATATCTCTGCCCGTTCATTTTATACTTTAACAGGAGGGTATGGTTCTGGCTTCCTGTAGGACTGTAGTATGAAGTATATATTTGAGCTTCTATTCTGGTGCTTGCTGTAGCTGCGGTGACGTCAGTGCACTTGCAGAGCCTTTCTTTGTTTTCGGATGGATGGGACACCTGTGCAACACAACCAGGCTTCCAAACAGACAAAAAGGGGTGGTGGTTATCTTTCCCCGAGGTGGGATGGTATTACCAAGCAACATGTTAACACTTGGGAGAAATTTCTTAGGTGGAGAAAATATTAGGCTGGGAATTCTGAAAACCTTTGTGTGTGATGCTGAGAAAATTAATGCAGATGGCACCGTATGTTTAAACCAAAAGATCCAGTACATTTTTAATGATTAGTATCGACTTTGATATTTGAATATGTTGATACTTCCTCTCCCTACCTCCGTGTTCCTCCTCAGTGCTAAAACCAACCAATCTCAGCATCTGCACTCTTTACATTTGCTCTTGATGGATTCTAGAATAGATGTTTAGGGCGTGTTTGGGAAAATTACTCTCTATGGCTCTGGAACCAGTAATTAAGTAATGGACAAATGACAACATCTGGTAAGGCATTATTTTATAATCTAGTTAATCTTTTGTAGTGGAAAAGAAGGCAAAAATTATATTTGAAAGCTAGAAGGATGTTAATTTGATCTTTGCTTCAAAGTCTGTCATGAAGTGTAGATGTCTGAAATACAGCAAATTGAAAGCTGGGGATTTGTAATACTGTGCTTTTAGAAAGCATGCATTGTGTCTTACTTGCCAACACACTTATACAGTGTAACAATCCATCTTATTTTAAGCAGTTCTCTAAATTTTATTGTGGATTTTGAAAGCCAATTTACAAAAATCTTAGCTGAAATTAAGTTAGGAACTAAAATCAGCAGGTCAAATGCTTGCCACTGTTTCCGCTCTTAGAACTGAAAGATACCATTGTCTACCGTCTCTTTAAATTGTCAGTCTGAAGCAGGTTTGAAAGTTGTTTGAAAGCTGTTTTTTTAAATAACTTTGTAAATGTATTTATGTGTGGCTTCTTAAAGCAGAAATCAGAAGGAAGAATAAAGTTTGGAAGGATTCAAAACACTCCTCAGTACTCTACTCTTGCTTTTTTTGCCAAGGGGGTGCCTCTAATCTATAAAGCATCATTGAGCAAACAACCTTTAGTAATATAGATTTCTTTCTTGTAGTCTGATGCGTAATTAAGACCTCAATGCAGGCAGTTCTGTGCCTGTTCTTAAGCAGACCCAGTATAAAACATTCCTCTGTATACACAAAGAGAACTTGATGCAACCTAAAAAATTCTTATGGCATTTGGTGAGATCAAACCTGAGCTCTGTCACAGAGAAATGATTTAAATACATGGATGGGGATGCTTGGGGGCTTTTTGCTTTCCGTTTTGGGAAGAGGAATCTTTGCTTCTGTTGCACAACTGTTTGGTGAGAATGAGTAAACTGCTTGTGGCTTTCAATGTTGTGATGGCTTGTTTTAATTTTATCTTTTGACACAGGAAACAGTAGGAATTTGTAAAACTGCCTCTACTTCCTAAGGAGGTAGCAGAATGTAATTTAGTTGTGAAGTTAACAGGTTTATCTGTAACTTTAATGACATGAACTTATTTTAATGTGTAGATGGAGAAGTTCTAGACAATACACAGGAAATGGGAAAACTTGAGATTGAGTTATAAGTAGTGTGTTGGTGAACTACTTGGGTAAATCTTATAGGAACTCAAAGTAGAAAGTGTATGTTCCAAAAACACTCTGTAGAGCAAAGAGCATTTGAAAGTTAAGCTCAGGTGCTATGGTGCTATAAATAGGACTATAGCAAAATGGTCAGCTTTTCATATGCATCATCTTCCCCCCTCAAATTGAAATTAAATTGTGATACTAGTAGTCAAAAGTTCTGTTTGGGGGTTGAAAAAAAATCAATACATTTTCATGTATGTGTGACCTGTGACACTAGCCTGCTAGCTCTTAGTCATTAATTAATACCTGCATGCATATACTATATGGAGAATTATCTTAAAAAGGATGTTGAAGCACGTGAATGATTATACACTATTTTTTCCTCCCCTACAATAGAGATGGGGTCCTGCTTTGTAGAAGGAAATAGATTGTTGTTTGAAGGCTGCTTTTCTTTTGGTTTTAGGTTGTCTTTCTCTGTTGTAGGGCTTGGAAAGTCTCTAATGAGTGAGACAGAGAATTGCTTGAAAGCAAGATGATTTTATGGACTCAGCTCAGTGTTTTCTCCAAGAATGGCTGCTTTTTATTTTTCAAAGAGCTTCTGTCCTTTGCTTCTGGCTGAGTTGTTCAGAGTTGTCAGTGGTGTCCATTAGCTGTGTCCTGACTTGTTTTCTTGCTGACTAACTGAAGTCTGTGGGCCCAATCTGTCAAAATATTAAATTATTCAGCATATACCTTTGTCCTTCAAAGCACAGAGAACATTATATGGCCACTAAAGACAAAGGGACCCTAGATCATCTTGGATTAAATGATCAGCATCAGAAGGCTTGGTGTACCAGTTGTTGTGCTTCAGCTCTCCAGTGGAGGAAACAACTTCCCGTCTTTAGTTTCCAACTTTTCGTAGTTTTTTAAAAAGAAGCATGCTCAAGTTTAAATCTCTCAAATGATCTGTTTTATGACACTGTGCTTAAACTGCGAATAACTACTGAATTTGGTATTCAGAACAAGTTTTGATTAATGTGCAAAAAACGTCACTACGCTTTGAATAATGAAGAAACCTACTAGCTGTTCGTTTACTCCTCAGTTCATCTATCCTAAGTCAGAGGCAGTCTGAGAAAAAAGGTGGGAGGGGTGAGAGGAGTAAGTATATAACTAAGACTTTTTAATGGTTTTACAACTGTAAGTCACTCCTTCCTTCATATATAAGCAGCCAGAACTGTTAGTTGTTCTTGACTCTTGTAATATTTTTTTTTAACTTTGAAGTTTATTTTTTAACCTTAGTACAGTGTAATTTCTCATGTTCTTTAAAACCTGAAATACTAAACCAAACATAATGCACCATGATATTTGGAATACATATAGATTTGCAACAGCTTGATTATCAGCCGCATGTTCTCCCTGAAATCACCGTAACTTTTGGTAGTTCTTGTCTTGTTAGTAGAGAATGCACATGCAGGAAACTCAAACTGTGATTATGACAAGGTGTGCTTACCAGACAGGAACGCTAAGTCCTGGAATCTATGATCTCCTTGGACCATGCTCAGTCAGAATTGCTAACTTCAACCAAACTAAGATCCATCAGTAGTTACCTGCCAGTTTTTAAGATAGGACTGGGACACACTTTAGTTTGTTGTTCTAGTGTTTTATGTAGGTTAGCCCGGGTGGCTTTTTCTGAAGGTACTTCAAATTGGTCTAAGTTGATCTCTGTGTTGTCTTATATAATAGGTAAGTCCTCTTTGGTGTCTCCTTTTAGATACTCAGAGGTGCAACTGGTCTATAATGATGATGAAATGGTCACTTTTATGTGTTTGGCTACATGGCAGATGTAGGCCTGGTTTTTAAGGAAGGAGGTGTTGCAGTACCCTCTGAGCAGCAAGGAACAGGTTTTCAAAATAACTGTGCATGTTCTCTGGCTGTGTTTTTGTAGGGCCTGGGGAAAAATGATGCCAGGGACCAGTCTGGGCAGACAGATCTTTATCCTGCAGACTCTGGTCTGTAGATTACAGTTTGGGCACATCAGTTAAATGCATCTTTAATCTGATATGGTATCACCTCAATCAGGAAACTTACTCCCATTCTGAATTATGTTTGGAGTTTGTCTCACTATGTGATTTTTAATCTTTCTGCATATTAAGACTTCCATGCTCACTAACTGTGGACAGTACAGAACAGTTTATTCTCTCCAAAGCTACATCTGGTATATGTGAGGCTTCATGTTTCTCCTAAGTCTTTTCAATATTAAAATCACCAATTTCATTAATATCTCACTGTCATCTGTTTTTAGACATCCTGCCAGTTGTTACTCTCCACTTGGTCTACATAATTTGGAAGCTGATGCTGATTGTTGTCTCATCTATCATGTACTGATTTGCATCTGTTCATTGGAATGTATCTAAATGTAGACCTGAACTTTTTTTCTTCAGGCACTCTTCTGGTATGCCAGTATTATTCAGAATTCTTACCCTGCTTGCTTGCTTGTATCTTCATCTGGGCTTCTGTCCTCTCTGATGATAATAAGCATATTCTTCCATCTCTTTATGGTTCTGCTGCAGCACAGGCATTGCAAAACTGCACTCCATATATTTTCATGGAGTGTAGCATTGGTAGCTGGTGTCTGAATATGGTTTTCAAAACTCCTTTCTGCTCTCCTTACAGTATTTCTTTTTTGTATATATCCTATGAAAATGTCCTGTAAATTCTGTCAAGAACCAAGTCATACTACAGTATCTGCTATTTCTCTATGATAAGAGAAGGGCTCCAGAAGAACTAAAGGAAACTAAACTTATTTGACATTATTAGTTCATAAATAGCATTGAAGATGCATTAGTGATTTTTTTAGCAGGTTTTCACTGGTGTTTTTCTTGGGAGTGAAGTTAAACATTGGTTCTTTATAAACCTGGCAGCTTGCTTCCTTTCCCATTCAGAATCTCTGCCCTAGTAACACTGGGCCACGGGCTTCTGCAAACCTGATTGTCATCCCTCTGTGGTCTGAGGTTCTGAACACCGGCTGAAAACGTTGGGGTAATAGTTTCAGGGAAAATTTTGCTGAGTCTCTCCTCGACTTGGAATTAAATCTGTTCAGCACAAGCCAAACAACTGTAGTCTCCTGAAAACCAAGGCTGGTAGCTATGAGATTCAGGGTTTTCTCATAGGGAAAAGATACATAGTAAATGCAGACACAAAGTGCACCAGAAAAGTCATCTGTCGTAGTTGAAGCTTGCAGATTTTTACGCAATTCAGAACATGGGCTTTGTAAAAAGCAGTGTGGAGCAATCTGTTGCTAGTATCACTGATAGTATCATGGAGAAAAGACTAAAGCTTAAAGAATGAGAATGGTATCAGCTTCTCTGGTAATGCTTGGGGGTATGGTGTTGAGAAGGATTACCCTCTTGGGATCCAAGCAAGATATAACAGTTAATGGGGCAAGATGTTGGGCTACAACTACTGATAATAACCTGAGAGAGGGGAGGAGGTTGGTTTTGCGGGAATAACCCTCTTTTTACCATAGGCTCATTTTGCTATAGTTGTGCTTCAGATTTCATTCCCTGCTGTTGCAGGCACCTGATTAAAGTCCTTTCAGTCAGACCCAGGCTGTTGTTTGCTGCAGTGGATTGTAGCAGAGTTCTGTACTGAATCTTAAATTTGCTCTGACTTTATCCTGTAAAGCCAGGTTTTCATCAGAATTAGTTATATTGTAATAGGAATCTACATAGTCTAGAAACCTTAAAGGAAGTCTAATGCATTGGAGAATATTTTGTGACCGTATGGTCAGTCTGTTCTTCTATAGTATAAAGCCAATTGTTTTTTAAAAATAAAATGTTTTACGTGAAAATAAACCTCTGATTGAAGCAGCTTTGTTTTGTATTTTGTATTTGTATTTAATTTTGCTGAGATGTAATTAGCAGCACTCAAGGCTTCTGTACCTGGGAAAAATACTACCTTAAAGACAGGTGGTTTTGCCTCCTTTGTACACGGCTTATTTGTGTTTCATAGTAGCCTGAAAGTGTTGGAAATACTGCTAGACAGTGTTATTAAATACTAATTTTCTGTGTAGCTAGTTGGTACACTTAGGGGATAAGCTCTTAAACGGGTAATCATGGATTATTTACTTCTAGAAACCAGCTGAATTTTCATTAAAAAGTGTCACTATGGCCGCTTCTGTCTGCAAAATAGCTTTAAAATGCGAAATCCTTTTCACTTTTCTTTCTTTTTGTGTCGCAACAAGCCACTATTTGTAGTTATGGTCTTTTCAAAGAGTTTCTTTTATCTCCTGTACATTGCTGAGAATCTTTAGGTTTAAGTGAGTAACTTCATGCTGCTTGTCTCTGTATTGCATATTAGGCTTAAAATGTTTCATAGACAGTATGGAAGAACAGATCATAAGGGGAATGGAAGTGGGGAGAGTGCCCAGGCTTTTTATCCAGCTCTGGCAAATGCCTGTACAGAGAGAGTTTAACTTACTCTTCTAAATAAAATCCAGAGGTGCAAGGGAAGTGACCATTTTTCCTAGCAGGAGCATCACATTCCTTTCAAAAAACAGTGCTGCTTTTTTCTCTCCTGTGTGAATCTTAACTAGGGGGACCAGCAAAGGCACAAATGAAAACCTGGGGCAGATATTTACATTGTAAACCTCTGTCAGTGGAATTCTTAATGAAACAAATGCTTTCTCCCTTCACTTGGCAGTCAGTGTCTTTCTGTTAACCTGCCAAGGGTGCTTTCCGGTGATTGTTGTAGGGTTACAATACCTGTAGATGGGATGATCAGGAGAACATCCACAAGGCCATCTTTATAGCTTGGGTTTGTAGCCCAGTAGTTGTGGAGCTGCTACCAAAAAATGTAATGGGGTGAACAGGAGTTGACTGATAGTGGAGTTCTCAAACTTGTGTAATGCATACAACCATTCTCATTTTCTGTGATTTACCCCCTCAGTACAAGGTTTTGCAATTTAATTAGGCTTGGCCATAATAAATGTAGTTTATAAAGCTTATCTGATCTGTGCTTTGTCCGAGCTTCAGTAAATGCTGATAAGTGATGTCAAGCACTTGCTAAAATTGTAGTTCATTGTGAACTTTGTGGAAATTAGAGCAGAATCATAATTCTTTTTGTCTAAAACTGTATCTGCTTTTTTGCCATTATTCTTGTCTTAAAAATTTTGAAGTTAATGGAACTTTATTTTTTGTAATGTCAGTTAAAACCATTTTAAAAACTTTTTTTTCCTGTAAAGATCTTTAAAGTTTGGGGTTTTTTCTGTGACTGGGATTATATGGACAAATTGCAGCTGAAGTATCAAGTCTACATTTAGCTTGCATTTAAATTTTTTTTTATATATGCTCTGTTTGCAAAACAGGTTCTTTTCTGAAAATGAGAGGTTTTGTTTCCTATCTTTAGAATGTCTTGATCTATGATTTAGGCAAGGCTGGGTCAACTCAAACTACTTTAGAATCTATTTGCTCATCCTCAGAGATAATAATACAAAAAGCTGTTTTAAAAAGTTGGCTGCAGGCTGTAGAAGCCCTGGGACTTCCCCCAGTATTTCCCCAGTGTGGGGAGAACTTTAGTGACAGCCTGTGTACTCCGTGTGACCATGGCGAAATATGCTGGGATTATTTGCAGCTCTATTTGATCCATGGAATGCACTGCATCTATTGTTAGCTCTCCAGCTGAAGCAAGAGCAGGAGTTGTTTTTCTCTTTTGACATTGCAGCAGGTCTGGTTAGACACTGCTGTATCGGTCTTGAGTAGTTAAGGGTGATAGTACTGGCAAACTTTGCATCCTTTTAGTAGCCGTGGGGGAGCTGAGATGTGGGAGATCATAACTTATGTGGTTGGGTTTGCTTTTTAAATTCCTCAGAAGGCTGCAGGCAGTATATCTCTTGAAGCCTATAAAGTTCACTGTGTTCAGCTTCCCTGTTCGGTTTAGAGTCTCTTGGAAGTATAAGCGCTTTTCTTGGATAATTCCTTACCACAGATATTAACACTGGGTATGTGATAGCAATGAGGACAACATTGTCATATCCAGCCTGTAAACACAACAGCCTCACTAACCCACATACATGTGATTCTTTCCTGTTGCCTGTTGCAGAAGTGATCATAATCCTCTTTTATTTTTTCCTCAGTGTAAAATCTGGATATTGAACTCTTCAGTTTCATTGCAGAGTGCACAGATCCTTTTGTTGTCTCAAATTCAGTCTTGGTCTGCATTGTACTTCAGTGTCTCTTTTTTCCCAGTTTCTCACATCTGATAGCATACTGTAAGAGGGGCATGGAGCAATGCTTTTTTCATGTTGCCTGATAACTAGAGAACAGGGCTTTTAGGGCCTTGGTTTAGGTTGATCTGTTTGTTATGAAATAGTAGAGAAAAATATATCAGAAGTAGTGTAGCCATAGATTAAGTATGAAATAATGCAAACAGGTTTGAAAGCTGCTATAACTAAAATTAATGCCAGATTAAAAAAGAAAGCTTACCAAGATTTCCCCAGTGGTGATCCCTGGGCAGAGTGGCTGTTTATTTAAACGGGGACTTCCTTCTGACTACTTAAAACAATAGAAAATGGCTCTTTATCTAAAAGACTTTGCTTCCTATCTTAGATTTAACTGCCTTGATAACAAAACAAAGAAAACAGGATGTATAATTTAAACAAGACAAATTTCAGAGTTCTGTGATTCCCTGCCCATGGAAAGAGTTCAGGGTTTGTGTGAGCAGGAGAGATTTCAGTTTTGGAGTAGCATTGAAATGGAGAAGTGCCCTCCTGGGGCAGACCAGTGTTTGGTGCAGTCCCATACATTGTCCTGGAGAGTAGCAATAGGAGAAGCTGCTTGGAAGAAACCACGAGCAGCCCCTTAGCAATCCCTTTTCCTCTCCCTCTGCCATCGCCCTAGAATCCATTGTCTGTATCAAAGTGTTTTGGAACATGCCTATTGATTCCTTTTATTAATTTTTCTTTAGAGAACCTGTTATCTATGAATTCTTCAAATTCCTTTTTAACTTCTGATCTTATCTGTGTCCATAACTTCCTGTAGCAGCACAGTCCAGAAATTCACTGTCTCCGTATGTAACTTTTTAACCTTTAGGGTGGTAGGGATTTATGTTAAGTCAGATCAAAAGCTCAGATTTGGGAACTGGCTTCACTTTGCCCTGTCACTGTGAGTTCTGCTTCTGTTAAGCAGCCTGGTTTATGGTATGCAGTACAGTATAGTAAATATATTTCTTTGCAAGTGAAGTGAAAAGGAGGAGCAATCATGTTGTTTGTGCTATTGTAAGACCAAAAGGGCATTGTTAATTTTCCTTGGCGTGGATTAAGTGGATATGCAGCTGAAGGAGTTTACACTATCCAAGTAGCACCTTCCATTTTATTCCTTTTAGCAAATAAAGGTCTGCACTAGTAAGGAAAGATCTCTCTAAACATTTTGACAATTTTTTGACAGGTTACTTTGGTGATTGCTCTAGCAGTTTGTAATATTTTTATGGAACCGTTTCTATAAAAGTATTCTTTGTGTGTCTAGCACAGAGGCAGTACATGTTGCGTAATTTTTATGGCTGCAGGGAAGAGCTTGAAACTTGTGCAGCTCCTGTGTATGATTTACATTATGCAGGAACAGGGTTTCCTTGCAGCTATTGCATCAGGCCACTGTCCTGCTGCTGTACTCGACTCATTACAGGTCAGTTTTGCTCTTTTTTCTTTTTCCCTTAATTTTTTAACTATACCTATGTAGCTGTGTTTAGAACCAAACACAAAAACCAGAGTGGAAATATTAAATTTGCAAGTTTAGAACATGTAATGCAGGAATACTAGTATTAGGTTGTCTTTAAATTCACAGCATCCTTGTAAGTCAGGAGAAAAGTCAATACACTTTTATGGAGTAGTAGTATCGGTTGGCCCTTCAGCATTCCATTCCTCTGTCTCCTTGTTACCAGAGTTGTAAAACTAAAACACGGTGACCTCAGAAGATAGTTATGGTGGCAGCACTCTATATACTGTGACTTTGATAGAAGTGTTTTACTTGACACTGGAGTTTTTCAGTGGAAGTATGTATTGACTGAAAAACCCCCACCATCTATAAGATCACAGTTAAAGTCTAGTGCAATGCTTGGAATGACTCCTCTTTTGAGTTGTATCCCGGGTATTACATTCTTACTGCTTATATTTGTGTGTTGGCATAGTTTGTGTATCAAGAATGTTAGGATTACTCTGGGAATTTTCACATAAAATTTCTGGATGTTTTAAGTCTTAACCTGACAATAATGAAGATTTTGGGCTTGATTTCTCTTACATCCTCCATTATCATGAACAGATGTAGGAGTAATTCTTCAGTAATGAAAAGTGGAAGTTTTATGGGGTTTGGATTTTGAAGATGTTAGTCTAATGTTGAATTACAGGCAAGAAACTGATGAGTAAGAAAAATGGTCCCATTTTGTTCTGGGGAGTCTGAAACATTGTTTAAAATTGAAGTTCACAGGTAGTGTACAGTCAGAAGGTACAGTTACTTACAGCAAGATTCAATTTTTTTTTGTCTGACAGTTGCTAACTGTACAGAGTGAATGTAGCTGTATGTAAGAGAATGTGGTTGTGTTCTAGTTAATTCAAAATTCAATTTTGTTTCCATGTCAGGACCAAAAGCTGCCTCTATTTACAGTTGTAAATCTCCTGTTGAAAGAAACGGAGGTTATGTAATTTAAATTTAGGCCAAACTAGGTTCTTTTGGATGTTTTGGAACAGTGAATGATGCAGGAAAGGCCTTATTTGTCTTGTGTGTTAGAATTGTGTAGGGGTAGCACCTAGTGAGAATATATGCTGACCACAGTGAGATGCCTTTGCAAATAGCTTGCATAGAGCTCCCATTTTAAGGTGGAGAACTCTTCTAATACAGAAAACCTCTGCTTTTTGTCTCCCTTAAAAGCAGTTGTGAACTTAATTAATTACCTCTTTGATCCAGTTAAGAGGCCCAACTTTATATTAACTCTTTTGTTTCTCTGCAGTATTTTTGCAGCCAGCTAGCTGCAAAAATTAGAGTGTACCTAGGTTTTTCAAACATAACTTCTTCTCACATGCTTTTTTTTATCCTGGGAAATGAAACTTTTTGACTGAAAAGGTGTTCAATATTTGTTTGGGTTTTTAAAAATAAATTAATGTTTTTTCTGCTAATTGCTTTCATAGATACATAGTACCATAACCTAGATTAAAATACAAAAATACTGCAGTAAATTTGGAGTCCTACTAAAATTGTAGTGACAGCAAATTGATAATGAAAACTTGTTTATAGCCACTTGTTTTATAATTGAACAATTTGTTTAAAGTTTTATCACTGGAGTACCCAAAATTGAATATTGACAAAGGGTGGGCATGATTCTGGCTGTCATTGCTGCATAAATTTTGCAGAGAACAGCATTCTTGGCTTTTGTGGTTCTGCATAGGTGTACAGAAAACAAACTGAACAAAAAGTATTAAGCAAGAAGAAATATTTGTCCAATAAAAATCAAAATGGTGGGATTGTTAAATGTATGGACAGAGATTTTAGGTGAATTAAATCTAGGCTGCATCAAACAAACTAAACTTAGGGTACAGTACTAATATTACAGGACATATTAATTTAATGCTATGGCTTCCTCTTCAGAGGAAGGGCTGATGTATTGCAATTTTCCTTTGGAAGCATCCAGCAGGCTTGTTACTGACCAGAGAAGGGATGTGGAGGGAGCTTTTTGTCACAGATGCTGTGCCACGCTCAGCCTTCTTACCTGGCTGCCAGGAGAGGCCTCAGAGGGTTCTGCAGTAACCCACAGTTTCAGTAGCACACCTGAAACTCTGCGAAATGTGGTACAGTGCCAGAAATTCATGCTTTGGTTTCTGGTCCTAAAGAATCTTCAGAGACATCAGAAACTGAGTGCAGCTCTTTGTTTAAGAAAAAATCTTTTGATGGAAAGCTGTTTTAAGCAGCCTCTCAATCAAGAGTGTGGGGCTTCATAGGATGGGTTTTTTCCTGCCAGAGTTGTGTAGTTTTCAAGACTGGAGATTGCTTTAGAACAATAAGTGTTGTTATGATACCAAAAATTATTTGAAGTACTTCTAAAAGTTTGAGGAAAGAGAACTTTATTTACATTACATTACAGCTATGGTCATGCAAACTTAGACAATGTATTGATTGAATCAAGCTAAAAATCAGTGTGCAAAAAGCAGGGACCTGTTGTCTTTGGGATTGCACAGTGAGTCAAATGGCGTGCAGAGAGCAGGAATTTGTGCAGTCATTCTGCAAACAGACCTTGTGTACCATCTGACAGGCTTTTAAAATGCAGTTTGTTAATAAAATAACCTTTCCATATATACTGAAGTCAAAACTTTCAAGACCAGGATTTGCTGATATGTTCAAGTTTTAACTCTAAGCTTTCATTAGCCACTATTTCTAAAAATGTGACTTTGTATACAAAGAGGAGCATGGATAACACCAGCCGAATTCTAGGACAAAGAACACCCATGCAAACTTTCCTATACAATTTTCTTCTCTATATTCTTGAAGACATATTGAGATCAATATGTTAAAAAAGGCAAAAGAGAAGGTTCCACATTTCTTCTTCATCCTTTATACATATTTATGCACCTGGCATGAAAGGCCAGGGTGGCTGGAGCTTTGGAGAGCAAACAGCTGATTTCAGAACCAACACCACAATCCCATAATGCTCAAAGTCTTTTTTTTTTTTTTTTTTTAGGAAGAGCTACTTAATAGTTGTTCAGCCTTCAGGGGTCAGTTGATTTAATCTAATTATCGGAGTGTAACAAGGTGTTACAATTTATCCAGATACTGTAGAATTACACAGGACAGCTGATACCAGGTTTCTCAGGGACATAGGTAAGATTGGTTGCTCACACATCTCTTGTCACTTATTGCTATGAAGAAGTTTATCCCCTAGCTGCTACATCTGAAGCAGTTAATAACTAAAGTTAAATTAGGCTTAAATATGGACTGCAGCATCTAAGAAGCTAATGTATGTGTGCTTTGCAGGTGTGCTGCAGAGATGGTGTGACCTTGGGTCAGATGGTGAATGGATATAAATTGCCGTAGTTGGAATTGCAGGCACTTGCAGATGTGTGACCAACATCCTTGGGTTTCTAGAACAACCTAGGTACAACAGCATTTTCAAACAATAGGCAAGTTGTGAAGGACCACATTCAGTCATTTGGGCCAACCTCCCTTCTCTAGCAGGGTCATCCCAGAGCACATGGCACAGGATTGCATCCAGATGGTTGTTGAGCATCCCCAGTGAGGGAGACTCCACAGCATGTCTGGGCAATCTGTTCTGGTGCTCAGTCACTCACACAGCAAAGAAGTTCTTCATGTTCATGTGCCTCAGCTTCTGCCTGTTGCCTCTTGTCCTATTGGCACCACCAAGAGGAGCCTGGATTCATCCTCTTGACACCCTCCCTTCAGATACTTATAGATGCTTATGAGATCCTTTCTGTTGTATCTTCTCAAGGCTGAACAGGCCCAACTGCCTCAACGCTGCCTTGTAAGAGAGGTGCTCCATCTAGCAAGTTGATAGTGCACTAAATGGGAAGAAAAGCTTTACATCCTCAGGACTTTTTTTGAAACCACCTGTAATCCAGAATTTTTCAAAGAAGCAGATAAAGATCCAAGCTCTTTAACCAAAAACATGCATATTCTTATTAGCTGGAACAAATACCATTTGAGTGATCACAGTGGAATGAGTTTGACCAGGCACCTAAATAATTAAAACAGCTGAAACATAACTAAAATAATACTAACCCCAAAATTATTGATTTTACTATATTAAAAAATTGTTGGGAACAGACAAGAGTATGTTTCCAGACTGTTTAGGGATTGGTGTCATTTTGTTTCATTTTAAGAAAAGCTGTTGCTAAAGTCTAATGGGTTCTAGAAATGAGCGAAACAGATAACACTTGTTGTTGACATTTTAGTCTCTCTATCAGTGTATGGGAAACACTAAATTAGAACCATTATTATGCAAGTACTGCTCTCTTTTTGGGAGGAAGGGGTTGTCTCTTTCTTTGTCATCAAACCTGAAAGTCCTCCATGTATCATTTAGGAGCTGTCTGTCTAAGGAGGCAGAACATTCTGCTTTAACCCTAAAGTACTTGTTCTGTAATATGTTATCCTGGGACTCAGAATTAATCAGATGTCTACTCATAATTTACCAGGATCATTTCTAGACGCTACTGCATTTGAGGGACTGTTTATCCTGGGCAGATAAGCCAAGATACAAATCACTTGGAGAAGTGTGAGAAAAAACAGTAAGAACACTTCTAAGCTGTGTCTCACTTGTGTTGATGAGATACTCTGAATTCAGAGAAAAGTTTTTCATTTCCTAGACTACTGTTGTAAGTGTGAGTGTTTAGATCCTTGCTCAGTTGATTTCCTACACATAACTGTTTGTCTCCTGAATGTTGAAGGAAGTGGGATAGAGTAGGCATTGGGGTTTTTTTACTGCCATGGATATTGAGAGGCTCAAATAACACAGCATGGTGTTTTGGGCCACCAGCTGGTGCTGTAATTGCAAATTAGCTGAGTAGCTTCAGATCCTAATAAAGTTATGCATGCTCCTTGGGTGTTTCTCAGACACGGGACCGGAGCCATGGTCTGGGAACATCTGAGCCAGATTCATTTGGCTGATTGATTCTTACTCTGTACCTTCTGAGACAGCAGCCTGCTGATCTGAAGGCGATAAAACCAGCACCTGCTAAGTGCTGTGATGCATTTAGTAACTCTGCTGCTGGATCTTGACCTTGTTTTGCATAGAGCCAGTGTTGGTCTCTCCTGTGGCAGGGTTCATCCCTGGGGGATACCTGTGACCCCAGGGTGCTGTGGTGGTGAGGTCACGGACTCACATCGCTTCCCGGGAGCGTTTTATGCAACGGGGTTCTGTCTCTCCTGCCTGGAAGTGTGCTCTGCTGGGTGTGAGGCTCGAGGGCTGTCTATGCACAGGGATACTCCTAAAATACCAAGTTGAGAATAAAGAAGCTAATAAACTTACCTTGACACGTGTAACTTTTTCAGAATCTTCCATGGGATTTCACAGTATTTCTAAATAGTCTGTTCCAGTAATTTGCTGCTGTTACCGTTAGGGGAATTTTCCTGTTATTCTTGTTTATGGAGGATGTTGTTAATACATCCCCACGTTTTTTCCTCTGTGTTTGCTCTTTTGTTGTGTAACCTTGTAACCCCCATGTCTTTTTTTGATGCACTTCTGCCTTGTCAAGTGTTTTCCCAATTTGTATGTCTACTGTAGTCAAAAGTGCTTATGTTTGTAGAAAGCTAATTTGAAGTTACTTTTTCCTTGTACTTTAGATTTTATGTCTCTCACCATTTTACTAATTATTATATGGCAATGTTTAAATATCAAAACCGTATCCTTCATGTGCAGTGCTTTGCCCCTGTCCTCAGTAAGTTGGGTAATGATGAAAGATAGTGGCTGTCTCTTCTGTGTGACCTCTTGTTCTTCCTGGTGGTGAGGTGATACTTTGCTTATAGTTTTGTATGTGCCCACGTTACCTGAGCCAGATTATTACAAGCAGGTCCCAAACAACCACTGGTAGTCACAGCTCTTTTCCCCCCCTATGTGCACTATTTCACAATAAGCTACTCGTTAGTGGATTTGTCCCATAAAAGCTTTTAAAGTGGTAAATCTTACATTCCACAGTAACTAGGAACCTTGGTTTTTATGAGCATGGTTTTCGTACTTTGATGTAGATTTGCCTCTCAGCAGGAAGTTCTTGCTCTTGGCAGTAATTGATACTCTTTGGATTGTTTTGACCAAGACAGTGTTAGTGTCTCTAGGTCTTACAGTATGAATGCTGGTTACTCAATGGAGGTGAAGAAACTATTTTATACATTTGCACTTTCTACAGTTCTTTCTTCTTCTTTTTTTTTTTTTTTTAAATTTGTGTAAAAGTATTCCGTACTGGCTTATGCTGCTCTATAGAAGGCATGTATTTTCATGAGTCTGCTCCATAAATCGAATGGCTTTACCTAACACAACAGTAGTTCGAGGTAGTTCAAGATGCTGCTTCACCTCTTTGAAGACTTTTCTAATTGTTTCTTTGGCTGTTGAGGTGAAGGAAACACTGTTGCTCCTGGTGGGTCCCATTGTATGCTCTGTTTTATGAGGAATTGTGCATAGTATTTGGTTCGTTCCCAGACTTTTCAATTTGCTTTGAATGCTCCCTTATAATGAGTTGGCTACTCTTCTGATCATTGTTAGGCAGGAAGAGGTAAGACTGCAAGCTGGTGCTTGTTATTGTATTTTTTTCATTTGGATATTCCCTTCACAGTGACTGTGCTTTTTGTGTTGGTTTTGGGTTATTTTTTGAGAATTCTTGTTCCTGTGAACATCTGTGCATATGTCCACTTAATTTAGCAGATATTAGTTGTTATAAAACACTGCCTGATGTCCTTGCTGGTGGAGCGAGATGTGTTGCCATAGCTAGATTGAAATAACCTCTGTGTCCTGCTTTGAGTGCAAATGATGCTGCTAGTTTGACCCAGTACCATAAAGAAAACAGCTACTGGCATTCAAACTACTGCTGTTAACAAGGCCTGGATTTGATTAGACTGCCTAGGTCACTGGCAGCCTTAGATCACTGGAATAAAAGCTGAAGTAACTGGTTTCTAAACCAAACATAACTTTGGATTATTCAGTGGATTGCGTTGGTGGAGTAGCTGGCCAGTTTGCTTCTTTTCTCCTATGGCCTGAAACAGCCTTTCTGTAGCTTTTTGCTTTGTTCCCTCATTGCTGGCAATCAGAACCTCGAGTCTCCCCTGCTTGTTTTTGCTTCCTATGAGTCCATTTGTCTCAATTTTAATTAAGTAAAAAGCCATGAAGCACTTCTGATGCAACTTGCATGAGGATGCAGAAGCAGAAGAACTGCATGGGGGAGCATGTGCTTCTAAT
This sequence comes from Pachyramphus minor, assembly GCA_013397135.1. Taxonomy (NCBI): domain Eukaryota; kingdom Metazoa; phylum Chordata; class Aves; order Passeriformes; family Tyrannidae; genus Pachyramphus; species Pachyramphus minor. Next base: position 313,718 of record VYXB01008609.1, read on the forward strand.
AGTTTATGGTTACATTATCCTCACTGGCATGCTGGTAGATGGATTCAGAAGTAGTTTGCAGTCTGACAGAATATGATTAGTCTGCACTTACTGGTACACGTAGTGTCTGGGAAACCCTGATGTAAGTCTTGAAAGGCTTTATCTCAACAGTTTTGCTTGATAGCCTTTGGGAGCTTTTTTCCAAAACAAATGACTCACAGCCCTTAGGTGCTTCATAGACACAGTGAATGCTGTTCTTTGTACATGGGAGGAGGGAGAACAAACAGTTCACCTTTTTGCTTTTAAAGATAAACTTTATAAACAAAACAACCCCCACAAGTAATATGCTGGTGTGAGGGGGGGGGAAAGGTCATAATGGAAAAAGGGCTTGAGGTATATAATTTTACGAAATCTGTAATCTTGTTAATGTTTTCTGGAGCATTACCTGTTCATTTTATGGACGGAGATGTGTAAACTAAGTTCTTCTGACTTTGTGTCATGTTACATGAACCAAATTTTATCATTACATTTCATCACATGCTCTTTAAGAAATGAATTTGGTCGATTGAATATCCATAAATAGAAAAAGGGCTATACTATCTCAGGGGCCAGCTAATTGAACTGTGGTTTTAGCATATGACCACACATGGCATAAAGCTGATAATTGACTACTCTTTTTTTTTGTCTGTCTCCCCACAAAATATCTATTTAGGGCCGGTAGTGCAGTCTTGCCTGGTTTTGTTTGCTTACCTTAAGTTTGCGACTGATCATGTAATATATTCCAGAATAGGAATGCTTGGCTAGTCTGAAAATGCAGTATCATGTTAAGCCCCTTGTCTTGTGTATTGCTTACCTAAAAGAGGGCTTTTGTGGGGCACGTAACAACCAAAGACAACTATGTCTTGTTAAGTGTGTAGCTGGTGTTATCAAACTGTGTGTGCTGTGTAGCATTGTAGTACATGACTATAGCCTCGGTTAAAAACAAACAAAAAACCCCCATTAACACAAACCCCCAAATGCCTCAAAACTCCTTGTTTGCCAGCAGACCCGAAGGCCCTGGTTAGAAATTAGGATTCCCAATGCTTCTGTTAAGAGGGAAGATGCAAAACACTCCCTTTTGTGGTTTAAAGATTAAACTTCAAGGGTAGCTGTTAAAAGGGTGTCGTGACACTGGAAAAACCCAGGCAAGTAGTAAATGCTGTAAATAGCAGAAGAATGTTCTGTGACATGAAGCTTAAGATATCTTGGCACCAAAATGACTATTGGAGATAGTAACATAATAAATTAAAATGCTGATTAAAATAATGCAAGACTGCCTGGAAAAGGTGGTTTCTAAAATGAAGCTATAGCTGGAGAGGAAAGATAATACAATGGTTGGACTGTTGATCCAAAGTAATGAAAGCCACGTTACATTTCTAGCTTCGTAACAGCCATCTTGTACAATGAAAGAGGCCCATGGGATGCCAGCTGGATTGTGCTGCCTTTATGCGTTAAAATAGCATTTTCCGATAATTACTGCTGGATTAGCTGAACTAGTGAAAATCCCTGTTCAGATAAAGCTTTCTGGCACTTGCAGTTAGCACAAACCTAAACAATGGATATGCTGATAAGGAGTCTTAATTTTCTACTGTGAGCAAAATTGATCTTCAGCTCACCTTTGTGTTATAGTTACTCCACTAAATAATTTATTAGTACCAAGAAATCAGTGAATATATAATTTTACTTTTAAATTCTCTTTTCCCAGTTGGAGTTTACAATTATTTTTTTTTCAGTTGAAAGTATGATGGTTATTATACCTTTTTGTTCCTCTGATGTATTTTCAATACTTCAAGCCACAGAATAAAAGCCTTAATTGGCTAGGGCTGCTGGTCTGTTTAAGCTGTTTGTATTCCTGCTTTCTAGACTGAATTTATTATTGCAGTTTAATGAGAAGTATTTGCTTGTATGTAATGATTCACTGAAGAAACTTGGGTAAGAAAAGATAAGCAGAAAAACTAAGTACAAAGTAGTAGTAACCTATGAACTACTTTCAGTTAAATACTGGGCTCTCAGTGGGAGATAAGGTGCAGTGAGTTACATCTTAAAAAGGAGGAAATAGAATAGCTGACATCTGATTATAACTGATCTTAGAAGAAAGTGTCTAAACATCTCTTCCAGTTTTGATAGGAGTGTACTAAATGCACTCTTATTAGATTAGGGTTTTCTTGGATCCAATTGCTATTTTGAAAACTTTATTTTCCTGTTTTTCTAGTAAAGGAAGCCAGTAACTACTTTTGTCCCTGCCCTAAAGGAAAAAATATTTTTGTCAGAACTGAACTTTAGGGGACTTCCCGAGCTGTTAATACCATTGTGTGTAAAGGACTTATACAGTGGATTTTTTTAAAAAATATAATGCATTATGTATACAATATAACAAACAAAAATATAAAAATATGTAGATTTTTTTCTTCTGAGTGATGTTTTGATCCAGTTTGTTCTGGTGTCAAATCTTGTGCCCAAATACAAATAGAAATTCACATGCAGAGGTTTGGAGTTGTTGAATAATTGTTTGTGCTTGTTCATGCAGATATACTTAAAGGTATGATTTGTCATGTCTGGGAAAGTTTTAAAATGAAAGGGCTCTTGAGAAATACAATCTCCTTTTGCTATAGCCAGTAGATGTGATGCAATTTGTTCTAAAACTTGAAAGTGGAGGTAGGTGGTATGGTAATGGAACAGAAGTCCTGCATGGATATGTTCCTGTTATTATAGATCCTGGTGTTTAACAGATTAGCATATTGTCCTGGTTTCAGCTGGGACACATTTAAGAGTAAAGTAACTGCGAAACAGAGTTGACTTTGGAGTCTTAAAATTCAGGTTTTGTCTCTAAACGTTGAGCATTTGCAAAGCAGAGAGAACTGGAAAGACAGCAGAAACACTTAGGAACTGGGACCAGGAAACCAAGGCAAACACAATTTCTCACTGTTTAGCTTGGTAACTGTTTTTCTGGTGTGAAGGCAGATCTCAGTGACAATATTTAAGAAGCTAACTTGCAAAGCATCCTAAAATGAGGGAAAGAAAGTATTGCAATCTTAAACATTAATTACATTGCCAAGAGTTTTGAAATACTAGAAGAGCTATCTCTGGAAAAAAACCGGTGTGAAATGTTACGATGAAGATGTTGATCAATGTAATAACTTTCTTGACCTTGCATCATAATTTATTAACTTCTTATATGTGGGTGTTGTCTGCTCTGGAGTGAGACTGTTCTTTGTTTTTTTCGCATTGTAACCATTTTGGTAGAGGTTTGATAATAGACCTATCTCAGGGGGGGCAAGATATAGTGAAAAATAGTTTTGGTTTTACTCATTGAGATGACAATTCCAATGTCCATTTCTGTTGGCTGCTCTCTGTGGGTAAAACCCCTCCAAACAAGTGTTTCAAGCACACATCTGCATTGATCCACTTCTGCTCAAGGGCTGTGTGCTTACTGCCTCTTCACTCCAGCCGCTTAATTTTTATTGCAAGAGATGCTTGAAATAGCTGACATTGTGAGAAAATCAAACAGCTTCCACTCAGTGGTTCATGGTGCATCTAGATCATACAATTTTCTGGGACAGAACGTTAGATGTAATGAATGCACAAATGTTAATTATTAACTAGATTGAATTAGTTACTGCAATCGTCTGCTGGTGTTCAAAGTTAAAAGTGGGTCACTGAGTCTCAAAATACTTTTGCGGTGAATTCTGGCATTGATTTTCGTATTTCTCCTCATGCTCTTCCTTGCCTGCTAGTTTAGAGAGGAAGAGTAGAGCACTTCAAGCCTTTTGCTTATACCCTCATTAATGTAAAAGTAACCTACCCCTTCTGTTAAAATTGCAGTAGCATGTACATTACAGGGCAGAATCATCTAAATCCCTCTGCCAGCTACTGAATAAGGATTTTCTTTTTAAATTAAGTGTACGTACTATAAAATAGTAGTAGAATTTTTAGATCATACTACCTTTACTATCTTGTCATCAAAGTCATTAACTGGTGAAGCCAACTTCAAACTTAGGAAAATGCAACATTTTTTAGTTCTTAAATAGCACTGTATGAAGGACATTCATAGGAAAATGATCACAGGATTGAATGATTATAGGTTAATTTAAGCTGCATTTAATAGAAGAATGTATGAAAGTGGGATTTTACTTAAGGAACTAGATTTTAATTAGCAGACTTAGTACCTTGAGGGAAGTGTATTATACGAATTGCTGGAAAAAGTAAGGAATAGGGCTGTGTGTGAGGTGGAATCAGGAGTTTCTTCAAGTTAGAGGCTGAAATCTTGATTGGCTTGAAGTCAGACTTGGAAGAAAGTCTTATGAAATGACTGTGTGAGTAGCCATTTCAAGAAGGATATTACTAATACATAGGGTACAGGAGGAGCGAAAGAATAATCAGTTGTTTAAAGATAAAATGATGTGAGAAAGAAATCAGAGTTATTCAAAATAAGGCTGAATTAGACGTGCCAAAAAGTAATTTGGATCAAAGAAGAGAAGAGAGGAAGGAAAATGTGCTGTTCAGTGAGTAAGTGCAGTAGTTTGGCATGAAAATTGAATTCATGTTTCAATATAGGTGATAACTTTGAATGTGTTCAATGGTAAATGTAAATTAACCATAATTGAAGTGGAAGCAGAATGCTTCCAGATTGTGTCAACTTGATGATGATAACCTCTCCTTGATTTTTGATATTTGTATGTGGAAACTGGGCTCCAAGAGGAGAGTAGAGCTGAACTGTAGAGAGGCATTTAAGTGGAAATGTAGTATTCCTTTGGTTTGCAGATTATCATCAATCTCTCTACTGAGTGCACAACATGAGAATGCTCATTAGATCTTCCTGTACAAGGAAACAATTGTAACTGGAGTAATTTTTACAGTTCAGTGTTTGTTTACCACACCACGACTGCTCTTGGGTTACTTAAGAATTCACTTGCTTGGAGTTGCTTGAATAAGGTCCTGAACTTGCCTTATCCTGGTGCCCTTGGAAATAAGGACAAGATTGTCAAGAGGTGTGTTTATATTTGAAGTGTTTTGTAGCACAGACTTTTTAAGAGATTTCAGAAATTCATGAATCAATCTTATGTGTTCTGTTGGGAGGAGAGTATGCAAGAAATAAGGCTTATTACTTATTATTTAATATACATTTATTTGGTAGTACACGTCAGCAATATAAATACTATGTAGTTTATTTAAACCTCTTACTTTTAGACATTGAATATTAGAACTACTAGCAGTGCTTAAGATCTTTATTTATAGGCTACAGAAGGAGAGGCTGGTTGCAATTTCACGTGTGAAATGCATGTTGTTATTTTTGGGAAGAACATTCCAATAAAATGAGGTGCTAAAGTAGAAATTAAATAAGGTACTTGTATATCTGCAATTCAGTGGTGTGTTCTCAACGAATTTTACCTCTTCTAGAGCCATACAGTGTCTTAGTCAAGGTGCGAGTTCTTGGAGTTCATCTGCTCCAGTCACCTTGATTGGGTTGCTTAGGGGCTTGAGATTCCACAGCTCCTGTGGGGAGCCTCTCACTGATCTCTTGGTGCAACTTTTTCTTACCTAGTTAAAAGCTCCTTTTCTACAGTATTTGGCTGTTATCTCTCATCCTTCTGTTGTGCACTTTGCGAAGATTGTGTCTCTTATTCCCTGTAATGACCTATGGAGTAGCTGAGAATGGCCATTACGTTCCTGCCTTAGCTTAAGGCTGAACAAGCACAGCTGTTGAAGCCACTCATCTGCATCTTTTTCTCTAGCTGCCTCTTTAATTTGCTTCAATTTGCCAAAGTCTTTCCTTCCACTGGAGAGCCCAAAACTGGGCACAGTGTGCCAGATATGGTCTGAATATAGGGGAGTAATCACTTTGTACAGCATTGTGGGGTTTTTTTCCTAGCTGCAAGTTTTTGCTCTTGCCTCCAGATTTCTTGATGTTTCTGTCATATGGTTTCTGCAACCTCCTGAGACACCTCTGCACAGTAGCTCTATCTAATATCAATCTATCCCAATTTATGAAAAGCCATCCATAGACTTGCTGAAGTTGCATTCCATCCCATTTTCCTGGTCATTAACAAGTACCTTAAACATCATCATAGCTGGTGTTGACCCCTGAGAAATGCACCAGTAATAGTGTACCAGTTAGATGTCAAAACCTAACTAAAAATTGGTTCTTGTTCTGCTAGAGGGTGGTCATGACACTGGCCTTTTTCAAGCTGCCAGGAACTTCTTGTGATCACCTTGTAAAGATATGTTAAAGAGGCCTCACAATTTCACCACATAGTACCTCCACCTGTGTTGGGTGCAAACTGTTCCATTTGATGGACTCCCTGTATCCAACTCATCAAACTGGAACCCCTAACTTTATTTTCCTCTTCTTCAGGTAATACTCCAGTCCTCATGCAGACCTGGGAAGTCTGAGAACAAAAGTTGCCCTGAGAGATCAAGGCAAATACATGTAGCCTTTTCTGTGTTCCCTTCTGCTCACAATTACCTTGATTAACCCACAGAACCATAGAATGGTTTGGATTGAAAGGGACCATAAAGATTTCCACCTCTGTGCCATGGGCAGGGACACCTTCCACTAGACCAGGTTGCTCAGAGCCCCATCCAGCCTGGCCTAGTTTTCATTCATGTCAATGTCAACTTGGTGTTTAAAAACAATTAAGAAAATAGAGGGTTTTTTTACTTCCATATTTTTTTAGGTGAAATTAAATTTTAGAAAGACACTCCTTGAAAGGCTCTTTCTTGTACTGTGAGTTGCATATTCCTGTGTTAACACTGGAACCAGGATGTCTCAAAGATCAACCATGTTGCCTTAAACCGCTCTCTACATCAGGGGCTGCCGTTATATTAAATAGATAATGTAGAAAATCCCACTGTCTTGCTATTCCAAGAGGAGTTGGGCGTTCGTTATCTGAAAGTAAAATGAGTTACATGATCTGTAGTGATGATAATGTAATGACGGATTCTGTTGCAGTGTGTTTGGGAACTCGGATTGCCCGGGAAATCTGGGTTCTGAATGCTGTGATTTGTATTGTGTGTTGAAAGCTTAGGAAATAACATAGGAAGGTCACTTTTTGTTAAAATATGGATAGAAGATAGGAAATGTATGTTAAGTGTTTTTTCACAGGAAATCGTCAGCTGTCAGTCTAGTTGCTGAAGATGTTCTTTTTCTTGCCCACTTAAAAAGGCTTTCCACAGCATGTTGGGCTCAGATTCATGGAAATGTAACAAGGAAAGCAAAAAGCCATCAAAAAATAGACTATTTATAGCAAAGAAATAATGTATCTGGGTAGCTTTTGGCCTGGTCTTTAAGACCTGCAAGTTAAAAGATGTAAACTTTACTGAGTAAGAACAATCATTACAGATACTGATTTTAGGGTTGATAGCTTTGTTCAGTTACAGGGTACCCTGGTCCTTACAGATTGGTTCATTCCTGGATTTTGCTGTGGAGCTTGTTTTTCATTAGCTTTGACAACAGGTAGACAAACCAAGAAGGTGATTTTTGATAAAAATCTGTCTTATGATAGAGGAAAAATGATGGTAGGAATCTTCTGTTCCTCTTTCACTGTTGAGTAAAATCACTATCCAGACAGTATTATCCTTTACTGTGGCAAAACCTTTGGCTTGCATTGCTGCTGTATCGGATCTGCATTGAGGAAATGTAATCTGTTTCAATTACTGCATAGCTTCTGTATAACCTTTTAGTATAAGTAAAGTAGTAAATGCCCTTAAGAAATATGTTTGAAGAATCAGTGGAAAAATGGATTTGATTATAACAATGCGGTATTTTCAGGAAAAAATCTGGATAAATCACCAAAAATGCCATGTCTAAGAGAACACCCTGTGTAAAGGGATAAAAGAAAACAAGAATATGGATGAGTGCATGGAGGAAGCATGAACTGAATTATCTTATTTCATGGTTCTGTGGAGTCTAAATGTAAGACTTTATTTTACCAGGATAAAAATAATGGCTAAAAAGACTCCCCCATCAGTGTAAATGCATTACAGTGAAATAACCTCTCTGTAGTTCTGAATTTTTTTAAAACATCCTTTGGAAACCTTTATTGGTAAAAAATCTTCATGATTCTCTATAGGATAAAAAAACTAGACAATTCTATAAGAAAGTGAGAAAATACTGCTTTTGTCAATTGCAGGTGGCTTTATTGAAAATCTTGTCTCAAAGCTCAATAATGAGGGCTTCTAATAAAGTGAAGTTATCACTGGGTTTGCATACAAGACAAGGACCAAAACTTGTGTATAAAATTCCAGCATGTCCAAGTTCTTACTTCTCTATTTCAAACTTGGAATTTTAAGTAAACCTAGTATTTTTTTGACAGGAAAATTTGGACAAATTTTGTAATGTCTGAATCTTTACTGAGATTTAAAAGCCTCACATTTTATTTTAAGGATGTAAAGTATTGTCTGTACAAGGCCGAGCATTCTTTTTGGACACGTATAAGTAACATTCTAGTGCTGTATTTTTTTTCAGTCTAAATTCTTTATGAGGAAAACCTTGAATCTGCAATGCAAGCTGTGAAAAGTTTTTCCTCTTAGCAGGCACAAAACCATTTAAATATCTGGAGAGGAGTACAGTAATACAAACAAGTTTTTTTATGTATACAAAATATATGTATATATTTGTATATATAACACACCAAAGTTAGCAGGTAACCTATGGCAAGTTAAGTGATGGACATGAAGTCTTGAGTTTGATCTTGGTGTTTTTAGAGAATAGTTTTGAGCATCTCTGGTTTTATAGAAGGCGGTGTCTACTATGGATGAAAACAGTTAAATTTTTTTTTTTTAAAAAGGAAGACATCAAATGGTTGTTCCTTTTGTCTGCTGGAGTAAAGACACTTCTTCCTTTGTGTATTAAATGTTTTTTAGTTTCTGTTCCTATTTAAAAACTGGTATCTGGTTTTGGGTAATTATACAGACTCTTTAGTTCAAGAGTTCAGAAGTGATGGCTTGTGCTGACTGGTTGAATAGTTTCTCACCTGAAATGTATGCATGCTGGGTATTTTAATATCATCTTTGATTTATGATGACAGTTGGAAGGCTGACTTCAGAGAGTATTTATGAATTTAACTTTAGGGTGGAGATTGTAACTAAACCTATTATTATACATATATGAATAATTTTAGTATTAATGAATATATATTCCATTATTGCATATTATATATACAGTTAGCTATTGTCAATACAACTAGTTTCATACTACTCAAAATCTGTGGCTTTCAATCTCTTCTTTTTAATTCCTATCAATGCTTTGGGGTTTTTTAAGGTTTGTCTCTGTGTAGTGTGGCTGTTTATTGGTTTGGCTGTTGTCATAGTCTTTCTTAAATTCCTGATTTCCATTGAGGGAATAGGTGAATTTTTATGTGACTCAGCATAGGAAAAACCTAGAGACAATATTGAATTGTCAACACAAAATTACTTTGTCCACTGCATGAAATATGGCATGTGAAACAATGAAAAAAAAATTTCTTGGGTTTTAAGTTGGTAATACTGTGTGAAAAGTAGGCTTTCGTTTTACATCAAGCTGCTGTTCTAAATAATGTTTCTTTTTCTGCCTGAGTGTTCCGCAATGATCTCCTTCATCTGTTTGATATTCACCTGCTGCTGTGGAACAAGCTACAATTGCAAAATCATCAAGGAGCAGATTTATAGCAAGAGGAGAAATTTATGCTGTAAATTTTCTGGCTCCGAGAGCAGACTGAGCAGACTGCTCTTAAATTAATGTTAAATGCTTTTATACACAAGATGAAAAGCAATTTTCTTTCAGTGGAAGGTGCTCATTGAGCAAAGTAAGTTGGTCTTCAACAAACTGTACCAACTTAAACTCTGGAGTGTTGCAGAATTCTGTGCCTAAAGCAAAGCACCTTTCCTATGCCAGCTATTAATCCTGGTGATTCAGTTTCCAGTGCTTCTCAGCAGTACTAGTTTTATTTCTTGCTGGGACTTTCCTATGCAGGATTTTCTGCTGGTTTCTGATGGTGCAGCTAATCTGTATTCTGAGTAATTCATGAAAAGAAAAAGTGGGAGAGATGAATGAATCTTGGTTATCAGAGACTGAGAAGTGGGAGAGATGAATGAATCTCTCGGTTATCAGAGACGAAAAAGTGGGAGAGATGAATGAATCTCTCAGTTATCAATCAAAAGTTTTCTAGGCACAGGCAAGTACTAACTCATTAGCAGCAGAGCTGTTAGTGAAGCAATCTGGAGCTACTTCTGTATTCATCTCCTATTTGAACAGCAACTCTTGAGTTTGATCTGCTAAAACGAATCAACAATCATTCTTGTTCTCTCACTTTGTAGTGTCTGAAGAAGAATCCACATGAAAACTGGTGAGATCAATCAGCTGGTCCTGAGTCTTATTTTAAAACTTAAATAGCAAGTAAATTCTGTACTAGCTGAGGTGTTGGAGTGATCATTTGAAGTTGGGTGCAAATAGAATAGCACAGTTTAGTTCTATCTGCTGTACCAAGTCCGAAATGCTCCCCTGCAGCAGCGTATTCAGCTGGGTTTTAGTAATGCAAAAAAAGTTGAGACTCTTGCCTTTTAGCTGCAGATGAGTTAGAGAAAATTAGTTTATTGTAAGAACCACTATGTTAATCTTTGCTGAGCCCAAGTGGATTGTATTTTTCCATGATGTCCTGTTGGTGGTGTGGATGATGCCAGTCTAGTTGGCAGGTGGAGGTAGCAATTGCTTATAATCAGCCTCCTCTGAGATGTCCTTATGGCTAAAGTGATAAAGTTCAAGAAATGAGTAAAATTAAAGCGGTTCATTATGAGTTAAAAACTAAAGTAACCCAAAGTTCTTCCCCTCTACCCACTCACATCAGCCTCCTCAACAAATCCAACCCCCTTCCCCTACTCCCCAAAATAAATATTTATCTATGTAATGGAGTTCAGTCTGGTTTTCAGCAGACTGTAATGTGAGGAGCATATTTGAGGGCATTTTTTGGGTTAACTTTAAGATGCTGACAAGTAGCTTAATTGTTGTATTAAGCCAAATGAGCATCTTAGAATACGTGACAGCTTTGTCTACAGAGTGTCTGATTTAGTTAATTGAAAGTAGTGGTACAGCTCACAGTATGTTGTGGTTTTTTGTTGTTGGTTGGTTGGTTTTGATGTTTTTAATAGCGAAACTGAGAACACGCATTTTCACCAAGATGTGCCAGTCGGGGTTCGTGAGGAAGCATGGAAAATCATCTTGCAGAACACCACCACCAAGACACATAACTTGATATCTGAACCAGCATTTAGCTGCTTTCCAAAAATGTGTATTTTTAAGATGTTGGGATTGGAAACGTTTGGAATTTCTTTCTAGCTCTGTGCCACATGGTTTGAAAATCCTAAACAGGCGTTTGATGAATCAGAGTCTCTTTCCATTCCTTCTGGCCTGCAAAGACTACACATTTAAGAACATGTTGTTATGTCTCTCTAAATTGAGAACATAGCAAAAAAAAAAAAATCCCTGAATCACCAGAAGCAGCAGTAGTGGGAAGTTATTTTCAAAACCTTAATAATTGTTACATCACTGAGAAAAATACTAAAGATTGAGAATGAGAGCAATCACCAGCTTTTCCTTGCTCTTGTTAGTATATTTAAATGACCTATTCTGTGGCGGCAATCGTGCTGTTTTTCATATGAGTTTGATCAGTTAAGTATGTTTATCCTTTTTAGTTCTTGAGAGAGGAAAACCAAGCATTCACTTTTTGTGGAGAGGGGAAAAAAAAAAAGGCTTAAGTCAGCAGACTGTGGATTGGTGTCACTGTGCATTGAGCTTAAGACCTTGGGAGTGAAAGAATGAACACATTCCATCTGGGCAAAAGAATGATGTCTGTTAGGGTTCAGTTTGCTATGGTTTTTGAGCTTTCTGTATGATCTCATCACTGGAGGAGGAAAGTATATTCTCCCATAAGAATAATCTTATACTTATGATTCATTACTACTGTGGTTTTTTTGTGTGAGCCTTTTGAGTGCCAGACCTCCCCCCACTCTTCCACCACAAATAAAAACCAGCCACCCTGTCTTTGGCTTTATGTGGTGTTGCTGTAGGTGGACTTACCCAGAATAATGGTTGGCTTTAACAATCAGAGCCTTACATCTTTGTCTAGAGAGGAAGTCTTCCTAAAATATATTTATCCAGCTATTTGTCAAGCTCTACATCTTGGGAAGAAAGCTTGTACACTTTGTTTCCTAAGTTTTAGTAAACACTCCTTTGCATGAATGTTCTCTTGTACGAATTTTCACTTTTCTGCAAATATATGTAACTCGTATACTGAGGTTAGTAAGTTTACTTGGGAACATACAATTTCTCCATTTTTCGTAGTTAAAATTTAGGTTGTCACTTTAGTTCCCCAAACCATTGCCGTAATAAGTTAGCAATCAGTTCTTAGAGCAGCTGTGCCTTTTGGCAGTATCACTTGAAGCTGGAGGTAGATCCCTTCGCTCATTCTCCCGCATCCCCTCACATGGGGAAAGGGCAGGCTAATCCAAGTGTAATGGTTTCTGGAACTGTTACACGACACCAGGAAGAGGCAAATTTGTAGATAGGCAAGTAAACCCTGTAGAATGCTTGGCAAATAGGTGAAGATGTGGCAAATAGGGGAAGGCCCTTTTTGTTTTCTCTTGCACCATGACTGTAGGCAAATTTATTTCCCACTAGTGGAAAGTAATCTGTCTGTAAGAAATGCGCATTTCTGACCAGACCAAAGTGATTCTGGTGCAGTGAATGAAGTCATCCTAGCACAGGTCAGTTCCTGCAAGTAAGGGACATGTGTGTTACAGCAAACCCTGTGGAGAGAAATCATGTATAAATATGGAGATCAGTGAAGACCTGTTTCCTGCTAGAAGTACAGCAGGGAAGTGTAATAAAGTGCAATAAGCAAGAAATATAATAAATGATACTGTTCTGATTCAGTTGGCTCTTTTTCCTTTGAAATGAATTTTAAGTTCTTTTATATTTTTAAAGGAATGCAAGAGCCCTGGCTCAGGTTTTAGTAACAGTCTGTATGTTAAACTCAGCATTTTCCTAGAAAAAGTTGGATCATGGAAAGAAAACAAACCCTGACTTTCATTAGACCTGTCAAAGATAGTCATGAGCTACCGGCATGGATTTTTGATTTGGTGTAGTAGCTCTTTGAAGTTAGTGGAGTTCTAAGGGGAAAAAAAAAAAAAAAAAGTGGTGTTTTTTTGAGACTTAACATTTACTTTATGGTGTCTAATGGCTACAGTATATTATATACTGTATTCAAATGCTGAACTATCAAATGGCCATTGAAGAGCAGACAAAGATTCTGTACTAAAGCTCATGCCTCCATGCTTTTCTTCAAAATGAAATGTAATCACTGTAGAGAACTTGTTACTAAGAGAAAGTAATTAAATAAATCTCCCTTACATCTAGTAATATGGAATTATTGAACCCTGGAAAAGGCTAGTGTACTGTGATGGTTTCATTTGTTTCTAATAGGGATAGCTTCATTTTTCCATCTCTCTGTTGCAGCCTGATGAACTAAGTGATGGTTGGTGGGAACTGTCGGCAGGATGGGAGTATGTCACCTTCAAATTGATACCAGGATATGAAAATTACATACCTGGAACATTGAAATTTTAGTTGTAGGATTTGTGTGAAATGAAGGCAGAAGTTTTATTGTGTAGTGATTGAAAAGGTCAACTGGAAATTGTTTTTATTTGTAACTTTTAAAAATATGTGAATCATTTTGAATCTTTATACGGTTAAGAATAATTCCCTGTTAAGAAAATTGTTTTATTTCAAATGGAGCATGATGTATTTGAGATCTAGACTTGGGTAATAGTTCCAGTTACAAGGCATAGCCTGAGAAGTGGAACTAAAAATAGTTTAACAGTTGTTAAAGAAAAGCTAGAAATTCTACCCAAGGTATTTGCACTTGTGAAGTGTGTGACATTGAATACCAAATAGAACCAAATAGTTCTAAAATGAATAGGTTTTTCTTTTTCTGTGGTTTCCCCCCCCGCTTCTCAGTATGTTAAATAAAATCATAAAAACTTCTATAAACTTAGGCCTGTGAAAGGACCAAGGCAAGGCAGGGAGAAATCTCTGAATAAGAACTGATATCTGACGGTCTGTCCTGATAATTAAGTCTTCTGATCACTGTACCATTACTCAATCACTCTCTGGTTCTACCTTTATTGTAATTGAAACATATTAGCTTAGAATCATAGACTCAATTTTTAATAGATTTTTTTTTAATCTGTCTGGCACATGACTGAGTTGAAGTTATTTTTTTGGCAAGAACTCTGCGAACCACATGGCTCTGCTTCCAAATCAGTATCTAGGTCCTGTCACCTACGCTTTATCATGCTTGTGATTGATCCAAATTCAAACGCAGCAAAAATTTGTTATGGGTTCAGAAGTTTTCCAAGTTTACTGTAATAGCGTTAGGCATTTTAGAAAAACCACTGCTGTTTGTCATGTACTTTGTGAACAGTACAGAATGTTTCTGGGTTTGAACTTGAAGATGTGTGCCAAAATATCTAAAAATAAAGAAATCCAGTAGGTTCTTGCATTGCCCTCTTCTCAAATGAGTGAACATTATTTAACTGTGCCATATTTTTAATGGGGCTGAGAATCACATAAAAGTTGTAACTAAATTTATTTTCTTTGCATCTAATCTTTCTTCTTGGATCAGATGTGGTCCTTCCAGTCTAAACTGTAAATTATGCTTAGAAAAAAAGCACTGTATATATGTATATTGTAATTTTAATGTCCCTACATTGAACTAGTTTCTGGCTAGAAAAAGAGTGGTCTAATTAGAGGTTGCAATCCAATTCTTATCTAGCTGTTGAATAGGTGATGAGACTAGAACACATGCATTTTTAAAATTAAGAACGCATTTCCTCGTTTGTTCTTGAATCTCTCATGTGCATGAGACATGATCTCAGTACTCCCTCTTCTCCCCTAACCTTGAAAAGCATCCCAGTGTTTAGTGTTCTTCTAATTGTTAGATTGTCATGGAAAGTATTATAGAAATTGATGCTGTTTTCTCAAAAATATCAGTATTGAAAGTTAACAAAACAGCTGGATACAGTGCAGAATTTTCTTGTGTTGGGAGACAGAAATAAGATATTAGGAAATTCAGCATGGTCTTTAAAAAAAAAAAACCAACAAAAAACCACCCCAAACAAACAAACAAAAACCACAAAACCCCCCAACAAACACCTCCCCCCCATCCCCAAACCAACCAATAAAAACCACAACCTCCCCACCCCCCAAGAAAGGTGGGTGGGGGAGGCATCCTCTCCCTCCTTCATAAAATATGAAGAAATACTTCATTTCTTTCCTTCTGTAACTTTTGAAGAATGCATGTCTCCTCAGCCTTCTCGGTTCTCCAAATGGCAGACCACATTCCTTGCAAGCCAGGCATCATGTGCTTTCTATACCGTTGGATGTACCAGAGTGGTATGTTCAGAGAATTTGACTTACTGATAAGAAATCATTCCTTTCTATTTTTACTTCCTGTCTGCATCTGGACATTTCCCATAAGGCCAACTTGCATAGTATCACCCTTTCCTTTCCTAATCAACAGTGTGTTTATGGTATGTTCTGATTTCATGTGTTTCTACTACAATGACATTGCTGCTATGCTCCTTTGTAACTTCAGGCTGTATTTTAGCTTCCAGATGACTGGCATAATCAGGATTAGCTACTGATAGCAATCACCTGATGAAATTGCACCTTTCAGTAATCAATGGAACCTTTTCTCAGGGAGAAAATGTTGCATCTAGGTGTCAACTGTTGGAAAATGTGACAAAACCAAAATGCATTTCATTTACGAGCTGGTAAATTTTTTATGCTGAACTTTGTCCCATGTGTGTTTGTTTTCTTCTATATACGTTAAAAGGAGCAAGGGTCTTCCAATTCTCATCTGTTTTGGAAGTAACTGCCACTGGAAAATGCAAACTGTATGAAGCTAGTGTGACTCCAGAGTCTTTGCCCTTCAGTTTTTGCAGAAAACTTTGTGTATGGTTATGGCATTTAATTACAGTTCATGGTTGGTTGGTGGTGAAGAGGGGGAAAGTTCAGAAAAAGTAAAGATCTTGATCTCTTTCATTAGTAGTTAGGCCTGTCTGTCTTGATCATAACTTTTTAGAATGAACACCTGTAAGCAAAATGTTGAAGTGCCACAGGGTTTATATTCAGACAGGTGGGTGTTTCAGCAAGTTGCAAGGAATATTGTTTTAACATTTAGAGTTTAAAAAAAAAAAACACCTGACCCAAAAATTGATGGTTTGCCATAAGTAATTTTATTTTCTCCTCCAAAATATTTGTATTTTAACAGTGAACAGAGTATCTGCCAAGCACGAGCTGCTGTAATGGTCTACGACGATGCCAATAAGAAATGGGTACCAGCTGGTGGATCAACTGGATTCAGCAGAGTTCATATATATCATCACACAGGCAACAACACATTCAGAGTAGTGGGCAGAAAGATTCAGGATCATCAGGTAAGGAAGTCTCTGAAAATTTGGAATGTTAAGAAATAAGTCTTCAGCAAAATTATGGGACCAGTAAATAACAAATTGATTTTTTTAAAAAAATGAAAGGAGCAAAACTGTATTATTGCTTTTTTCCCCGTGAACTAAACATTTTACATAGCTCAAGGTAACAGTCCTTTTACCATTCCTTCCTAAAAATATCAGTCTACAAAGGCTAGTGGTGTACACAGAAGTAGCAACCTAAAAGCTTTTCTTCCCCACTCTGTGTTGTCAGCTGCAGTCTGCATAGACACCAGGAGGTAGTTGTCTGTTGGCTCGTCCTGTCTTATCAAACCTTTGATGCATGATATTTTGTTTCCCCAGATCATTTTGACCAAAAAGCTGTCTCATAATGCTGATCATCTACTGCTTTGAGAGACTGACAAGGGAGTAATAAGGATTATACCTTAATTTCCTTGATGAAGTTACTGGATCAGGATTAAATGGCAAACTTAGCATTCTGTCTTGAAATATGCTCTGCCATGTGATACTTATGAAGTGGTTAAAAATCTAATCTTTTGTTTGAGGAAAGCTTCTTATATTTGTTTGCCTTTCTCCCAGCATTTCATAGAATTCTTTTGGTCTGTTCTTGGTCATTTATCACACACCTGAAGCATAGACTGATAATCTCCCTTGTGATTTGTCATTAAGCACTTATTCCAAGTAGTAAATGGTCTCAGTGCATTCATCTGAGAACAAATGTGGGTTTTTTTTCGCCCATTATTCGGTGGAAAAGGTGAGACTGATCCAGTTATTGAAGTGCAATGGGATCCTCTTAGTGGATGGCTTGTAGTAAATGACTGTACTACCAGCTCGAGTTTATCATCTTTTGTGTGAGCCATAACGATCTTGCAAAATGATACCTCGTGATGCATCGGTGAAGTTCACATAAACTGCTGCTGAAAGCCTTGCAAGCCAAGGGGTGCAGCAGCTTCGGAGAGAAGGTGATAACTTGGTTAAAAAAAAAAATTGTAACAAATACTCTGTGAAATTCATGGAAAACTAAGTTTCTGAGTTCCAAGTGCACATTCACATCAAGTAGTCTGCTGCTGCAAGTCAGAACTGTTGATGTTACTACATTGCTGTTACAAAACATTGCTGCATCTTTTCAAGTGAGAACACTTAAGCTACAAAAGTTGATACAAAATATCTCATTAGTCCCCTTGTGTATTCTCAGCACTGATTGCATGCAGCCTTGGAATTAAAATTGAAATGGTTATGTTCACTTTAATTCACTTTTGTTCACTTCAGCGTTGTGGTCTTATAAATTGTCGTTCTTGAACTACCCCATGTCGTTAAGGAATAAAATCTACACAAAGCTGGAACTTGGGGTGAAACAGCAATTTTAAACCTAAGTAATTTTTTTTTGTTTTTAATGATTGTAGGTGGTAATAAATTGTGCCATTCCGAAAGGGCTGAAGTACAATCAGGCTACACAGACCTTCCACCAGTGGCGTGATGCCAGGCAGGTGTACGGTCTGAATTTTGGCAGCAAAGAAGATGCCAATGTCTTTGCAAGTGCCATGATGCATGCCTTAGAAGTATTAAATTCACAGGAAGCTGGTAAGAGTCTCTTTAAGTATTTTTTTTCTAAGATTGGTCAAATACAGAAATGTAAAAAATTCAATGACTATGCGGGAAAGTCAATAAATCTTGTTTCTAATGGTGATTCAGCCTCCAGGCATTTTAATTATTTGGGTGTTTTGTCTAACTAATTACTGCTTCTTAACAGTGATTCTCAACTGCACTACCATCCCTGTAAATGCAATTCCTAGCAAATAAATAAATTTTCATGTTATCTATTACCTATTGTCGTGGGTTACCAACCCCCCCTGGGCTGAAATGGTCAGGCCCAGGTATATTTCTGCTGGGTTTGCATTTTTTTTTTCCTTTAAGGAAGCAAAACTGAAAGACCTGACCAAGAAAAAGTACCTTGTAATTAGGATACTTTTCAGGATTTCTGGAGACATCCAGTGTTCTTATGGTGTGTCGGTATTTTTTCTTCTCATTGATTACTGATTTATTATAAAAATATGAAGCTTTTTTCCTCCAAACTTTGGAATTCAGGTCATCCTCTTTGGCAACTTCTTACCCTAAAGAGTTTTCTGGCTTGGAGACCTTAAATCCAGGAGTAACATTCAGATGATCATATAAAATTTAGACAACAGGTCTGTCATTTTATTTGTTTGAAGACAAGGGTGACACAGGGTATAAAATATTGGTGGAAAAATTAGTAGCTTTCAGTCTTCTGATGGTATCTGTAGCATATTCTAGGTAGACTCTACAGCAAATTGATCAGTATAACACTGATACACACACAGGGAGTTTTTCTTTTAAAAGACTGAGTCCTTTGTGTTCTTGTAACCAAATAGAATTCTTTTGTCCTCATTAAACTTTAAAGATTGCCCGTGTAACAAGAGATAGTTCTTCTGTACCACTTTTCTTTCTCTTGTGTAGGAGAGGCTGTAGATAACCTTACTAGGACTGTCTCAACTACAGCAACAGAGGTGACTTTATCAAGTTGCTCTTTATTCTGGTACTTGTTTCAAGACTTACCTTTTGAAACTAAGCTATCTGGACCACGGATGATACATTCTACTGTACTTACACTGTTATGCAACATATGAGGCCAAAATAGAAATGGTAGCTACAGTTATAAGGTTTCTTTTTGCCTGCTAAAATAATCCAACTGTGATTCCCATTCTCCTACTCTCAGTTGGGTATTTTCCTCTTGTAAATCCCTCAGTTCTTTCCGTAAAGATTACTCAGTTGTAAACATGCATTCTGACTGTTTGTCACCTGTCTCCTGGCCAACATTTTGGAAGACATGAACTGACAGTTTCTACTCTTTTAGTGTAAAATCTAAAAAGACCTGGTTGATGATAATTAACAGAAGTTTGAGGGGTTTATGTTGTTTCCCATTACCTGTACTTGTAGAGCATTTGGCACAACATGGTTCAAACCATGTGTATATATATATATCCATATACATATCTTCATAATTTAGTTTAGCTCCTCATAACGCTAAAACTGACCTACTAAAGAGGCTGAGATAACATGGGGAGGCATGACTGCTCCTTTTTTGGTCAGTGTGTCTTTTTTTCATTTTGTGGATTATTGTCTAATCCTAGTTCTCTTGCTGCCTTATGCAAAGTATATGTGGGCTAACAGCTTCATTGATATATTTTTCAGTAGCAGAAGTTTTACTGAACTAAGATGCCACTTCAGTGACATTTAAGATCAATTCAATTTAAGATCAGTTAATCTATGATGAGTGGTTGTTTTGTTTTCAGGCAAATTTTGAAATGAGAGTTGAGTATGACTGTAGTATTAAAGCCCAGTTGCTGGCTACAGTGCTGTCATCTACTGGTTTGTTCTTGACAGATTTGAGATGTAGGTCTGACAAGGACAACAGTTAAGTTGTGTAATTATGCCTGAAAGTGACTGGTTGTAACCTTTAAGTTTTCTGAATTGTAAGGTAGTCACTTTGTTTCTCCTTGTGATTTGACTTGGTAGCAGCAGTAGGTACAAGTCAAAATGCATTAATTAGGTGCATCACAAGTTAATGGTGGGCACAGGCGATAACTGTTCTTCCCTAGCCCCTGTCAGCCAAAAAGAACTGTAGTTGTTTAAGATTAGCTATTTCTGTCACTAACACATAGGTGCTCTTTAGCTTCTATCACAATGAAATAAAACCAAAGCTTAACATTGTCAGCATTGTTTTCAGCAGATGTCTGAAGATGAGTAGTTTAGCACAGCTACTTTAAAAAAAATTAGTCCTAACTATGCGTATAGGATTGCTCTTTAAGTTTTGTAATATTTACATGTTACAGAGAATATTTAAAGATAATATTCATAATATATCTGTGTTAGAATACTGTCAACAAGTGTTCCTAAGTTTTATCAGCTGGGAGGTTTATCTTACATGTATAATCTACATATGTTAATATGTATGATCTACATATTACTTAATTCTTCTGACCTCTGTAAGTGTAAGAGTTAAGAGATCAATTATCTTTCTAAACATGCCTGCTTTAGTATTGGAAATAGGATACTGAATAGCTTGCAGTTTGTGATCAAGGTAATTGTACTCCTTGCTCAAAGTTTAATGCATTTATTTTCTCTATAATTGATATAATTTCCTAAAAGTGCAGCTAGAAATGAATCATTGCTGTTAATTTTTCCCCCCAGCACCTCTGAAATAGCTGAATATTTACTTAGACGGGTCACTGGCTCTGAGGCTCTAATATTAGCTCTACGTTTTAGAAAATGGATTGCAACTTCTTTTATAAACAAATTAGCCTTTTTTTTAAAAAGGTGTTGGGAGGGTATAAGTTATAAAAGGAATTTGTGCTAATATGAGAAGATCAATGCATAATATATTGATGGTTTTGTTTCTTTCAATTATCTGCTAGGATTTTAAAGACTTCCAACATATGCAGTTGGTATTCTGATGATACTGCTTCAAAATCTGTACTTAAAGAATTCAAACATCTGTACTTGAAGAGGACAACTTGTCTCTAATATTTTAAATAAATTGATGTATTTTCTAGTGTATGTAAAATAGCATACAGAACCTCCAACTCAAGTAAAATAAATGCTAGTAGGTAACTTTTCTTTTACTGTAGAATTGCTTACAGTTGAAGTTTGATTCTTGCAGTATCCATATTTTCTGCTGTGTTTTCTCATTTTTGGCAATTTCTTTTACTAACTTGGTTATTCTGTGTTGTATTTTATTCATAAAAGGAAAGCACTTTTAATGTTAGCTGAGCATACTATTCAGGAATTCATAAAGCAGTAGAGGAATTTTAAATTTTATGCAAGGGTTCACAGAAATCTAAATGACTTCTGAGGAATATTAAAGATTGTGCTGTGTGCATCTTTTTAGTTTGCAAGTCAGCTGTTGGGTACAGCTCTCTCGCTCTTTTTAAAATAAAATTAAATCATGGTCTCCTTCTCTTGCATATATTTGAAAAATGTCATTGATCTTTGCTTGCAGTTGGCATCCTCAGCTGTTCTGCTGGCTGCTGGCAAAATTGGAGGTTGTTTAATTTAGGATCTCCCTCTAGTGGATCTGCCGAAGCCGAGGTGAAGGCACTGGGTGCCTGTACCACTGAGCTCCCAGGGATGGGCTTTTCCTTGTTCTGATGAGTTCAGAATGCAAAGTGAAAGTCTCTGAAGTTAAAGGCTTTACTGCAGCTGGCAGTTTTCTTCTAAAAAAACGGTACAGGTTTGTCTCAAAGGGCTCTGAAGCAGTGACTGCCTTGTCAGTGAAGCTTTCTGAAATATTCTGCAGGTCTAGGTTTCTTTCCTCCCCCTGATTTAAAGAGCTGATCATATGAACATCCTGACTTATATTCTTGAACTCTGCTTATTATTTTGTGTAAAAATCAAAGTGCTTTAACTCTGCTCTGATTTGAATGATTGCGTTAGCTAGTAGCTATTCAGCCAGACTGTATTTTCCTGCTGGCTAGTTGAGCAGATTGTAGGCCACCTGTAAATCCAGCAGAGAAAGACAACAACACAGGACTTTATTTTCTCTTGGAATTTTAAGGTAGACGACTAATATTACAGGTTCTTGCCTCATACTGTTTAGGAGTTGTGTTAAAACTGAACTAAGATTTCTTTCTGTCACTCATTTGGGAAGATTTTGAAGGGCTTACTTATTTCATTAAATGATTGTTTGGAGTTACACCTTCATCAAATGACAAGTGTGTGTCATTAGTTTGAGGTCATTTGAAGAGGATTCTTGGCTTTAAGGCTGTGTGCAATGAGTTCAGATATTCAGTAATTGGTCTTGTCTAAAGCTGGTGGCTCTGTGAAGGTTTTGCATTGAATTACAAAGAAAATATTCATATCTGCATTAAGTAGAGCTCAGTGTTGCAATCAAAGTGGCTCTGGAATGAGTAAAGTGTCAATGAAGGGAAATTAGATGGCTGGGGAAATTCTGTGTGTGAGACAATGGATTATTTCTTTGAAGGAATAAGGGCAAGCAAGGGAAGCGCGCGCCGGGAGATGGGAGGAACAAAGGAGTGTCATACTCAAAATATACTGCAAAAGTACCTACTAGTTCAGCTGGAATTGGTGTTGTTTTGTGTGGCATCTCTCTTCTATCTCAGGAAAGCCTTGCTAAGGGAATAAGAAACGAAATATGAGATTTATATACGTGTAATTTGCATTTGAGGAGGTACTTTCAGTTGTTTGTTGCAGAAGATGAAAGCGTCAGAAGAACTGAAGGATGTCATACAACCGTAAATAAGCCTGTTCTAATTCTTATTACATATATCTAAGATTCATGATGCTTTTTGTATTAATCTTTAGCAGTTATATATACTTGAAAAGATTTTTGGGATGTTCTGGATATAAAGGCAAGAATAGGAATGGCTTAGTGACGCTGTTGTGGTACTGTCGAAGTCTGACCACAGTTTAATTCACAGGAAAATCGGGAGGAGGAAAAAGAAACAGTTTTTATGTTTCCAGGGTCTCATTATTTTGCTCATCTAATCTTGGGGAAAAAAGCTCCTGTGGTTCAAGTTCTTTGAAATTTCTCTTGAATTATTAACTCTAGAAGTTAGGTTGTCCAGTTATTAAATAGAAAAACCTTTATGGGGTAAAGATGCATGCGTTTTCCGTGGCTGTATACTGATGTGCAGTCCTTTGTCTTACAGCAGAGATAGTTAATTAAATCCTTGCTGATAGGGGAATGCACTCATATCATGGGTTGAATAATTTAATATCTTTGGGAAATACAAACAGAACCAAAAATTGGGGTTTCCTAATTGGAATATATGGAGAGACTATGGAAGACTGAAATGAGAAAAATATATGCGGAGCTTGTGGAGGGATCTCAGATGTTTCTCTTCGTACTATTTTGGTTCACGTCATGCTAAAACTTGTTTTGAAAAAAGAGAGATTCTGCAGCAGTGAAGTAATTATGCTATACCTGTACTCTAAGCAAGCCTCTGGAGCAGGCTGTCAGCACTCCCTGTAAGAAAGGGAGTAACATGATGATATTATTACCTGTCTTGTCAGAAGTTCGATAATATCTCCATTTTTGCTAGCAAGATTTTTCCTTTCCTTTTAGATGTGGGATTGATTGAAGAAAAAAGTCTAGAAACTACCAAAATTTTACAATAGCTAATGCTGCTTAACTAATCCTGATTTATATGCCAAAATATTGACCAAGAGGAAGTCTTAACTATTTATTGGACAAAGTACTTCCCTTTCATTTAATTGCAGTTAAGATTATTGAAAGCATCATCAGTGTTGGTTGTAGAAGTGAAGGGAGAGTTGCTAAGTTATACACACTTTTAAGGATTGCCTATATGGTGTTTCTGATTTCCATGGCTCTTTGAAATTAGTGGTGTATCATGTGAAAGCATTAATTTTATTTTTTTTTGGGTGAACAACACAAAAAATTTAGTTAAAATTTGGTAGTTGGTCTAAACTGCGGGGCAAATATAAATAAAAGTACATTAATTTGTGGATAAAGTTTTGTTTAATAAATATTGGAGAATGTCAATATATTTTACTCTTGAGAGTTCATCTTGTTGTCTTAAAAACTGTCCCAGACGAAGTTGTAGATAGATTAAACCTGCCTTTTGGGAACAGGGTGTTTTCATAAAAATCATGAACATAGTTGTGGAAATACAGCTTTGTTAGGCTCATTTCTGTAGCATTATACACCAGTAGCAACAGTCATTACCTATGACATTGCTATTTAAACAAATCTATCAGAACGGTGGGGGGTGGGGCAGGGGGAAGTGGTAAATATTCTGCAGTAGATGGCATTGATATGTTTTATTTCAAGAATTGCTATTTTAAGTTTGTGATATTGTAGCTTATTTAGGCAACCATAGATCTCTACTGCTGAAGCTTTGTCTCTGTCTCCCCCTGCATGAAAGGATGGTGGAGGGAAACTGGAAGCCTGCTGAAAGTCACCCAGCACACTGGTGCTGAGCCAAGCCTGGCACCCAGGTTATCAGCACCTGGTTTCCAAGGCGCTGCCGGCACTGATAGGAAGCTCTGCTGGCATTGATAGGAGGCTTGCCTCTGCTTAAATTCAAATGTATTTTAATGAATGTTTTTGTTATTCTTGCTCCCTTTTATTATCTTGATCAAGCAAAAGTGCTTGTGAAGCGAAATGGAAAGTATTTCCTTTAAGTATAGAGTGATGACTAAATTATCTCAACTGAAGGTAGTTACAAAATGGTAACAGTGTAAGAGCAAATAGATATTTGAAGGTAAGGAGAGTCTTAGCTGGAAGATGGTTCACCCAAACAGAAGTACTAGAGAACAGTTTTGTCACTTGTTAATGCCCTAGTTTTTGGCCATCGTAGTCCTGCATATAAATCCGTAACACCAGTCAACATCTCAAAGAGTGGTGTGGCTTTGTTTCTGCTGAAGCTATCTTGCTGATAGCAAATCTCCCCAGACTTTGTTTTGTCATGTCCTAGAGCAGGACAGTCTCTGAATGGCAGGGGAAGGAGCTAGGGACAAGTGAAAGAAGGTACTTCACCAACTCCCTGCATAGATCTCTGAAAAGCCTGCTTTCCATTTATTCAGAAAACATTTAAGCATTTAGTAGAACACTTTTTTGTAAGTTCTTATATTCTCAGACAGAAATATGTCTTAATGGCTGTGGTTTTGAACTCTTACCTGTGGTCTGAGCTTAGTAGATGTACTCAAACTGTCCTTAATGAAAATTGTCTCTCAAGATTATAGTTAGTACAATTATGTTTATATTATATACATGTATAAATAAACTTGCTCTTTGCCTTCAGTCTTTGAAAAGACTTTGAGAAGTCAAGTTATACTTTGATTTGGATATCAGACTGTATAATTGGAGCCTTGCTTAGTTGTGGCACTAACACGCTGAGAAAGGAAAGAGTGAAAACTCTTGGTTACTGAGTTGTTTACATAAACTTTCTCTGGGGAGAAAGTAGAGATCTTCACCTCAAACTAAAATTCTCATGCGTGATAGTTGACCAACTTTACTGGAGCTATTAAAAAATTAGTTTTTTTTCTTTTAATGCTCTGCTCTGAACAGTACATCAGTTGCAGGAGTGAGGTTTTTTGTGTGTGTTTGCTTTCTTGAACCCTAGGGCATGTGGGGTTCTGAGAAAGATTTCACGTGATCTGGCTGTCAGCGGTCCCCACAAAAACCATTTCACCCATCCTTATGTTATCTAAGCCTGTCCAGCCAAATGAAAATATACATTGTAGCTCATAGCATAACTTAGAGTACATGTATTGTGCCAGTCTTGAACAGCAGATACTTGGGGTTTTTTAGGGCTGTAGGAACATTATGTCCTAGTGTCAGCCAGGTGCTATGTCAACACTGATAATGTAATGCAGGTGACACTAAAAGAAGTGGGGTAGAGTGTGGTGTGAAACTCCAAAACAGACAATGTAATTGAAAGACTGGAGGAATGGGGAAACCCAAAAGCATCAAAGGAGGATAAACCACGTTTCCATCTCCAGTTTGCTAATTATGCCTTTGTAGGATTGTTGATTCGGCTTTCGAATCAATTCGAGATAGAGGTAAGATGTCAGTTAGGACTGAAAATGAAGTTAAGGAGTTTGGTAAACTACAACTCTGGTTGTGGTTTAAAAGGGTGATGTTGGGGATACCTAATTTGGTTAAAGCAGCCCCCAGCAGTCTGTTGTCCTCTGAGCTGTGCCAGCATAATTGCCTGTGTGACTACATGAAGAAACAGAACTGGCTGTGATCTAGCTGGTAAAAATGTTTCATGCAGGCTTTTTTTCCCCTGGGTTTTTTTAAGATTTTTAGTCTTCCAGTACACCTCTTACCATGCAGTTGCCTGAACTGTCATAGAGAAAGGGTGATGTGATGCAAAGGTGAGAATAAGCTGAAAAACAGCACTGAAACTGGAATGGCTGCAAACAAATTAGTATGAAATTATATCCTCTGTCTGTCAGAGTGTGCTGTGGAGTGCACCATCTGTGCTTTCTTTAGAAAAAGAAAGATATTAGGTTTTCCGTAACTCAGAATGAATAGACCATTCAGCCTTGTCACTTCCTTGGCTTGTACTGGTTTCTGAAGATTGATTAATCCTGTAGAAGGATCAGACTTTTTTTCCAGGCAGTATCTGTGAGTATTTCTCTGGGGGGTTGATGTTTCTGAAGTATCTTGAAGTGTTCAAAAGCCTCTGAGAAAGTTTTTTATTAGCTAGCTACTGCTTATTTAACATACCACCTGCCCCACCAGCCAGACAAAGAAGTGATGGTCTTGGCTTGCTGTAATAAATTTTCTGAGATAAAATGTACTTTTCCACCTGGTATGTACCTTTAACTTGACAATGTCCATGAACATGGTGGTTGTTAAGAATCTGTGCTTGCAGAGAGAAACTTGATGAGAGAACTGGCCAAATGACTTGGTAGCTAAACTTTTCTTTCTTGAAAGCCTTTGGTACACTCAAATTGCATTTGCTTACACCAAAAATGTGTAAGAAATACTAGAACTACCAGTTTAATTGTCAGCAGGTGATTGTGTTCTGCTCTCCTGCATGTACAGCTTATGAACGAAGGACATCACTGGAGTAGGTTGGCCAAGTTAACTCTAACTTGGCTTGCTGATGGTTGCCTTCTGCAGAACTGACAATATGATTTTCTGGCAGACAGATCTCTGGAACAAAGTTTGAGGCTACAAGAACAGGTTTTCTCATAAGTAGGGTTGGTTGGAATAACCAGTGCAAGTAAAGCTCGATGGTTGGTTTCTGGAGGGGTTGGCTAAAAAGAGAGTGGGAGACACTGGTAGAAAGGTTGTAGAGTGGTGGTCCATGTTCACTGCATCATGATAATACCTTGTTCAAAAAACCTCTGTTAAGTAGTGTGTTAAAGATTAAATGGGTGAAAGCTTGAGCTTCTCATTTCTGCTATACTTCCAGTACAGTAAATGGTCGGTAAATAGTGTGACTATTTCTTTGACCTTCTGTTCTTTGTTGTTAATTTTTAGGTCAATGTGTTTCATGCTGAGAAACAGGAAAGGTGTTTCATCAAGTAGCTGATTCTTGAAGTGTTACTTGCAGTTTACACCTCAGTCTGTGAACCTTGACTTCAAGTATCTCTTGTATTAGACATGGCAAGGAGTAGTGGTGTATATGGCATCTCTAAGCAGCAGCACAGCTGCTGCTGGATTGTGTCTACTTGTGTAAGTCCATGAAAGGCTGCAGCATGGTGCAGGCAGCAAATAGCCCAGCTGCCTGGGAGCTGCAGTCATGGTTTTATGGGCCTTAAAGCCTTCCACCTGTCACACAGGGGAGATGAGAGGAGGACGTGTGTCTTGTAGAAGTTTTAAAGCCGAAAAGTTTTCCAGATGAGCATTATCACAGATGTTTCTACTTTGTGATAATTTAATTACTGATTATCATTGCAGTTTAATATTTTGCATTAAAAATAGCATAGATTTATATCCAAGTATCTCTTGGAGATACTTCAGTCAAAAATAATGCATCAAGGGCAACATCATGTCATTAGGTACATGCTGAAAAGAATAAATCAGGAAGACAGCACCTCTGTAGTGCACTTTCTGCTTTTATCTTCCAAAAGTAAGTTCCTACATTACTTTTTCACTGTAGGATACACAGAATGTGTACACTTTTATAATTTTCAAGATTGTCTTTATGACTATAGTGGACACAATACTGTGCTGTTCTGAGTAAATGAACCTTTTTGTATAGCCTTTAAACAGGGCACTTGTTTGCCTGTCCTAGATGTGTCAGTGTATCACATATGGTCTTTTCATGGGTTTGGATGACCTTCACAAGTTCAGATGGGAAACAAATTCTACATTTTGGTATTTGATATAGGGGAGATCTCATTACAACTCCATCACTGTAACTAGTTTGGAATCTCAGCAAGAAATTACTTTTTTGCTTTGGAACATTTTCAGAATTTGACACATTGTAATCTTTTAAAATTCTGCTTGCTTATAAATTCCATAATCTTAAGTGTAGCTTAAGTCCAGACAATTTGCTGGTTTAGTGCCCATTTTTACAGAAATAATGCATTCTTGATCCCGTGTATTCCATTCCACATTTCGTCATTCTTCACTTCTGTTAATTCTTTTAAAATAATTCTGTGCTGTAAATACACTTGAGAAAGATGAAAAAGTCTTTTCATTTCTAAATATACATATACACATTTCATTTCTAAATGTACATATACAGTTATTTGAAAGTTGTATGATTCAGAATTGCCCATCAGTAGAAACTGAAGATGAATTTGCATGTCCTTCTCTTTTACATCTCATGTGCTTAGTGGAATTCAC
Source organism: Pachyramphus minor (assembly GCA_013397135.1). Classification (NCBI taxonomy): domain Eukaryota; kingdom Metazoa; phylum Chordata; class Aves; order Passeriformes; family Tyrannidae; genus Pachyramphus; species Pachyramphus minor. The sequence goes on from VYXB01008609.1 coordinate 342,528, forward strand.
AGTTTGTACATTGGTTATGTGCCTCTGTTCCTTTGGACCCAGTACTTACTGATCCAAAAAAGGAAGTCTTAGATCCAAGTTGATGAGCTAAAATCTGAGTAAATTTTGGTGTGACCTGTAGAAACATACTTTATCTTCCTTCTCTCAATGTGGTGATAAGGTTCTGATGTTTTTCTCTCTCCTGTTCTTTTTTTTTTTTTCCTTTTTTTTTCTCTTCCCCTTCTCCAGTGTTCTATTTAGGTGAGTGTTTTAATTTTTTGAGCCCTTCCTGTTCCTCGAAGAATATTTGTTCATTATTTTAAGAAAATCTCAGACTTGGAGTGCTTTTTCAAAGCTTTTGTCAAATTCCATCATGCATAAAATCTGTTTTGCATTTCTGTGAAACCTTTCCATCCATGTGAAATAAATTCATTCTGTAAATGCATAAGGTAACATTTGTTGCCGTTTTTATTTGCTATATTATGTTTTTGAGCTTGTTTGGCTTAAAAGGCAAAAGGGAGCAATTCTTAAAGTCATGTGGTGGCTGGCCTTTTTCCTTGATTATGTGCATTTTTGTATGCTAAAAATTAAAACCATTTTTATGGCCTGTCTTCACTTTTAGGTCCTACATTGCCTCGACAGAATTCACAGCTTCCCTCTCAAGTGCAAAATGGTCCATCACAAGAAGAATTGGAAATCCAGAGAAGGTACGGTGTTAAAAGTAAACAGCTGTTAAATTCAAGAAAGTGGTACCTCCTAATGATGAGAAATTAAATGTCAAGGACTTAGAATTACTCTCTTGCGTTAGGGCAGCATTTGTATGCATGTGATGCAGCTCGACTGTGTAAAAACTTTGATTGTAGCTGATCCCTTTTTCGTGCTCTCCATCCATTCAAACAATACAACTGCTGTTGGCCTGTCAGGAAAGAGCTGCAGATCAGAGGGGAAGCCTTGGGAGGTTTCACTGCTGTCATTTTCAACCAGACTAATTAATTTTGCAGTGACTATTGTGTCTTCAGTTTTTGACATGCGCTTATAAAGCAGAAAGCAAGCAAAGAAGGAAGTTTGAACCTTTAGAAGCAGAGAATTGAATCATCACAAATGACAGCTTTTCTTCCTGAATGTGGATGCACTAGATCAGAATATTCTATTGGAAATCTTGTTTGCCTTCATATATATTCGTTAGAGAAGAAACCTTCCTTTACTACTTCTAGTGTATAAATTTATGTAGACTTTAGTTGTTTAAGTTTCAGCTGTAGCAGTACTGGTTATATCTGTGATGCCTTCATCGAGTAGTGTGTGTTTCCCTGACCAGCTGGCACTCCTCCAACCTAAGCTGTTCCCTGCAATGTGAAGCCACTGTACCCTGCCCTATGCCCTGTGGGATATTTTTCAGACCCGTAGCATTTTTAACATACAGATTTTTTCTGTTCCTTTTAATAATTGCCATGTATCAATGATGTGTGCATGTTCTAGGCAACTCTATAGTTGCTAGATGACCTCATTTGTTTTGTGGTATTATGGGTTAGTGCTGTAGCTGTAGTGTGTGGGATATGGGTATATGAAATGGCCAAGTCTTGTAGGACAGTGCTGTTAGACTGGGTTAAATGAAAACAGCAAGACCTTGGGCTGTCTCGAGCATACTGCCTGTGGTGCAATCCTGGATTGTTTTACCATCAAAGTACTCCCAGGAGATTAGCTGTTCCCTTCCTGAATGTTCCCTTCCTGAAGGGATGCTGGGAGCCATTTAGGTCACATGCACTACGGATGAAGGGAACAAGATCCTTGAATAACTGGGAGGTGGTCCAGACTGATGGTGTAAATGCACCTAATAGCTTTCTGTGGTAACTGGAAAAATGCTTAAACGTGTTTGGGTGTAATTGGCACTGAAGTTTTTTCTGTGTTGATATTTGGCACTTAGTTTGTTTATGAAAAGGTGAGCAGAACCAGATTGTTAATTTGGGAATAATTCATGTTACAGATTTGATAAACTAGTAACTAAAACATATTGAACAAAGTTTTGACATCAAACTTGGTTATACATGTCCATCTGTTTTCTGTAGTATGTTTTTAATGTGAGCAGGGATCACTTCATCTGAAAGTTACCTTGTTTAAAAACAAATAGCAAGAAGCTCATTACAAATTTGTCTGTTTGATGTATTTATGTACAAGTTTGCTGCCATAGTAAAGGTCTTTTATGTCAATTCTTTTGACAGACTTTTAAAAAGCTTTTTTTCTTTAGATATTTTTTTCTGCTCTATATTAGTGTCTGTTCCTTTCTAAAGCTTTATTAACTGAAATTTCTAATGCTGAGATACTTTTCAGAGAAGCATTGTAGATAGGCATCTCTTTAGGAAAAAGTGCTGCCCTATATTAAGAGCTCTGCAAGTCTCTTGACATTTTTTGTATGTAAAGGACATTATCAGATGGCATTCTTATGGCTTCATTTCTCATTTGATCAGTGTGCTCTAATTGTTTTCATCTAATGTAATGTCCTCTTTGAAGTCTGGTCCTGGTTTTGATTTGTTTTTTTCCCTAAAAGAGGATGGAGCCCTGGAGTGTTTACTCATGCTGCCAGCCAGATTGTCTGTGGAAAGACTATTGGTGTTGTGTCATTAAGCTTAAGAAGAACATGTAATTTTGTTAAAACATTTCACAAGTGCTTCTTCAGTCTTGTTACTCCTGTAACTACATGGCTTTAATGAAGCTTAATTAACTCTAAGCCAGAACTTCTCTTCCGTAGTAACTGTCTTTCAGCTATCAGACTGGAAGAACAACAGACCTACTCCCATAACGTAGAGAGTAGTAAATACTTGGGGAAAAAAGGTTTAGGCATGTATTAGTTGTAACATACCTATGAATAACATTTCCAATCTCATTAAAGGGTAGTAGATCAAAGTTGAGAATTGAATCCTGTGGGGAGCACTAAGGCTACAGGGAATGCAAGAAATGGGAATAAATGTTACTGCGTAGGAAGGAACATGGGGTTTGATGGATCAAGATAAAGTCAGGCTTTGCTAAGTCTATGGCTTGTGAAATATGTATCTGTTGGATGGGGGGCTTCTTTAAAAAGTGGCTTGATACTAGTTGTCCTTAAGTGCTGTTCTCGTATCCCTGCCCTTAGCTGTACCTGTATTTAGTAGTGTTTAACTGACTACCATGTTGAGTGCAGGAAAATATTTTTTTAAATTATTCTAAGCTGGAGAAAAACATCTGCTTACATGAAAATTCAAGTTGGAAAAGGGACCCTATAGAGGTCTAGTCTAACCCTCTTCTCAAAGCAGGACTAATTTCAAAGTTAAATTATGTGGCTTGTAGCTTCAGGGTTTTCCTAGGCAGAAATAGAAACATTTCTTCAGAAGTATTTTGCCAAAGGACTGACCAGTGAAGAGTGGCATAATAAAAAGAGCTCTTCAACAGATCTGATGTTTTCCTATGCTTTTGTAACCAGCGTCCCCAAGAATCTTGGGGAAATTGGGAACTGAATTATTAGATCATTCCCAGCAAAAGTGTATTATTTTGGTTCAAAGATTCTTCTTTATTTTAGAAAGGATTTAGATGCCTTACATTTTGAGTAGAAGTGCTAAAGTAGTAATATTACTTTGCTTATTTTGCTGCAGAGCTTCTTATTTGGATGCTTGCATTGCTTACTGTTCAGTGAGACAATTTCTAAAGCTGCAAGGACCAGATGTAAGATCTAAACCACTGAGATTTTTATGAAGCCAAGATTACACATAAAGTGTAATGAAATAATTTTGTCTGGTGAATTGATACCTTTGTTACTCTTTTAAGAAATCTTAACACATGTCTTATGCTTTCCCTCTCAGGGAGTACTTGAAGTTAACTGTAATTTTCCTTAACTTGCACTCAGTTAACTACAGTAATAACAAGCTTTAAAACACTCCAGCTTCTATTTTTGATCCTCAAACTGAAGGGATATTTTGTTATATGAGTTGTTTTACATTTTGTCATCTTGGTAGGCAGTGTTTATGAATTCCACTGATTGATAATGAGCCAAGTTGAGTTGACATAGGTATTTGTTAGTAACTGCAGAGTTACTTAATGTCAAATACCATTTTAAAATATAAGATTAGTTCATGGCATGCTTGTGTGTGCTACTTGTGCATGTAAATTTACCTTCTCTTCAGACATGGTAAATATATTGTCAGGAATATGAGTCATTGAGTTGGTATCTAATATGACACTTGGGAATTTAATGAGTTAATGTTTATAAATAACTTCAAAATCATCACCGCTTCATAAATAAAGAGACCAAGAACACCAGAAACAGAGGAACTGTACAGATAGTAAGGAATAATGAAGGTATACAAGCCTCCTGTTGTCCTTCAGGGACGTAATGGACCAAAACTTGACCGAATTCTTTCGTAAGTACTTAAAAATGTTAGAAGCTTGCAAAATGCAACAGCAGAATATAAGGGGGGGATTGTAATTGTTAAATACTTTGGGTTTGCTTACAATTTTAGTTTGTTTTGTGGTTTGGGTTGACCCTGTTAAAGAAAAGTTGGTGTGTGACTGCTAGAAAATAGTGTTGATATGGTGTGGTGTTTTCGTAACATCTTGTGAAAGGCTTCTTGGTTTTGGATAGTGCAAGCTCAGAGGCTGGCAAGGGTAGCAGTTTCTTATTTACCAATAGACTCAAAGGAAAGTTATTTATTTTACAGATTAAAAGCTTTTTTTCTGAGACCTTGCTAGTGTTAATTTTTTAACTACGGTAAAAGGATTCCCCCCCCCCCCCCGCCCCCCTGTAATTTAGTAATTATTACATATATAATTTCTGAGCTGTTTTGAAAACGTGGAAATACTGAAAGAAAAAACCTTCATCCCACAGTTCAGTAGTAATGTAACTATAGTAATTTGAAGGAATGAAAGCTTGCCCATCACTTTCTGTCCCTGGTGGCCTGGTTTCTACTGATTTCCCACAGCCTGTAACCTTTTCCTGTTTAATGACTAGAGGCAGTGTTTCCAGTTTTCCTTTGCTTTTGAAATTGTACCATTTATCCAATAGCTTGCTTCAGGAAGTAGGATTCCTTTAAAAGACATGCGGATTGATTAGGTTGTAACTGAGCAGTCAGTTCTAATATGAGATACACGTATTCCTATGATAGAGTAGTTGGATTTTTGGTTCAGGCTTTTCAGAGTGGCCAGTACAATACAGTTGTATGATTGTATTGTGTGCTGTGCGTGTTACAAAATCTGCGTGAAGTTTGCATCCCAGAGATGTAGTTTAGATGGAATCAGCCTAAGCTGAGGGTTTCCCGTAGATCAAAGTTGTAAACTTTTCAAATTGAGCTTGCTGAGGTAGCTTAGTGGAGGAATCTGCAACCATTACATTGCATGCTAGGACAGGAGACAGAAGCAAGACCCATCAGCTGGTTTTGTTTGTCATCATAAAAGGTTAATTTTTTTTTTTCCTTCCCCTCAAAAGTTTCTTGAAAACAGGGTTGTGTTGTGGTATAATAATGACTATTTTCCTTTTTTTTTTTTTTTTTAAGATGTGTAATTTTCTTTACATTTGTAGTCAAGTTTTCCTTAAGTCTGTCAAGTCTAGTTTTCAGAGACCTTACAGGCTTTTAAGGAGAGGTGTAATGGGCACTGTGTGGTTACAGCACTGAATAACTGTACGTGCTGGGTAACATTAGTTTGTTTAGCAGACTGAGAGCAGCACTCGTCCATTAAGCAGTCTTTTGACTTTGTTGACAAAGCTGCTTTGAAATCTTACACTTTTTGAAAAATTTTCAGTTCTATGGGTTTTTTTGTGTTTAATGCAAAATGTGTATTTTGGATTAGAAACTGGTCTATATTTTTCCAGATTTTTAGTTATTGTATTTATAGTTATTTTATTTATGAAATTGTGTTCCAACTGTACTCACTGGAGTATACCACTGAGAGGGAGTTACCAATAAAAGCAGACTTTTCTACTACTGAAATTCTTATTTTTTTTCTAAAATTGTATGTATACAGGTGTCTTCCTGCGACCTGGCTTCTGCCAGGAAAGTTCAAGTGTTCTGTTAGTTTAGATAATATATTGAAAAGGTGAGGGAAACTAGGCTTAATGAGCTTTGATCCAAGAGCATTTCATAGATCCCTTTGTGTATTAAAATTCCTGTATCTAATAAAATTTAGTTTTCTCTCCATGTCTTTATGGTAGTGGCTGGCTACTAGTCTTTGCTTGACCGATAAAAGCTAGTTCTTATTACTTCCAACTAATGCATTTTGAATTTATAGCATAAAAGCTTCTTGTTAAACCTTAAATCCCTTTAGATCAAGGAAATTAAAGGCTGTTAGTTTGACTTTGGTCCCAGATATGACATAGGACACTAAACTGGACACAGATAACATTTTCTTTCGTGAAAGCAGAAGGGCTGGGCTTTTCGTGTGGTGTTCCTGGGCTTTAGTAAAGCATTTAACAGGTACCTAGAGGGAATTTCTTAGTTAATGTGAAATAGAGGAGGATTGCTGTGGAGGTGTGTCGAGCATAAAAACAGACATCAACGGTTTCAGAGCATCTACATAAACTCATTTCACAAACCCTGACCTTCAACAGTCAGACTTTGCAGATCTTCTGTTTCTTGCTCATTGTATCAAGGTGACTAGGTCTTGTGTGGGTTTCTCTTACATGATGTGCATTATGCTCAGGTAGAAGCTGTGGGGACTGTCTAGCACTTGGAAAAAAAAAAGCTAACTTGGTAAGAGTTTTAGAGCATATAGCAAGAGTTCAGTTTGTAAAGTGAAATATTGGTCACTTCTGCTGAGGTTATGTTATTGGTGCATCAGTGTACTTTTTATTGCTGAAGATTCTCAGTCTCTATGGACTCTGCCTGTGTTTGATGTCCACACAGATTGTATATTTCCAAGATTTAGGTTATATTTTCTCTCTGTAAATAAATTACAAAGTTTGGGGGGTGGTGTGTGTTCATTCTGTGGTACATAACGTGTAGGCCTTGAGATACATATTCAGAAGGTTTGCGTGACCATACAGGAGAGTGAGCTCTGTGGTAAATGCTGAATTTTGGAGTGATGAATAAATATTTAATATTAAAGATGCAAGAGCAAATTTCATGTTAGTACTCTGTTTTTATTATTCAGATAAGTTCCTACAAATTTGGAAGGGCCATAACAGACACTTTTCCTTTCCTGAATTTGTGCAGAAGATGATCAGGGGATTAAACTATTAAAAATCAAGCTAGCAGCTAAGTTCAAAATAATATGTTAAAATGCCTTTTTTTCCCCCCCTGTAAATGCTTTTAACAGTGATAAAGTAGCTTGGCTGTATCTGCTTAGATTTATGTCCAGGGTGCATACAGTTCCTTGCAATAACAAGGTAGCCGCTCTTCTGCAGAGAACAAAGTGCTTCAGATGGAGCTGAGGTCACCCTGCATCTGGTGCTGGTGCCTTGAGCTCAGCCACGCATTGTGTAGCCTGTTTGCAGCCAGCTGCTCTGTTTGTGGCAGTGACTCAGTGGTGGGAGGAGGAGAGCCATCATGTGAGATGTATTCTAGCAAGTAGTGACTGTTGGATTAGATAATGCTATCTGTGCCCACATGCTGGGGCTTCCAGCATTTTAGAATAAAACTCCAAATGTTGCTGTCTTGTTTATTGCTCCATAGACTGAGGCAAGGTTAGAGGAGCTGGTGCAAGAGCTTGGAGTGGCCCTGAAAGCCTGGATATACTGAGACTCCAGTTTGAACATCTCAGTTGGTTTGGATTGATGAATCCAGGTTTAATTATGGATGGGGTTATACACTTTTAGAACTTTAACACTGTAGTTATTCCTAGATTCCTTGTTTATGTTGGGTTATAAAACTTGCAAATAAACATAGTGAAGCACAGAATGACATAATCACATTTGGTTTCTTATACAGAATGCAATACAGCTAGCAATAGTGTAGCAACCTTCATGTTGCCTCTAGGATGTTATCCTTTTGTCTCTCTTCTGCCATTCCATGCTTGCTTTAGAATAAGTAAAAGCACAAGCAAGAAACTACTTTTTGAAAAAAAAGCAAAACCACCATGTGGGTGGTTTTTTTTCAACCTGAAAATCTCCCCTCAATTTTATGATTTTAAATTCCATGTTGTTTTTTTAAATGACTCAAGTGATGTTTTTCGGTGTCCTCTTTTAATACACGAGTCTTATTAGTGCTTTTTTCCTCCCCCATCCTTGTTGTTGTTGTATCTTTAGGCAGATAAAGCAGGGATAGTATTTTTATTGATCTTTCTGAGTGATTTGATGCCCTGCTTTGACAGCAAGTTTTTCAGCTGAGAAAGAGTGGAATATGAAATTGGTGTATACATAAATGATGACTAACAGCTGTCAAATGTTATGTATTATCTGCCTGCAGCTGACCTCTTCACTCAATGCAGCAATTACTTCAGTCAGGTCTGTTCCTCAAGATATTTTGTTTTCTTCAGGCTTTGCCTTGGATCTTTGTTTTCTACAGTGAGTTTTAAATAAATACTTCAAACCAGTTTCTGTTCATCTTGGAATGTCTATCAGCTCAGTGCCTGCTGAATTTGGATGTGATACAAAGATGCCTTTGTTTGTACTGTGCATGGAAATACCTCTGTTTTTAATGTATCTGGCTTTGTGGCAAGAAGCCTTCCAGGTTTGTGACTGAACTCTGTTATTGAGATTGATATGTGGGCTTCTCAGTGCAGTTTCCTATCATCTTTTTAGGAAAAAATGTAATGGTTTGATCTCACTTCCAAGAGCAAAGCAAGCTAGTGTTAGAATCCAGAAGATTTATGTGAATGTACAATAAAACTTTCACTTGAGGAAACAAGGTGACCTGCCAGAGCAGGCAGCTATTTGCTTTTGAAAACTGTTTCAACTCTGGATTTGTTGCTCATAGGGTTGTTTTTTTTTTTCTCTTGGTGCCCTTGTGACACCAGATCTGTGTTTTGACAAAATGGGAGTTGCTTGATTTTGAGGTGGACTTGCTCTAGTGGAAGGACAGTCTTTCCACAAACTGACACTTGCAGAAACTCTTCTGCAGATGACCACGATATAGAGTGAAAAGTGTTGGAGAAAAGGATAGTTTCTCTCTGGCTGTTAAGTCTGTTCTGACACAGAATATTGTTTTACCAGTTTCTTAATCTCTGTCAGTCATTTCGTCTTCAGGAGAAGAAGTTAAAACAACTGCCTCTTCCCTTCCCCCTCACCAGTATAGATAAAAAGATAATGGATAGTATTAATTTGAGAGAACTTCCTAGTTGCCCGTCACAACACACTGGTTTTTTAATGTAGTGGTGCTGTGTGCTAAAGGCATAATAGAAAGTGATCTTGATGTGCGTGTGTATTTGGCTCATCTAGTATATCAAGAGCTGAGACAGCAGCACTTCTTAATTGTTTATGCCCTTTTATGATCTGACTTAGAGCAAGCTGGGAAGGTTTTCTGTGTAGCTGAGTAAGGAAATTAACTGCAATTGTATTTTGCAGTTGTCAGTAGGAAAAATTCTGAACACTTTCACCATCACAGAGGGTGTGTTTTTTCAGCAGAGATGCAATAGTGTGTGCTTCATTCTGCTCATTGCATTTTTCTCCGTGTGTTATTTCAATAATGTAGCCGCACTCCTGATGCTTGTCTGCCCAAAGAACTGCAGGATTTATGTTGATATTAAGTCACAAGTTAGTATAGTAAATATGATCCTTTCTCCATCCTCTGCCAGTTCCTTCCAATATCTCCTTAACTGGACAAAAGCATAAGGGCAAGAGGGGAAATAATTTTAAAAGTGGATGCAGTATTAAAGTAACCTAATATAAAACCAGTACGAAAACAAACAAACAAAAAACACAAAACAAAAACACAATACAAAAAAACACAAACAAAAAACCCAACCCAAAATCTAAAACCTCCACCAAAACACCCCAAAGTGAAGTTTCCCAAGATGCTTTTGACACGAAACTAAGTAAAATCCATAAAGTTTCATGAGGAGGATCTGTGATAAAGCTAGCAACTATTCTGGATTTCTAAAGTTGACTCTCTGAATCTAAACATGTGTAACAGTACCTTGTATGTGACTGACATGCTCTACAGTTTTGTAAATTAGCTCTTAGATTTAGTAATTCTACTAATTCTTCTAAAATAGTTAGAAACACCTTTCCTTTGCATAATGAGCATTTCATTATCAGACAACTTTCTGGGGCACTTTTAGTACGTCTTCATCTTTTCCGAAAGTCGTCCTTGGGGCCAGATACTGTGCTTTCTGAGGCTGAAGGTTTTTCATGTGTTGCTTTCACAGTGTTCTTGAACTACCAGTCTTGACATTCAGACAAACTTTAATTGATGTGTGATGACTCTTCTTAATCTAGTAATGCTTCTGCCTAATATAATTTTGATCTCCGACAAAATTTTAAAATAAAATTATGCAATCTAATGCTAACTAAATAAAACCAAGGGGGATTTAATGCAAGTAGTTTGAGGTTTTTTGTAAATAATCAAATGAGGTTTTAATCTTCTTAAGCAACAACTGTAACAGTTGTTAAGCTCTATTTTGTAGTTTACAAAATTCTTCCTTGCTCGTTAAGTTGTGTTAAGGCAACTTAGTTGCGTTACTGGCACACTGATCTTCTGACCTGTGCACCTTTTGGTTTGCTGTTCAAAAGGTTTGTTGAAATTGTTAAAGTTACAGTAAAAATGTAGTGGGTTGTGAGGTGGGGAAGGGTGCAGTGGGCTTTTTTTTTGGTTGGTTGTTGTTTTGGTTTTGTGTGGTTGGGTTTTTTTATTTTCATTGTTGACAAAGGAATGGTTCAGCAGTGTATAATGAGAAAAAATTGTGCTCAGTGATGCTGTATTTAATCTCCTATCTTGCTACATGGGAATTTTATATGTTTGCAAGGTATTTTGCTGCCCTCTCTTGGCAGAGCATTTGTATTGTAAACAAAATGCTCAACTTGTTCATTTGTACATTTCAAAAATGGGTTTTATACCTTTTATTTCCTGTAAAAATGGAAAATGATGATTCTTTTATTAAAAAACCTGAAATGTTAAATACTGAGTCGCTCAATATTTATTAAATAATCAGTATTTTTTTATTGGAGTCCTGTGTGAATGAAAGTGGTTATCTCATTGCCTTTCATCTATATCTTATTAGATAGCCAATACAATTTGATCATGTGGATTGCTGATGTATTTTGCTTCAGATTAAATTTAAACACTTAGGTGCCTTTTGCTATGACACAAGGGTGTTGTGTGTCTTTATAGCTCTGTGAGGAGGAGAAGAACCCCAGGAAAGCTTCAGGAATGTGTTAAGATGTATTAGGAGAATCAGTCAATGCCAAATACACAGTTTGTTTTAGGCATAGCTACATCTTGAGCTTTAGCTAAAATTGCACATGGTTACATGCTGTATAAAGACAGAGTATTGCTTTATCTACACTCTCATCACCAATTCCCCCTGTGTATATAGTGTGTAATATACACACATGCACTTACCCTGTCACTAGTTAGAAAAGCTTTAGGTAAAACCCTTCCAGGCCAGGGCAAACACCTGGAATACTTCCCTCTGCTACTCTCCCATCCTCTGGGCATCCCTTGGTTCAACAGCTTCTTGTACATGATGCCACTGGTCTTCTAAATGACTTCCCATGGTTGTTGGTTTTATTCTATTCTTTCTTTTAATCACTCTGGCAAGGAGTTCCATAGCTTGTTTGCCTGATGTTCAGAGGTGCTTTTTTCTTTTGAGCTTTGCTGTTATTAGTTGCATCAAATCTTTCCTCTCAGCTGTTGTAATAGGATGCCCTCATCACTCAGGATTGTGTAGAGTTCCAGCTGTCTTTTCCAGAATGCAGAATTCCAGCTTTTGTAAATATTTTTAAGTGGAAAGTGTTTGGTACATGTGATCATAGTGTTGCTGCTCTTTAAACCTTTTCAGTTCTGCTGTTCTCCCCCTTTTGAGGTGGGAACAGAGGCTTTGTGAAGCAGGATGGTGCTGTTTTCTGTACTGCTCTGTAATCCTTTCGTGATGTCTAGCATCTGGTTTATGTTTTTGAACAGAACACACCAATGAATGGATGTTGTCATAGACCTATGTGTTCTAACCCTAATATCTCACTCCTGAGCCAATAGTCAACTCGAAGTCCAGTGTTTTATATATGAATTTAGCTCTTCCCCTCTCTCTTCCGTGCTTCACTTCAGTTATATCTCAGTTGAGTTTTATTTGCCAGGTTAGTTGGAGTTGGAAGATCCATCAGTAGTTCTTCATAATCAACCATCATCCTTGCTATCCTAAATAACTTAATATTTTAAGCAGCTTAAAGAAGAGCACCTTGCTGTTTCTTTTCCAGGTTGCTTATGAAAATATGAACTAGCAGAGCTCTTGGTATGGCTTATTGCAGAACTGCCTTGGTGATGATGCTCTTGTGTGAGGAGTGACCTATATTGAGGTTCTATTTCTGTAAAGAAATGAAGAACTTAAGCAAAAGAAATTTTTTGGCAGTTACTTGATGTGTTGTTAAAACCCAGTGAATTAATACCTTCTAGTATTATAAACTAAACATAACATAGAATGTTTATAACCCCAAATGCCATATCTGCATTTTAGTTTTAGGATGAACAGAGTGTACATTTATAGGTAGAATATGCTCATTTCTGGCAAATGAATGAAAAAGAATGAAGACAATAAACAAACCTGCTTTGGAGTCTGTAATTGTTGACTTCTGCCCTGAATAGCCTTTTAGCAACAAACGTGTGCACATTCACCTCTCCTTTAGGAAAAAAAAGAGCTTAAGATGAGCAAGCCATGATAAAAACCCTGCTTTACTTAAATAATAGATTTTGTCTGAGGGGAGAAAAGAGCATATAGTAAAACTAGCTTTGTACAGTACAGGGCAAGAAAAATGTAATGTAGAAAATATTTTAATATCTCTTTTAGAGCTTACATTTCTGTGGTTTATATTACATTCTCTTAATATTTTATAGAAATCCTCTGCTGATTCCAGACTTTTTAGTGGACTTCAGGGGCTAAAAATCAAGCATTTAACAAGCTTAGTTGCAGCTCTGGTTTCATAGTGATTGCTGTTACAGCTTTGATATATGGGAGAGCAGGAGCTGAGGGAAGGACTGATCAAGGAGCAGAACTATTTTGCTACTCCTGAGGATGGTGGGTAACAAGTTCAGTAGGGAAAAAGTCCTTTTGCTGTACATAACTCAAACTTTATTGCTCATAGCAATTATGAAGTTTCGATATTTGTAGCTTATTTTTGTTTATAAAGGAAAAACACTGGCCTGAAAAATGGGTGGACTTCGGCTGTAATAGTTCATGGGCTAGAGTTTCTGGTTATGCCAATATTTTCTAGGCATGAAAAGGAGTGAAACAGGTGAAGGTCCCTTCATTTTCAGAATTGAGCTTGTATGACTTTACAGCATTGCCAGTGACCTGTCCATGAAAATTGCCCTGTAGTGTAGTATGGAAAACACGTATCTAGTAGCTTCGAGTGTCAAAATTCAGGTCTCCTTTTTGCTTTGTAGTTAAAAGCTGGGTTTGCATCTGAAGTGTGGAAGAAAAAACAGCTGTGTGATTTATATGCAAGACTTTTTTTTTTTTTTTTTTTTTTTTTTTTTTTTTTTTTTTTTTAAACCAAGAATTCAAAGAGAACAACAACTAATAACATTTTCAGTGTTACATCCTGACAGGAACATACTAGCCACAGCTGGGAGGAGGATGTGCCTATTTTTGTTTCAGCAGTGAGTTATACCCAAGAGATGAAAAATCTTTGAAAATCAAAAAGGTGTATTTCAGCCAACTAGGAAGATTTATCTTAAAAACAAAAAACCTAAAGAAACTATAAAACAACTTGAGGAGAAAGAATCAAAAAGGTGGTATATAGCTTTTCCCACTATATTTTTGCAGGAAAGTCCTTTCAGCCAACCCAGGGCCTTCGGCAGAGAATTTTGCAAGATTCTTCCTTAGCCTTAGGAAGTTCTTTATATTTCCTCTGCCTGGCTTATACTTGTCTGCCCCCTTTCTGCTTTCCTTTGCAAAGACTCCCATGAGCTGGAAACCCTGCCAGCTCCCTGCAGTGTTTCCTTGGCTGCTGCACCCTGGGTTTTCTTTGACCATGTCCAGTTTTTCCCTGCCTTCGGGGTGTTCTCGTGTTGTTGCCAGTTAAATTGTATGTGTGCATAGTACTGTGCAAGTGGACATGGACATGTGTATGTTTTTGATGCTTCGGTAAAATTTGGATAAATACTAGCTGACCAGTAGATCCAAAAAACGTAATTTATGTGGGGGTGGGGTTTTTTTGATGAGTATTTGTGTTACTACTGTTTCACTGTACTTTTATTCACTGCTTCGGGTATAAAATACCATGCAAAGAACAAATGTAACTCCATATCCCAAACTGGGAAGATTGTATCAGTAAATTAGCAGCAGCAGCTTTCTATTCTTACTTCTTGAAAGCTGTCTCTTAGAATGTTCAATTAGTTAAAAGGAAATTGGATCCATGATTCTTTTCACTGTAAGCATAATAAAACTCTTATCCTGCTCAGAAAAATGACACATAGAATTAAGAATTTTATGTAGGTACAAATGCTGCGCTTTTGTTTTTGCTGGTGCAAAGACTGTTGATTAGTTTCTCTTCTTGTCCTCTTAACAGTTGCTTCATACTTTTTGGTTGTTGCTTTGCAGCTTAGTCTTTTTCCTTTTTTCATGATTGTAGACAGTTGCAAGAGCAACAGAGGCAGAAGGAGCTGGAACGGGAGAGGCTGGATCGTGAACGAATGGAACGGGAGAGGCTGGAGAGAGAGAGGCTAGAAAGGGAAAGACTTGAAAGAGAGCGCCTAGAGCAGGAGCAACTGGAGAGAGAACGGCAAGAAAGGGAACGGCAAGAGCGCCTAGAAAGGGAGAGACAAGAGAAGGAGAGGCAGGATCGAGAAAGACTTGAACGACTCGAACGGGAAAGGCAAGAAAGAGAACGGCAAGAACAGTTGGAAAGGGAACAATTGGAATGGGAAAGAGAGAGAAGAATTTCAAATGCTGGTAAGAATTTCAAAACCTGAGTGTATTCAACTACCAGACTACTCTTTATGTGTTTTGGTGATGGAGTGTGAGAGAAGCAACAAAGGGCAGTGAGTACAGTTGTGTAACAACAGGCCTCTATTTGCTNGTCCAAGAGCTTTGACTTTCCTGTCATAATTTTCCATTAACCCTGAAATAAATTTTTTTGCACTGTTTGCTCACTGCATTGCCGTACTCTCCGATTGCTTGAAGAACTCGAAGCATATTGGACGCCCTGAACATTGGTTAAAGTGTGATGAGTTAAACTTTCTAAATACCTTATCATTGCTTGATCTATTCAACAAGATGTATTTGCAGTGCATAATTTGGGAAAAAAAACCTAAACGTGCCAGGTTGAATGTGTTAACATAGAAGGTATGTACCTATATAAGGCAAAGTAATAGAGTAGAAATGCTTCTCAGTGTGAAGTCTGGCTTATTTATCATTGTAGTAACGTTTCAGTGAAATGTATTGTATGTGCCTGTAGATAAGATAATGCAGTGCCTGCAGAAATGTATCCAGTGATAACTGAAAGCTTTCTCATTTTGGTAATATGATGGAACATTAGTCAAGTGCTTGGTTGTTCTTTAGTAACAAACTCAATTTGCATTTAGTCAGCTCATGGTAGAAGTCAAAGAATACTGTGTAAGAGCTAGTCCTTTTAGAGCAGGGGATTTTATGGGTAGTTTTATTCCCAGCACTTTCACGTTTGCAATGGAGCTTTTTCTGGGGAATAGAAAGATGATACTTGCTGCCTAGGGTAGGAATTTTGTTAGTGGAGTTGAAACAAATGTTAAGATCACTACACTTGCTTGCAGTTTGCAACCAAACAAGAAGATAAAAGCTGATAAAAGACTGATTACTCAACCCTATAGCTAATCCATCTCACAGATGAGATTTGAGAAAACTTTCTCTGGAACATACTTGTAAATTCTGATGTTGGCACAAAAATAGTTGGTAAGATTTAAAAGCAGCTGTTGATAATATGTAAAACTTTCCTAACAGTATTTTCACTTGTGCCTAATCCTCTGGTACTAACTGTAGTCTACATTTATACATTTTGTTTGAATGCTGGTTTTGTTGCTTCATTAGCTCCCTTTTTCTCTTTCTCCTTTTTTTATCCTGCCTTTGCTGCTGCTTTTCATCTTCTGTCCAGCTCCATCTTTCGACAACTCCCCGTATAGCACTTCACTTCCTGAATACTCCAGTTGCCAGCCTCCTTCAGCACCTCCTCCATCATATGCAAAAGCAGTCTCAGCACCAATGTCAGAGGCCACACCGGAGTACGCTGTAGTGACTTCTGCACCACCGACTTCCACTCCCCCTACACCGCCTCTAAGGCACTCTGCATCACGTTTTGCTACATCTTTAGGCTCAGCTTTCCACCCTGTTCTCCCCCATTATGCTACAGTTCCTCGTCCACTGAACAAAAGTTCTCGGCCCCCTTCTCCTGTCAATGCCATGGCGACTTTGCCTCCAAATACAAAGCCTGTTGCCTGGTCTGCGCCCAGTTTTGCCCCCCTCCCCCCATCTCCTCCAGTAATGATAAGCAGTCCACCAGGCAAAGCTGCTGGTCCGAGACCCGTCCTCCCAGTGTCGGCTTCTAATCCAGTGACCCAAATGTCCACGTCTCCCACGGCTCCTAACGGGCTTCCTGAAAACCTGGCTTATCCGGTTCCTTCACCTTCTACCTCAGGTCCAACGCCGCCTCCGCCACCTCCTCCCCCCCCACTGCCTTCCTTTCCGCCTCTGTCACTCTCTGGACCTCAAGCTTCTCCTTCTCCCAACTCCCCGAATGCCTCGACTCCCTCATCCAAGCCTAGTGTTCTCCCTTCTCCCTCTGCAGCTACCCCTGCCTCTGTTGAGAACTCTCTAAACTCTGTGCTGGGAGACTCCTCTGCTTCTGAGCCAGTCTTGCAGGCAGCCTCTCAGCCGATTGAACCTACGACCCAGCAGGGTAAGGCTTTCTGTTATTGCTACTAATGCGCTAAGCAGGAACGCAGTCGAAACCAATTGGTGTCAAAGCCCCTAACTGCCCCCAGGCATTAATACAATGCTTCCAAAGTTGCAGTGATCTTAATACAACGAAATACCGTTTGGAAAACTGGGGTAAGGGAAACTTGAAAGCTCCTGTGCATAAGAGCTGGCGTTCTGTGGCCTGTCATAAGTAAAAGTCTGATTTCTTAAGCTCTCACCTGTCTAGATCTGAGCTTGTCAAGTGTTTGCTTGGTAAATATTGCACTGTGAGTTTATTTGGAACGCTGTGTTAACAGGCAGCATTGTGAGTTTCCTCGTGGCAGCCAGCACAGAAGAATGTGTGGCTTTGGACCTTAAGTGAGGAATAATTCAAATTTAGGAAGTAGTATGTAACACCTGCAGCATTTCCTTTTGGACAGTGGTCATATTTTGATACATGGCTGTATGTGCACACATATACATAGACAGGTCTTTCTGTGGTATTCTATCAGTGTAGCTAAAAAGACTTTAGACAGAAAGTTTGATTAAGCCGGTGACGGTCTTAATGGACACTCCACCAGTATGACAGACATGTGTTTTACGTGGGTCTAAATGTCTTTGTTAATCTGAATCCTGCTTTTATACTGAGTTAGTAGATTTAGATCTTTATACATAACTCTGCAGTAGCTGAACTGAAGGGATGGGCAGAGGGGCTCCCGGGGGATAAGCAGCCTGTGGCTTCTTCCCACACAAGCCATGCAGAGTAGATCCTCTTTATACCCTCTTGTCTTAAATGAAGGTGTGAGCTACTCTGGGATGGAGTGGATATAGAGTGAACAGCCTCACTTCTGGAATAAAAGTGTGCACTTGGATGATGAGTGATGCCAAGAGAGTTTAAAAGGCTTTTGAATTTATGCAGCAGTTAGCAGACTAGGAAACCAGGCAGACTTGTATATGAGATTCCTGCCCTTAGAGACTGCTTAAGATAGTTGTGTAGCATTTTTAGTACCTTATGGCAGTTTGGATGAGATGGGGGACACACATGTGGAGCTGTTATCTTAGTCACAATTTCTTAAATACTTCTTATAATAATAACACAGTGATCATCAGAATATTACTTTTTCAAAATACATTTCGTATTGGATATCAATGTGAATTTAAAGCATTAAAAGAATGATAGCTAAAAAATAGAAGAGCTTGTTTCCATCAGCTTGAAATATGTCAGTCTTTAACTCACTAGTTAGTGTTTGTATTAAATTATTAAAGTTGATTAGTAGAATGTTTTTTGGAAGGAAGATTTATATAAAACTTAGAAATTAGCATTGGTACACAAACAGTTTAAGGGCTCAGATTGGGTGATGTGTTAGTACAATGGAAGGTCACTCTGTGTGTAGCACCATGTGAACACACAGTATTGTTCCTACATGGTATGATGCTCCTGCCTTACTTGACTCTTTGCCTGTTTCCTGGTGTAAAGTTCTTCTTGGTTGCAGCATGGAACCTGACTGGAGGGGTTTCCTATCTAAATGTCTCTGAAACTGTCTGATCTCTCATACTATACTGTGCAATATTTTTAGTACATTGAGTTAGAATGTTTGTCTCCTGCTGAAACTTGCAGTGTTTTCTTGCCTAGTATCTTACCAGCACTGAGCAAAAGAACCACCATTTCAATGAAAATAAGATATTTCTTTTCTAAGTCCTTAATGTGTTCTGTTTGTTTTCTTTTTGATACTAGGGGGTGTCCAAGGACCACCTGCACCTCCTCCTCCACCTCCCCTACCCCCTGGCCCAGCTCAGTCTTCAGTAGCAGCCCCACCTCCTCCTGGCCCACCACCACCTCCTCCACTTCCACCTTCAGGGCCTCCGCCGCCTCCACCACCGCCTCCTCCACTTCCTAGCCAAGTTCCTCCTGTTCCCCTTCCACCTCCTGCTCCTCCCCTCCCAGCCTCTGGATTTTCAGCGGGGTTTGTGTCCGAAGATAACCGCCCTTTAACTGGACTAGCAGCTGCACTTGCTGGAGCCAAACTTAGGAAAGTCTCACGGGTAAATATAGCTCTTGTTTCATTTTTCAGTTCTTTTCTCTAAATCCTGTCTTCCAGAACCAGTTGTAACCTTTGTTCAAGATTAATAGCAGTATCAACACTTTTTGGGTAGGCTTAATTCATTATTTAAAAATAATTACAAGATATGCTACCAGCCCGTCACATTCTTTATGCAGTTGTGTCTTTCCTGTATATGAACTCCGCTGATTTCATTAAGACAGCTCTCATTCTGTTTGCACATCTGCTGTTATTTTGTGTACTATGAAGGGTGAAGACTCCTCCAGTTCAAGTGGAGGAGGAGGAGGCTCTGCTTCATCTACTTCATCTAAAACAGACGGTGGCCGTGGAAATGGACCCCTTCCCTTGGGAGGCAGTGGGTTGATGGAAGAAATGAGCGCCCTGCTGGCCAGGAGGTAAGGAACTGTTTTTGCTGTGCTCCAGCTGCTTAGTCATCATAGGGGTAGGATTTGGGGTACCTGTTTGCAGCTGGCTAAGGATCAAATAAACATCGGCTTGCTCATGTGGTTGCTTTCTGAAGTTGATAATGTTTCATGAATAGCCATTTTTATTTGACTGTAATCCAGTACTTCTGTGCAAGTCTTTGTGCAGCAGTAGGGGAGGGGATACAGACTTCAAATTGCAGTGTTGCTTTTGCCAGGAGTGTGTTGTCCTTCAAAGTATTTTGAAAGTACCTCTTTAAACACACTAATTTTCAATTATCTATCAGGTTGTGTAGGTCTTTAATTGCAACAAACAACATTCTTTCATCTTAAAGCCATGATGATCTTGTTAACGTTTGTCTCTGCTTGTAGGAGAAGAATTGCTGAAAAGGGATCAACAGAACCAGAGCAGAAAGAAGATAAAACTGTGAGTCGAGAAATTTTATCTACTTCTCATCACTCAGTAGAAAGATTGAGAGAGATTCAAATAGTGTACAAAAGCTTATTTATACTTTACTATATGTGAAAACACGCACAACCACTATTTTGTGAAGTGCCTAGTGCTTGCACATTTTTTACATGCAGTTGAGAAGAACCATTTTAAATCTATATAAGAAGTGAAATAAATATTTAAACAGTTGAGATTGACTCTTGTGAATCTAACGCTCCTTTCTTCTTCTCTCCTCCGTTTTAATCAGGAAGAATCAGAGTCTTCAACTTCTAAAGTTTCTTCAACAAGCACACCTGGTAAGTAGGACAGGTTTATGAAGCCTGAGGCTCTATAATGCTAAAATCTAGTGACAAATCTCAGCAGTTCTGCTGCATTTTGGAACCTGCCTCTTCTCCATAATTACAGCCTTGAATTTTGCTGTAGAATGGGTCCTGGTTCAGAAGGTGACTGATAAAAAGAATATAAGTTAATAAGGAATATTATGTGTATGGAGTTGAAATTCTTTACCCCTGATTCCTCTACTGAGGAGTGCTAGGAGTTAAGTGTGTCTAGATGAAAATAACTGGAAAACTTAATATTGAGGTACATCCACTAGTCCAAAGAAGTTAGGCTGCAAGGCAATAAATAACGTAACAGAAATCAAGGTTTTACACCCCCTCCTTTTTTTTTCCTCCTTAGAAGTTCGCTTCATTTTGTTAAACACAGGGATGAGTTTAGCCTTAGAGAATTTAATATAGGCCCAAAAGAGGGAAATAAAAGCCAGTAGAAGTGGTTCCTTTAATTGGTTGTGATGATAAGAAGCCTCATCAAACTTGTTAATGTCAGATGCATTTCCAATTTAACCGTTTCCTTCTGATGGAGAAATTTCACTTTATTTCTTGATGTGAGATGCTCTGGTAATGCTGTGCCTCATCACTGGAATGTGTCTTTAAAATGTTTTAAGAGGAATGCTTAGCATCCCCTTGAGCAAGCTGCAGCCATAGCAGTTTTGCAGATGTGGCTAAAATCCCACTCAAGTAACTCCTGTGGCAGGACAAGTCCTGGTATATAAAAGACTGGTATATAAAAACTTTATTCAGAGTGATTACTAAGACTGGCAACCTTTATTTGGCTGGGTCACAGGCTATGCTAGCAGACTTCTGCAATTCAGATACTCTTCTCAGTATCTAGCTGCATCCCAGAGAACTTTCTGGGCAATATGAGACTCTGAAAGGACATGTCTGCCTCTCTGCTTGCCCAGCTTAGCAGAGCTGAGCAATATGAAAGAAAGGGAACAAACTCCAAATCTGAAATATAGACTGATCAGTAGCACATTGAAGTCCTGAGTTAAGTAATGATAGCAAGTAAGTAATAATATTTCGTGCTACAGAAAGACTGTTTTAATTCATGCAGATTGTAAGGAACGAATACCTGATCCATAAGGAATGAAGTATTAGTAGGGATAGATATATTCTGAGGAAGGGCTTAGGTAAGACCACGGAAGGAAAAAAAAAATAAAGAGTAACTGAAGTGTTTGCCTTCTTTCAGCTGTGATTTCTGTCTGCTGTTGACACACAAATCGTGTGACTTTAGATCACTGTACTAAACCCAAGATAGCAGTCAAAGTATTGAGGAGAGGATTCTAAGCAGGAACTGAAAGCAGGCTTCATATTGGAAAATGAAGCATGAACACATTTAAAGATAGACTGGGCTTTTAAAACTTTTCTACGATTTGGACTCATGCTTATAGACCAGACCTAAAAGTCCTCAGCTGCAGAGTATATTAATAGAGTGCTTACCCATAGAGTCTAAGCTGCCCAGATGGGAGAAGACATGCACAGTAATGTCTGGTATCACAGAAGATAAGTAAACATCAATCTCTTCTGGATCCCAGGGAAATGTTCCTTTAGTTTTGAGTCTATTATTTTGAAAGGGAAAATAATGTATTACAACTGTAGAAGTATCCTTTTGGTGATAAGACTTTGGAAAATAAATATCTTGTTGCTGAAAGGTTATTCTAGTTGTGTGAGGTCGTATCATACCTTCTGTAACTAAATTGAAATTGGCACTGAATTAATTTTACATAATTCATTAACAGCTCAGGAAAACTCCTTTAGCTTAAAAACCTCTTCCTCGAGTATTTGAAACTGACTGGTTGTGTTTCCAGAATTCCATGTTTCACAGCTGAAAGCAATCAGATACATAAAGTATAGGCAGACCTTCTCCCAGTTGGATTAAGAATCAAATGGCATTTACAGTGTCTAGGACACAAGTGAGACTCTAAGATGCTCTCACAATATAAATGGTAGTATGACTAAAAACAGGATGAATACAACAGGAGGCAGCTTAATATGAAAGAACTAATGTCATGTGGGAACAACAGCAAAAAAACAACCTGCTGGCTTAAGTTGCCAGATACTTGAAGTTTCCTCACATAAATTACAGAAGGAATGGAAAAAGACAGTTTTTAATCTCCTCACTGTGTTTTCCAGAACTAACAAGAAAGCCTTGGGAAAGGACAAATACAGTGAACGGAAGCAAGTCACCTGTTATCTCCAGGTACTCCCCTCAGCTATCTTTTCCTTATGTTTGCTGTTGTACATGCTGCTGAAGACAGTGGACTAAAATAGCGAAGTTCACCCTAACCGTGTTAAAAGTAAAATGTGTGGGTTTAAAATTACTGCTGGGAAACTTCTTTTGGCAGTTCTGAGTAGGAATCAAGAGTCACTTTTGGAGAATGCTAGTAAGTGAAATTTTTGACAGTAAAATCAAAAGTAAAACTCAAAAACATCCTTTAACAATTGCTAATATATAATTGTTGAATTGTTAAGGTGTATATGTGCCTATAGTAATGTTTAATTTTTTCTGTTTATTTGAAGTCTGAAATTTCCTGCAAGGGAAAACCAAATTCAGTGCTGCAATTCACACATTCAGTAGTAAATCTAGTGAATAGGTGTTCTCCTTTCTATTACTGTGCTAGTCCTAGAATGGTTATCTAGATATTTAAGCTATTTTGGTAAGATTTGATTCTGTGACAATTTTCAGTAGCTGTCTCATACCAGTCTAGGGAAGTCTGTCCTAAAGAACTGTAGAAATACATACATCCCTCACTGCATTAACCAGTCTTTGGTAACTTGTCAGCTGGAACTTCGGTAGATGGTGGGTGTTTCAGTAGGCATTTCAATAAGGGAAATGGTATTTTTTGGAGGTATATTTAATTGCCATTTAAATTAAGCAGAAGGCTTGGTGTTCTTTTAGACAGAGGTTAAAGGATTCTGAACTATGATAATCTGGCAGAATTACCTGACTTTCTTGAGAGAAAACAAAAGAACATGTTAAACTTGAGAATGCTGTGCTTGAAATTACTTGAGTTCTCCTTAAAAGTCTGATCTGTTGGAAACAGCTATACAAGATTTGGTGATTAGAGTATTAAAAGCAGCTGTTCTTTAAGTGGCCTCACTTGTAGTTGAGTTTGCCAGTTCAGTTCTAAAATGCAACACTAAACATCTCAGCCTGTATCAATAATCCTTGTCTGTGCTTCAGAGGTAACTCAATCCCAGGAACTCAAGGTGTCTGTAGCCTTGTCTGGTTGCTTTGTTTTTTGTCAAAAAGCAGGTGACGTTGGTGGCGATGTTCTCTCTGCTACACTGTCAGTGTAACAAAATGCTGCATTGCCTTTAGCCTTGACTGTCCCTTGCCTTCTTCCCCCTCACCCCCCAGTAGGTCCTACCTGCTTTAACCAAGGTCTCTTGTACTGATCTCGTTCTGCTTCAAGGTGTGGCGTTGAGGGGGAACTTGTCACAGAAATAATTTGTGTAAGAAATCCTAAAGAGCATTTTAGATTTCATATTGTTTAAAAGTTGCTGACCTGTCCCTTTGGCTGTTAATACGCTATGGATAAGCAGTTGAAGAAAGTGCAGAGATTAATAAGTAGGGCAACTCTCCATATCAGACTCCTCTGGGGAGTCTGGGATGTTCTTAAGTCTTTTTTCTACCTGCCCCTACAACAGTAGGTTCTTGTAAACTGTTTTATCCATCTAATTTCACTGATCTTTTTTCAACTGGTGTAATTCAGAGTTGCTGAGGTCTTTTAAAAAATGTTTTCTGACCTAGAGGAGTGCAGGACTACAGAGGATTTTTGAGATCTCTCTTGAGATGCACTGAGACATTCTCTCCATCAAGCTTTTGTCTTCACTCATCCAGTGGAAAATGTTGGTAGAATTCAACTTGATGTGGGCCTTCCTTGGTGTATAGTCTAAAAGTACTTCTAAAATAAAAGTTCTATGTTTATTGAACATCAGTATTATTTTCCAGCACTGTCATAACCTGCTGGAAAGTGCCATAACTTATATACTTTTAAGACTGCTGGTACAGCTTTCTAGTCAGTGCTGACAATTTACTCTGCCAAGATGAGGAATGTTTCACAGACCAAGAAAGAAAAGGTGTCAGTAGAGGTCTCTCTTGAATATACTGCAGTTTTCTTAATTCTCTACACTTGCTAAGTCTGTCTCAGCAAGCAGCTTGTTAAACTTTGTTTGAGTGAGTTAATCAAAGGGTGCTGCTGTTTGAAACACTAGTGCTGTGTTTGCCAAAAGGGGATATCGTTCACCTGGTAGGGCTTGAGAACCTACTTCCAACCTCTACAGAGGGGATATGAGTCATCTACAGAGGTTAAGCAAAGTGTGCTTAAGAAACTGGCAAGTAAGCAAAATTTTCTCATCAGAGCTTCCAAACAGATGGACAATGAAGCTGTTGTTGTTATTCAGAATGAATGTTCTAAGCATTTTAAAATAAGCTAGCGTCCTGTTTAAAATCAGGCCTATTTTTTTTTTGTAGCAAACAGACTTAAGCTGTGTGCTTTTATTTCCTGAAACATTCAAATAGAACTCTTGGACCTAGTGGAACTCCATGGTGTTTAAGGTGCTAAAACTGAACAAAATTAAGACCTATTATAGCTTGTTAAGGTAGTGTTTCTCCCCTTCGTAGACGGGAATCTCCATGGAAAAATCTGCTTGCTTCTGAAAACAGGTTCTATGATTCATTAAACAGGTATCATCCTGTTGGGATTTGAGATTTTGTAATAATCACTTTGACCAGTTCAGGGTTGGACTTTTTGTACATGGATTGGTAATCACCACACCCACCAGCTCTTCACATTTTGTTTGTCCAGTTTAGCCCATTTTTGGACTTGTTAAAAGCAGATGGTGTCAAAGGCAAATTGAGATGGCTTAAGGACCGGATATGAATTCGTATTAAATACTGGTTTTCTGGCAGTCTCCACCTGCAAAGGTGCAAAATCCTGTTGAATGTGCCAGGATTTAGTGAACCATTTGTGGTGTTTTGAGAAGCAGGTTTTCAAAACTGTTCATTTAGATGCACAGGAATAGCAATTAGGTTTCCAGGTGAATTTTTACATCTGCTTTTTGATAGAAGACTTGTTAAACATAATGTTTCTATTTGGAACACACAAGTTAGAGTTAACATCATGTATTTTTTTTCCTGTAGATCTAAGTTTCACTCTCTAGTAGTACATTGAAACCTTTCTTAGGGGAACTTTCCACAGGTAAAAGTGTCACAGAACCCCTCAGAATTACTGAGTCAAATTCCAGCTTTGCTTTTCGTGAAGGCACTCACTGTGGTGATTACTTAATCTTTTGTATGAAAAGTTCCCCTTTTAGCTACTTATCTTGGGTGGTGTATTCTGCATGTTGGCATGAATAAAATCTTTCCCTTGCATGCTGGATTTAAGGTGTGTTAGGGACTTGTCAGGGTTGCCTCACTGTCCTGTTAGGCAATGCTATGAAAAACCACATGGGAGAGCTCTTTAGCCAGCTATGGATTGAATGGCTGGGATGATTTATTAACTACATTTCAGTAGTTAACGTTTTCCTTAATGGCAACTGCATTCACTGTTAATCTTTCTTCTGAGCAAGTTGAAGATAAAAGTAGCGTCATTTGTGGGGGGAAAGACAAGTAGATTTTCCTGATAATAGAAATTATTTAGTTTACAAGTTACTGTCTTTCAATATGTAAATTAAGAATGTCTTGCATTTCAGAAAGCAAAAATGGAAGACATTCTTAAGACTGAGGGGTAGAGTTTTATAAAGAAGCTTTCCTGTTGAGATTTTTGGCAGCAGAAGTAGATCATGTACATTCCAAAGCTCTGAAGAAAAAAAAAAACATGAAGCAGTCATTTTGTGGAGAGCTTTTCTTTGAAGTCATCTCATTAAAACATTGAAGTCATAAGTTATTTTTTAAAGATATTTCAGTATATTCTTCTTTGAGTTTTTCTATTAAGGCAGTAAGTGCCTGTTATCAATTGCCAGGAGCTGTATTTAAGAGGATACTGGGGTTTTTTTCAGTCATGTTTGTTAAATGCTGTAATACCACAGTGTGTGGGAACAAAGTGGTAGTCGATGGAAGTGATCAGAAACTACATATGAAGAATCTGAAAAGCTCATGCTATTCTGCTTGGAGTAAATCGGGGTTCACAGTTTGAGGTGTAAACTGCAAGTAACACTTCAAATATCAGATACCTGGTGAAACAACAATTGCCAAAGATCTTGTCTTGATGAATATTTTAGAGTATGGAATTCTTCCATAATGAACTAAACACTGTAAACACATAAAGAGTTTTGTAAAAAACCCTAAATTGTGGTTTGTCTTCATAGCATTAGCACACACAGTAGATTTTGTGGTGGTTGCAAGGTGAATTCTATTTTTCAGCTTCTTTCACTATCAAGTTATTCAATATTTCATCTTTTGTCTTACTTGGTGGATTGTGTATTTCATTTTGGGTGTTTCAAGCAATACTAATGTTAGCAGTTTCTCTCTTGGAACTTACTTTTAAACAGTGTAGACTTAAGTCTTAACAACTGTAGCTCTTGAGTATGGGGATCCCACATAATAAACAAGTATCAAACCAACATTTTGGTGTGTGCACCCTTTTCTGTTGGGAGTCACATTTTGAGTGTTCTTGCTTCAGGTAACAAATCAGAAAATATTCTTGTCAGGTTGTAAAAGTCATCAAAACAATCCAGTGTGAAATTCATTCAGCTCTTATTGAACAAAACCCATATACTAGGATAATTTCTCTGTGAATGAACTGCTGTCTTGTAAAGGAAGATGCGTGAAAGCTGAAGGTAGTAATTTGGTAAAACACACTAGGAAATATATGCATATATATGTTTGCTATTCTTTTTCTTTTGAGTGAGAACACAACTTTTTTTTGTTAGCTAAATTAAAAATATGCAAATAAATGGAAAAGCAAAACCATGGGATGCATTGCTTGTGTCCTTCATGCGTTCTGCTTGTTTCTGAGAAAAGGTAGTTTTATAGTGTATATTCAAGGGAAGATAAAAGGCACAATTCTGTCCTTCTTGCTGGTTTTTTTTTGTTTGTTTGGGTTTTTTTTTGTTCCTGTCCACTTTCCATTGTAATAAATAAGGCTGCACCATCAGGTAACAAATCCAGAAAAGTGTGATACTTAATGAATTTCTCCTGTGTAGGAATTTTGAAGTGGCACACTGAGTTTAGGCCAGGCTTTTTTTGTTCAATGAAATTGGTCCCAGTTTACTCTGCTAATACCCTGCCCTTCCTCAAAGTTAGCATACTGTGATAATCCTAAATGTTGGGGACACCTCTTGGCATGAACTTGGTCCCATGCCATCCATCCATGCCTCCCTGCTTTGGAGAACTGTTTCAGTATTCCTGCTGTCAGCATCTAGATACTGTCTCTGCTGATAGCTGTAGTAAGTACATGAGTCTGAAATACACCTTCTATAAAAGAGGGAAGCAGGAAAGTGAAATGAGAACTCGAAAAACCCACTTCTTTTGGAATCTGTGTTAAAAAATGCAAGATGATCTTGGTAGGCAAGTCTTTGATGTCTTAAGAGAATATTGCATCAGGAAACCTCGAACATGACATAGTCCAAAACACTGAGCTTCCTCTCACATATTATCTTACTGTTGTTACAGTAGCTTTGTAAAGCAATTGATGGAATAATTTAGGTTGGAAGGGAGTCAGATGAGGTCGCTCTGGCGTGTCCTGTCAACTGTTGAAAATCTGCCAGGGTGATTCCATGGCACTCATACAGTCAGCATCAACATGTAGTCATTAGTTAGTGGGAGTGTTTCCTTGAGAGAGCCTCTTTTGAATGAGTAAGCACTTGAAAAGAGAAACTATTTGACATTTGAAGGCGTTCAGCTTTTCATGCCCTTTATGAAGAAATCAGAAACCACTGACAGTGAAATCTGTCTGCTACTTTGAAAGTTCTTGTTTTGAACTAATAACTTTTTCATATGGTAATTAATATTTCCAGAGTGTAGAAAACATTCTTGGTTGTTGCTTTCTATTCTGTGTGGTATTTTGGGTCTGCTTGATTTTCCCACCTTCCCGCTCCCAGCATTTTTTTTTTCATTCTGATTCTTTGCTATGTTTTTGATAGACAAGTGTTAGTAAATTTGATGGGGAAGTCCTATGTATCCTGTACTCATGGATGTGTTTTTGTACTGCAGACCAAAATCTACACCAACGGGACAACCTAGTGCCAATGGAGTACAGTCAGAAGGTCTAGATTATGACAGATTGAAGCAGGTATGTATATAATGCTTTGAATGGACAACTTGGATATATAAGGACTTGTAGCTGTCCAATACCAATTTTTAACTGTTTTGTTAGCTAGTTCCAAACTTAATGATTTAGTAATTGCTTGCAGGGCTGTGGTGGTGGCAGTGGTTTTTAGAAGGTTGTGAAGTTGAGGTGAAGGATCCTCCTGAAGAGGTGTTTGGATCAACGGGCTCATCCCCATGTGGGGAGGGAGATTCTGGTGCAAGCTCCAGCTTGGTGGTGCTAGAGTGGCTTTTAACTTGGTAGTTGCTTTTAGATCATTCCCATTTAGTGGTGGGCTCTAAATTGGGTTACGGATCAGCAATCTGTTCTCGTTGCTTCTGGATTGAGTCCTGACTCAGCAGGCAGTTCTAGAATGGCCTGGTGGGTGGTCCTGGAGCGTGTGTGGGTTCGTTCTAGAATCTAGTTTTGTCACCTCAAGAGGATCTGTGGGACTCCTGCTACAGCTACTGCTGCTGCTAGCAGCCTCGCTGCCTTTTTTTTTTTTTCCCCTTCCTCTTTTTTCCTGGCCTGCTTTTATTTCTTTTCTGTGTTTTTTTCAAGTTGAAGTCACAGAAGATGAGGATCCCATCATCCTGTAAAGCACAGCTCTCCCATGTTTTCCAGTGCACTCATTCCCACTGCCTCTGTTAAGATTATTTTCTTTGGAGGCAAAATCATCTCATACTCTGTCTACTGGACACGTGTCAAGCTCTTACTTGCCCTTGCCAGAAACTGGTGGCCACACTCCCACTCCAAGGCTTCTTGCTGTTTGCCCAAGAGTCTTGTATAAGACTTGGCAAACTGGGAGACTTACCTGCTCTGCAGCCTTGGTACATGCTCTTACACCAGAAATGCCTTCAGGCAGAAGCAGGAAAAAGTGTGTCCATGCATGTGTTCATAAGCAGGTGTAGAGCACATGACAGTAATTACATGCTCAGTTGTGAACAGCACAGCTGTGAACAGCATGCTGACCCCAACACTGGAAAAGAAACAGCTGGAATCCCCTGGATGAGTTTTTGCTCACTACAGATTTGGTGAGGGGATAACAGTCTCTTTTGCAAAAACAGACACTACCCCCCACTCTGCTTGTAGACACGTTATCAAATCATCAGTTAACATCACTTTAGAGGAAAGGATGGAGGAAACAGCAAGTGGGAGGTGGCACCTTCACCCTCTTGCCTTCATTCCCTCACATTCCAGTTGGCAATTTGGACTTCGATAACTTGATCTCCCTTTTTATTTCTTTTTCTTCGACTATTTCCTTGGCTTGTGGTGCTTAGTTAGTTCCTTTTTTTGCATTCCACATCACATTTCACCTGTAGCAAAGCTTTCTTAGTTTAAAGGAGCGTGTCAAGTTTTTTTACTTTTTTTAATTTTTGCTTTTTTCTTTACTTTTTTAACTTTTTACTTTTTTTTTTTAATTTAGCAGTTACTTTAGTGCACTATTCTAGCTTCAAAATGCTGCTTCTAAGTTTTGTGGAAATCAATTTGTAGGACTTCTGTGGAAGGTTTTTCTCTGTATTGTACCTGCAGTAAGGGTGTTTTATGGATGCCTTAGGTTTTGAGGATTAACTTGGAAGCTGAAGGGTGGGTTACGTGTTTCAGAAGGGTTAAGAATTGTTTGGAAAAAGTGGATTGGAAGAATTTTTGATTTCTCTCCATAGAATATTATAGGTGGCAAAACTAATCTGTTCACTGATCTGTTATTTTTGTTGTGACACCACAGGACATTTTAGACGAAATGAGGAAGGAGTTAACAAAATTAAAGGAAGAACTCATTGATGGTAGGTACTGCTCTGTTCGCTGTTGCTGTTCAGCTTTAGAGTAAGTAGCCACATGTGCTTTATAATGTGTTTACAAAGTGTTTCTAGCCTTGAGAATTATATATTGGTAAACCCCGCTTCATTCTTTGCCTGGTAGCAAACCCTTTGTGCCAGACCTGTTCTGATTGATGTGCTTTGTTTTCTCTCCTGGGAGTTTTGCTTTAGTAGAACATGTACCCCAAGTAGTGTCTTTTAAGAGCGGTTGGAGGGATGCTGTATTTGAGTGATTTGCAGTTGTCCCTAGTGTCATGTGGTGGTAGGTGGGTTATTTGTAAATAATCCAGAGATGCTGAGGTGCATATTTTAAAACTAGTAATATTCAGACTAGAATGGTGCTTCCGCCTTTGTCTTCTCTTTGATCTGTAACATAAGAGTCAAAGAAAAGAACTCTCACAATTTCCATTTTTAACAGAAGACGTTGTCTTAAGTAGTCTTCTGTAGTTAATGGAAAGCACTGAGAAAGCACAATCTTAAAGGTCCACCAGTCAGGAATTAAATAAAACTCTGTGTATAATTTACTACCTTGGTGGGCTTTTTTTTTTTCCCCCCCCTTTGTGGAATGTACCAAAATAAAGTATTGGGGGAAAAAAAGCCATATAAACTCATACAACTGGTGATAAAATATCAGATGTCATCAACTGATGTTATGGAAAGAGATGGCTACTTTTGGGCTACAGAGAGTGTAGTGCTTTTCCCTATATTTTGACTGTGCTATGTTGTACCTCAGCCTTTTAGAACAGTACAGTGCAAACTGTACAGAGCCCTCAGGCTGCTCTTAAAACAAACAAACAAAAAAAAGTGAGCCCACACATATGCTGCTTGATAATCCCAGTGGTAGTGATTGTCATTAGATAATGTCTTAGGCTTGCTGGAGATGGGAACTGAAAAGTAAGATGTTAACTCTACAGGAAGAAAAAGGGTAGTGCCTGATTGATAATGACAGTTGTCTGAAGCCACATGAGACTGTCTTATGTGTTGGTTATTCACATTGTAAGACCATTGGAGCCTTCTTTAAGGGGTCAGTTGTGTGTTCTGGCTTTCTGCCTTGACCATGATTATTTGATTTGCTAATTTTCTCTCTCTTTCTCTCTAGCGATCAGACAGGAACTCAGCAAGTCCAATACTGCATAGAAAGACTAGTACTAAGCCGATGTGACTCTTTAACTTGATATAAAACTGACTACGTTTTGTGAGCTGTTAGAAGAAAACGGAGACAGACAGACAGACACTTGGAAGGAGGGAGAAACAACGTATTCTGAAAAGCTTCAGACACATCACTCTGGTGATATGCTATTCCCCTCCTAGTTTGCAGCTTTTTTCTGACCTTTACAGCAGGGTGGAAGAGACTCTTAAAGTTACTGTAATGATTATGCAGAAATTCCTACACCTATCAGACAAGATCACAATGCTTTGAAGTCTACTCATGTCAAGATAAAATTGCACATGTTTCAGAATTTGTTGTGCTGGTTTAAAGGTAAACTGGTGGGAGAAAATGAACCCAACTCAAGAGATTACAAGTCAGACTTACAATTTACTAAGAAGATTACAATAAATACAATGATACAGAGAAAACTGGTTTTAACCCCCAAAGACAGATGTATAACCCAGCACCCTGGGACAAGAACAGAACAGTGTTTGTTAACCCCTGTGCTGAGCACAATGTGGTCCCCCTGGGTGCAAAGTAAAAGGAAAGGAAAACCTGTTGGTCCAGATGATGGTGGCAGTCCTGTTGAGGTAATGATCACAGTTGCAGTCCTGTTGGAGTTCT
This sequence comes from Pachyramphus minor, assembly GCA_013397135.1. NCBI lineage: Eukaryota > Metazoa > Chordata > Aves > Passeriformes > Tyrannidae > Pachyramphus > Pachyramphus minor. The sequence continues at coordinate 374,592 of VYXB01008609.1, forward strand.
GGTCTTCCTCTCGATCTGACGAGTGGTACCAGAAGTCCCAAAACCCCAAGATTGTATGTGCTCAGGTTCAGGTGGGAATGCCCAGTACCTTCCCCAGGGCAGGGAGTTTCACAATGGGTGATTTAACTCTGTGAGTCATGGGATATTTTTGGAGTCTTTGACAGTCTAGGTCGTTGCAGCTGTCTATTATGCCAGTCCAGTATGGCCCATTAGCAGAGATGCCCCCTCAGGCTGGGTGTGAAGGTGCTAATGCTTCCTGGAGGGGAGTTATCACAGCTGAGTCATTAGTGTGTAAAGATAAAGAAACACTGCTCACAGAGTTCTTTAACACCTGGCTGGTAGCCTGAGGTGTCAGGTGTGCCATAGGCAGCTGCTGCAGATGATCTATTATTAACAATCCATCAGAAATGACATAGAGGGTGTAGAATACACAGTTTTGGTTATACCCACATAGTGATGAACTGGTCCCGACCCCTGTAACTAGGACAGTTGTTAAGACAAAAAACAGGGAAAAGCTTGGGAAGGCTTTTCAGAGAGGTTTTCTTTATTAATGAAGGAGTTAGAAAGTTATACTGTTGTACTTCAAATGTATCTCAGGTTTGTCTTCCTATCATATCTGATATTTCCATAAATAATTTAAGAGATCAGATGTGTAGAAGTTCGGTTCACAAAACATGGAACAATTAGAGACGCGCGCTTTTAAAGGGCAATATTTGTAAGTGAGTCACGGTGATGACATATCAAGACATTGGAATTTTATGATAGGAAGCCTCTCTAGTTAGCCTTCATGCAATTTTATAGGAAAACAAAAAAAGCAAATACAGTCCAGAGTTTAAAGATGTAGATGCCTTCCTACATTGTTACGATGCTTTACCAAATCTAAGACTTCGACATAATGCGAATCAGCAGTCAAATGTAAATCATTAGTATGTTGTAGATTTACAGTAGATTTTGGGGCTTTTTTTAGATTTATGCATGTGGACATTTTTGTAATGTAACACAACACAGCCAGCTTTTTAATTAAAAGAAAAATTGCATGTCACAGAGTAGCCTTTTCATTTGTAAGGCTTAATTTATGCCCAGAAAGATGCGGGATGAGGGAGGGGGAAGGTGACACATTTTTATTACTTTCTACACTTTTTCTTCATCTTACATGCATGTGTAATAATGAGGAAAACAGAACTTTTATCAGTAACCATGTTAATGGAACCAGGTACTTAATCCTTTTGTATCTTTTTTCAGTTTTCTATTTGAAATTCAGTAGTACTTCCATAATGGTTCTGAAACTCCCAGGTGAACCGAACTCATTTCTCGGTGAGAGAAAAAATGTGTAGGCATCTGAATTACTGAGGATGCCCCTGTGTAAGTGCATTGTCCTTTACCTTCATGCCATGACCTTCTGCTTTGCGCTTTTCTGAGACTCTTTTTTGGTTGTTTAATGAACAGAATAGCAGTTACCTTAGAATGACAGAGCATCAACTCACAGTAAATGTCCCCTTCTCCTCCTAATTTATTTGCCATCCTCCTTTCAAAAAAAAATCAAAAACAACAAACCCCCCTACAGCACCACACAACCAAAACCCAGAAAAACAGCAATGCCATTGGTTCAACAATTCAACAATTTGGGAATCAAAATTCAACAATTTGAGAATCACTTTTAGGGGAGGTGGTACCTTTCTGTTTCCCAGGGTTTTCAGATATTCTCTTTTATATTTTTTTTTTTAATGTGGTACAATTCAGTGGAATAGAAATGCTTTCAATTGGATCTGTAGTGCTTTGGACAAAGAACATGGATCAAAATCTTTCCTTTTCCTTTGCACTGTCAATTTTTCCAAGCTGTGACAGTGCCATGTTTGCTTTGGATCCGTGCTGATCAAAAAAAAGAGTTTACTTACAACTTTTGGAGAGATTAGCATTTCAGCTTACAAGTATATGCAGCTTCATTCATAGGACAAATGCTTTCCATAACATACTGTCTTGAGTGCTGAACACCAAAGCAAAACAGCACTTAACAGCTTTGGAAAGGCTTCAGTTAGAAATTTTTCACCCATTCAAACATTACCTATTTCTAGAGGTTCAAATTCTAAGAGATGGCAATAGTGGAAATATTACCTAGCTCCATTTATTAATTTATTTTTTTTTTAATAAAGAGAAGCAACAATGTTTTTCTGCATGCATTTATTGGAGGCATTAAAAAAAAATCCATAGTAGGCTTGTCAAGTACTGTTTTTCTCAAAACAAGAGGAGGCATTTTCATCTTTGTTGATGTAACTTTTTGTTTTACGTGGACTTTTTGAGCATTAAGGATGTTTACCCTTGTCAGAAATCACGTTTGATTTGTTTCTAGGAGAGTTCAGGAGTAGCATAGTGGAATAGTGAATGGGTACAAGTGGTCCAAAATTAAAGGCTGAACTACTAGATTGTGCAAGGAACTGGCTTATGCACTAAACGTTTTGTGCCTTGGTCTACAATTAACATGATTTCTGTTTAAAAGAAAAAGGAACAGATGTTGTCTTTTGTGCTGCTTCTACATACTTTCTGTAATCCCAAACTGCAGAATTGGTTCTTTCCAGAAAATCGGATTGAATTAAAGATTACTGTAGACATTTCCTGACCTACTGACAGTTGCACCGTTTCCAGAGATTTCAGTATTGAAAATGAACTGCAGAAGCTAAGATTATTTTGCTTACTGGTGACTAAGTTCTTTAAAAACCATATTGTGGTGGTTCTGTGCTTTTGTACAACGGATGTCTTAAGCTGAGGGCAGTTTAAGGGATCCTTTCTAATGCCAGGAGGGCGTTGCTTTCCTCAACACTGTGATCTGACCTGTGATAAACCTGCACTACAGACAAGTGGCTACCAAGTAAACCGCAAACCAACTGAATGTAAAAATCTTAGTGCTGGTGCTGAAATCTCTTCAGATCGTTCATAATGATTTCCAGTTCGTTGTTTTAAAGTTATCAAGCATCAAGTGTCAATCAAAGACTGAAGCTGATCACTAATGAATGTTGACTTTTCGTGCATTTAGGTTTACCTTCTTTTTAGTTTCTCAGTTCATTCTCTGCTATTTTTATCATATTGTGTCATTTTAAATTTCTTACATGCTAACGTTTTGTTTGAGCGAATGAAATAAAATTGCAATATGTACACGTTGCCACCATTTATTTCCGGAATGTCATGGAAGACTCTGGGGTTTTCTACTTGAATTCCCAAAATTTTAAATGACCATGGTCATTCCTTACCCCTTGGTTCCACCTCTCCTTTCAGTTTCTCCATCAGAAGATTCAATAGAGAACAGTGAAGACTTACCTTATAAGGAATGTAATTGCAGGGACTGTGTAACATTCATGAATGGTAACTGCTGTACATAAATTAAAATTAATTTAAAATGTATGACGTGATTTACATTCTCACACAGTATGCATTTTGGTCTCTGTATCCATGGAGGACTTGGAAGGGAGGGAGAGAGAAAGACCAGGGGGAAAATAATTGCAAACGGTCCAACTTTTTCTCTTGCTGCTTCTATGTTCATGACTTATTTTCAATACTGGTAATAAAGCAAACTTACCATGACAGATCAGTAGAGCTTTCTGTATGCTAAGGACAGTTTTGCTCAGTTTATTTTATACCAGAATATTGAGCAAGCTCTTTAAATGTCCTCGACTTGACATCCTGAAGCTGTACTTCTCTGCTGTTGTTGTTTGGCAAACCACTGGTCCCAGTGCCAAGTTTGGCACCAACCAAGTTATAAAGGTGGGGGTTTTTTTAATAAAATTACCACTAGATTCTAGAATGGTCTGCTGTTATTGGGGCAGTGTTTAGGCAACAAGTGTAAACATACCTGATTTAAATGTCTGAACAGTGTTATGAAATCTCTCCATTGGTGTCAAGAGATGGACAGTATCTACTTTTTAGAGTTGTGTATTACAAAAGCAGGAAGATGGTCTGTGGTTGATCGAGCTGGTGATTGTCAGCACTTTGCATGGGCTCTTCTGAAAATGTTTAACTGGGCTTGGTTCCGGTGCTAAATATTACTTACCAGCACATCCTTAAATCTAGTCATAGAGACCCTTCAAAATCAAGAGATTTCCTCTGTGTTCAGTAGGTGAACAAGACTGGAAGCAAGAAAAAATTTGCCCAAACCGGCTTTTTACCAGAAAGTCACAATTCTTTTGGGGGGCTATAAATTTTTTTGACGCTGTAGGCTACTGCTGGGCAAGGGGCGATAGAGGGCAGGTGACAAAGGGAACCAGTCTGATTTTGGTGGAACCGGGGCCAGTGCAAAGTTCTTGAAGAACAGGCTAAAGATCACTTAAATTGTTTGTCTTAAGGGGTTATTTTTGGGTAGGAGCATTATTTAATGCTCAGTTACATGCTATCTAGGAGAGTCTTAATGAAGGGAGAAGCAGGATGTTAAATCAACTGTCGCCATATAAACTTGTGTGTTCCAAGCAGTGCATATGTAAGTCAGCCTACGGGAAGGCCTGATGGGTTTTTAAGAATTTATTTCAAAACTTTAAAGATGGTCACCTAAGACTGTTGGAATTGATATGTCAGGAGATATATTCAAGTCAATTAGGTTTATAATAATAATAAACAGGTAATAGCAATTGGTGTAATTGTCCAAGATATGGAAGAATAGGTATAGTTCTAGATGTTGGGAAAGCTCAGCCAAACCTTATAATCACAGCACTGGTGTCTGCATGTTATGTGGAAATCAGTATCTTAATTCATTGCACAGCGGATTCTTTGGGTAGCTGGTTGTCACAGTGATGCTGAAAGTCAAGGAGCTTTGAAAATTACCTTCATTTTATAAATGGATCCCAGGTAAACTCTGGGAACTCTAAATATAAATGCATTGTCTAACATTGCTATATAGGGCTTAGTGTCCTGAATCTTACTCAACGAGTATTCCTTATCTGGTATCCTGTTGAGCTGTTCAGTGGTGAAGATGTGGAGCAACCACTGCAGCTGAGCTGCGTTGCTGCTCTGGCTGTTGCAGCTTTAGACTGCAAGGTGACAGTTCTCTCTGAGGTGTTTAATTTTGCCGTCATTGTTACTCGGTAATGGGGACCATCTTCTCTCTTCTCAACTTCTTTCACAGGTTTTACTGGTGTGTCATTTTCCCTTCTTGTGACTTCAGGTCTCTTCTGCCACTGCTAAAGCACAATAGAGTTGGAAGTGGTCTCCCATCATCACCCAGTGTTTACCATCTTAAATGTAATTTTTTTATCACCAACCAGCTGGAGCCACTGAATTCCCTTCTGAACAACTTTACACTCAGCAATAAAGTTATCTGTGCTAACTATGCTGTAAGTGTGCTGAACTGGTTTTCCTTGCGGAGTCTCTGGGAATTGTCCCACAGGCTGCTGACACAGGCAGAGGAAAATGTAAATGGTAGTGAGGATGTTCGTTAAAGAAGAGAAAATGTAAGGGGTTCTGAAAGTGTTCAGGATATAGCTGCAGGGACAGGCAATGTGGAAATGGCCTGCATGAGGCTTGAAAACTCACAAACAGGTTTTAAACCCACTATGGATGCTGCTGGAATCCACAAATAGAGACAGCCAGGAGAGGTGGCTTTCTGGACAGTCTTAAGTCTGCTTGGCTGTCACTGTAGGGTTAGGATGTTAAAAAAAGTCTGTTTTGAAATTCAGTTTTCTGCTGCTTGACATCTTTCCCCCATACTGTATTGTGAAACCCATATGACCCTACATAGCTTGGTAAGTCCTGTGATGCTGCAGAACCAGCCCCAACAGCTGACATGTAGCCCTGACAAAAAGAGAGGTGCAGAGACACTCATTGTGCATCCTGATTGTGGATCTAGGGGTGTCTGTCTCTACCATGAAGCCTTGTGGTTGGAGAAGTTGAGAAACAGTTTTATGTGGCTCTTGGGCTGAGACCTTTATCTCTGCCAGTGACTGGCCAATTTTGCCTCAAATGCAAGCATCAAAAATGTGCCCAGTAATCTTTGCTCCCCTGACGAGAAAAGCTCTCCTCAGCTCATGGTCCCACAGGTTGACACACTACAGTGTGAGAAGCAGAGGGGGGTCCAAGGAGTGCAGTCCTGATCGAGCTGGTTCATCAAAGGGTAAGTGAAAAATCCTTTTTCTTCTCAAAGTGCATCCTGAGGAGTACTGGCTGATGCTGCCAGCTGCCTGTGATGCTAGAAAGACTCTGCCATTCATGAGAGACTTGGCACCTACACTGGATTTGTCAGCACATCTTCAAGGGTAACTGGATATTCTGTGTTAGTGCAACATACTCATAGCCTGACCCAAAGGGCAAAGCTTTGTATTTTGCCTGTAATGTGGCCTTAAACATTATCTTCTTTAGTTCAGATGTTTGCTGGAGTGTTTGGTTTCTCAGAGGTGAGAACCTTATTATATCCTGCTCTTATTCTACATGCTACTGGTTGTATGGGAGTGAATCTCTCAGTTATGGAGCTCCACCTCTCAAAAATGACTTCCAGTTAGTCATGTAGAAAACTGAAATTAGGTGTTACATGACCTAATGAAGTGTATGTAAGGAAGCTGAGGAGTTCAGTCCCATTAGACACTGGAAGTTCAGGGACATTGGAGTACAGTGCCTAATAAATACCGTGTCACCAGAGGGAGAGTGCAATTAGCTATGGATGCACAGGTTCAGGCATTTGATGGTCAGGAGGCCTTTGTACAGGAGGGAAAGGAAATCCAATGCTGTGGCCTTTTATCTTTTTTTTCCACCCGAAGTCTGTTGTTGAAGAGATAGTAAGTGATACTCCAATCTCCAGCTTCTCTTAATATCTCCATAACATGGCAAGTCTGTGTGCTCGAGACATTTTTGGAGGCAGCATTCTAATGAGGCCTTTAAATTTGCTTTGTTGTCCTGTTTCTATTTGATGGAGGGAAAAAAAAAGTCCTTCAAAGATTTAAATGTTCTTCTCAGATCCTCTGGAGTCAAGCAAGCTTTTGCAAAGCTGTGGTGACAAACTCATACTGAGTCTTCACAAGGCCACATTCCCACACAGATCTCAAACTATAGGAAAGGGGAACACACAGACTGCATACCAGTGACAGCTTTCAAGTACTCTTTAAATAAATCATTAAACAAACAAAAAAAAAACAAAAAAGAAAAAGGAGAAAAAAAGAAAAGAAAAGCAGCCTGGCAGGGCTTTTACAAAATAACTTGCAAGCTGGAAATATAATGATTCTGCAATTTATTGGTTGTAAACTGAAAACACGAGTTTTCAGTTCTCTATCAACCTGTTAGTTTGTGTTGCTTTCCAGATAGATAGTTTTCCATCTCTTGTACCCTGTAATGCTTGGTGAGCTGCTGCTTACTATAGTAAGTTATCATAGAGCCAGTGAGATGCTTTCTGCTCTCAGGTGGGAATGAACTGTTCTGAGTTCAGTGACCAGCCAGGCTTGGGTGCCACTTGCAGTCAGTGGCACAGAGTGCCTGGAAAGAAGAACCTGGAAAGAAGAGTATGAGCTCTTTGACCTGGTGTAATGGAAGCACCTCTGAAAGTCACCTGAAGGTGGAGATCTCCAGAGATGAGCTTAGGGATGGAAATGGAGCAGTGCACCTTCAGGGAATGTAGGTAGAGAAATCTCAAGTCCACAGCAGTGGTAGGCAAATGAGAGGACTTCAGAAGAGAGGGATTCTGACAGCCAAAAATGCAAACTCCTTCTTTCAAAATGAAGGAAAAGGGTTGCAAAGTGCTTTGAAGATGGTGGCACATTTAGCATGGTCAAAACAAGGACTGTTAATTCGAGCATCCAGGTTTCATGTGTTCCAAGCACTGTGTGTGAGGAAAGCTGGAGATTAATAAGGGGAGGGGAATGAGCACTTCATAAAATACTGCAGTTTCTTGCTGTATTGCTTTTCACTTCCATGCTTTTATTTTTTCATTGATGGCATAGAAACATAAGGTAAAATAAAGAACCGAAATCATGTCTTTTACATACTTGACTAACATTAAAGGGAGAGGAGTTCAGGTCTGAAGTTCTGCTCCCCAAGGGCAGAGCCTGGCAGGGTCACAGCTCAAGTAACTCACACTGTGGAGGATCCAGCACAGCCTGTCCATGAAGCCTTGAGCACAACCAGGGCCTGCGCCAGCAGTGAAGTCGGGGCGTTTTCATTGTGTAAGAATTACGTTTTCCATATCTGCTGAAGGACAACTTCATTGCCTTGAAGCCACTGGTCTTCTAGGGAAAAAAACACAATTCCTTTTAGTGTCAGTCAGTTGGCCTGCAACCTTAAGAGTAAAAAAGTCATTCTGTATTTATCCTCCATGTTACTCTAAAGGCAAAAGGTTTTGTTCTTTGTTTAATTGGACCTAAATCATTAATATTTCTCTGTATGCTCTCAGCTGTCAGGAACAAAAGTTGCACATCTTCAAGCCCTAAGTGTTCTGCCCAGCATTTCTATGTGTTTATGAAAAATATGTAATCAATAAAATAAAACTTGAATTACAGGAAATTACTTCTTTTTTTTGAACTGGAGGTTGAGAATCCTGCTTCTAATACTCTCAGGGGTGCTACAGAATGGCTCAAACTATTTTTAATTGCTTACTTCCAGTCTATATGCTCCTTTTCTGTCCAGTGTTTTGTGCAATCAGTGTCCTGTAACTTCCATACTATCATATGACTACAACTGTCATATGATATGTCATATACAGTACACTCTGAGTAAAGGAAAGAAAGCATCTGGCAGTATTTCTAAGCTAAAATTGTTTGCTGAATAACTGAGATATAGATACTGAATAAATAAATAGCAATTACTGACAAGTAAGGTCTCCTTTTTGAGCAAGGAGCTGGATATTATTGCCAGGTGGTGCAGTTTGGAGCCAGCATTGCAGGGAGGTGCAGCCATTGAGAGATTTTTGAACTCGGCTACTGAGTTTCAGTAGCACTAAATTTGCTAGAGGTAAGGAAAACAGCTTTTCATGGAGAAATTCCTCACTAAAATTTCAGAAATGGCTTGATGGCTGCTTTAAAGGGAATGAAAATGCAAATGCTCCAATTACAAAGTTATCTCAGAGGGGCTTTTTCTTATGTCATTACCAAAGCTAATGCTCCCAGAGGAAAACTTCTCTGAAGTGCTGCACAGATGTATCACAGACAGATTGAGATTATGTATTGCAAACAGTGACTTAAAAATAGTCTTTTTGTATTTTATGAACTGCATATAAGTTTCATATTCCAGCTAGTTTCAGATTTTCCTCTTGAAAATATGTTGGTTTGGAAAAGGCAGGGGGAAGCTTGTATTAAAAGTTTATTGGTGATAATGGATTAACTCACATCCATGCTTTGCTAGTTAGAAAAAGGTGCTATTTTATACAGTCAGTATCAATTTTCTTTTTGAAATAAATACTGATAGTTTGGCATGAATGTAAACTGTGTAATGTTTTTGTAGCCGTGTAGCACTGATTTTTTTTTCTGATGCTGGAGAAAGGTAATTGAAATGTTTGAGAGAGGGCAGAAACCAGAACAGTCTGTGCTCTGTAATGGCTTGTTTTTAACAAAAGGATTTACATGCTCGATGTGCAGAACAATGAGGATAATCAAAACAGATTTGTTTCATAGTCACCATAGTTTCAGCCTAGGGGATATCCTATGGTCCAGTTGAAGCAGTTAATGGAACTGTTTCCTTCCAAATCTGGAGAACAACTTCCATCACATGTTTTCAGTCTTAAAACAGCTTCAGAAGAAGCAGGGGATGACTGTTCAACTGTTCATAGTGTTTTTAGGCTTAAATTAATCTTTGAAGGTGGATACATGGATATGGATTCATGTTCTTCCTCCAGGCTTCCCTGTCTTCTCCCTGACCAGCCTGTTGACCAAGGTTCTCCTACCACATGTGGCAGAGCCTGAGCTATATTGTGCACCACTGGTTTCTCATGGAGTTTATTTCTCTCCCTATTACTATTAGTAGTAGTAGTTTCAATGAGTAAACTGTTCTTATCTCAACCCATGAGTTTGTGTTTTGCAGTCTTTTTTTCTGATTTTCCTCCCCATCCCATGGGGGGAGGAATGAGCAAGCAGCTGTGTGGTACTTAGTGGACAGCTGGGGTTAAACTATGACACTTTGCTAAGGTGACTTGGGTTATGCTAATTAGTAACTAGGTTTAGATTCCAGAAAATCTGCTCCTCACTGGGAGTTCACTGGGGCTTTTTCAGCAATCATATACCAGTTGTGTATTCATTCCCTACAGCCAGAGTCCTACCATATCAGGATCTTCTTCAGTTATTATTAAAAAAAAAATAGTGATGCTGTAATTAATGTAAAAATAGTTTATCTGCAGTTAAGAAGGAGAGAGGAGAAGGCAGGTGATGTGGACTATTCTGCTTGGCATAATGTTCTTTCCCACTAAACAAGCAGAAAAAAATACCTGACGAGCCTCAGGACACATCTGTACAAATGCCTAAGTATTCAATACAGCATCAAGAACACAATTTAAAAATAAAAGCCTATGAAATACCCCCCATGAGTGCTCAGCCTGGAGTGTTCCTCAGATGGACTGTGTATTAACAAGCAAATAATTGTTTGCTGAGGAATTGCCCTGCAAAGGCAGCAGCAGGAGTAAACTCCAGATACAATGCCCAATACTGTGCTATGTCATGGGAAACGTGTAAGAAAGCTGGAGCCAATGAAGAGGAAAAATAAGGTCTATGGGAACAGAGGTATTAATTGTAATGAGAGTGTGTGTGTGTATTTACACTCTACCAACTTCAGTACAAGTACAGTGGGTGGATTAGGATACATTCCTGTGTATGACTCCTATTCCTAAACACAGGACATTCTGTTTAAAATGGAAAACTGAACATAGATCTTTCCAAGGATACAAGGGAATTGATTGATGAAATGGCAGTCTGCATGGGACGCAGAGGCAAAAGTATCACTGACAAAGCTGGATCAAGAAAGGAATAAGGAAGTGGCAGAGACAATCTCATGAAACAGTAACTGGGAAGCAATGATGGAAATGTTTGGGAGCTGATGAAAGGCTTGTACCTGTTTGGGGGTAAGTCAGAGGAAATAAAGGGTGGTTTTGTCCTCACAGCTGATGTGCAGCTGCTGGGACAGCAGGTACAGGTCTTCTCTGCCAAGTGGCAGGCATTGTTCATCAGCAACATTCTCCATCTTCAGGAGAAACCTTGGAGTAAGGGTTGGGTATTTTAATGTCTATTTAATTCCCCTGTTTAAAACAGTGAACTTCTTGCTAGCAGTTCCTTTTGATTGCTTGCATATATGTTCAAAATTCTAATTTCTTTTTCCTGTCTGTAAACAAAGGTAGAGTATTTTACTTCAGTTCCAATGAACTTTAGTACTTTAGGCTTTTGGGTGGATTTTTTTAGTTTTTGTTATCCTGCAGGTTCAGATGTTGATGGTAGGACACCATCAAATGCCAATAGCCAATGTGGTAAAGGAGAAGAGGTCTACCTCTGGTCCTTCAGTTCTGTCAAGTGTGCAGTTGGTGCAACTTAGTGATGTTTTTGCTCATTCTTCTAAGTGATTTTATTAAATGATTCTTCTCTTTCTTTTGTTTTACTCCAGTGACTGAATTGCCCTTGATCTCAGCACCTGGTGTTATGTTCTGAAAAGTGAAAATAACCATCCTTCAAATAATCACCCAGTAAAAAATATGATTTTACCTTTAAACAAAAATCTGACAGTGACACCGTTATATTTCTAAGGGCTGATGCAAAAACCTGTTGCTAAAATTTCAAGAAAAAAAGAAAGAGAAGGAAATATTTATTCTGCAGTTCGAGTTATATTCAGAAGTGAGGCAACAATATTCATTTGCCATAAACTTGCACTTAATCTGAGTTCACAGAAATTGCTTTGTGGCCCAGCTACTAATCCTGTCACTGTGTTTGGAATAGAGATGTACAAGTGGTTCCATCCCACGAGGCTGGTAGGGCAAAAAAGCTTTGGGGAATTACTAAAGTGAGAGTTGTCACTGATATGAGCCTGGAAATGTTATTTGTTTATCTGAATGTTGGTGCTAATACACAGTGGTGTGTGTTGGGGGGCTACTGCATCCTGCAGTTCCCTGATTGCTGTGCAGCTGATGGTTTGGGTCCTATGGTAAAGAGGTTTCTGTGATAACTTGAGGTCAGGGAGATTATGAAGGAATTAAGGAGTGGACTTCTGTGGGTGCACCTCCTTCCCCAAGGGCATCATGAGTGGAGAAATCCCCTTCTGAGAAACCCAAGAGCCTCTTTCCTCCTGGGAGGAGAGTGCTTCTCCCCTGTGTCCCTCTCCATCTCTTTCAGAAGTTAATGGTCTCCTTTAGTTCAGAGGATATCCAGGAACTGTGAGGATGCCAGGGTGCTTTTTTTAAGGGTCCGCCTTGTTCCTATTCCCCCTTCTAAGTAAAGCTATTATAGACTTGTTTTCTTGCCTTCTCGTGCCCACCACAGCTGTCTTGAGAAGTGGTGACACCTTAATTATTGCTCTGCAGTTTGAAGGCCCATCCCCATGTCATCCAACCTTTATTAGAGCACATGACCTACTGCATATAATCTCCCTCCACCTTCTTTACGGTGTCTTTGTAGCCAGAAGTTTAATTTAAAAACAAAGTCAGGCTCCTGGTGCAGCTGTGGGAGGTCGGGGCGTGGTCGTGCCTGCCTCGCTGCTGGGATGAGCAGCTGGCTGGATAAGTCATAGGCCACCACTGTCAAGTCCTGGTGTGGCATTTTGAGCCTTATCAGGCTTCTCAGGCTGCCGAGCTGGCAGCAGGCAGGAGAGTTCCTGCAGCTGGGCTTCTCCTATCACTGAGTAGCTGTCTCCAGCTCACCTAGGCCGAGAACAGCAGAAGGGCTCTTCCACTGCTTCCCCACAGCCTCTTCAAGCACAAACATGTACTGTCCAGCCAGTTTACTGGCAATAGTGCTGCTCTTTCCTATTCTGAGCAGCATAAAGATGTTCAGAGACTGAGAGCCTGACCAGGAAAATACTCCAGCAGAAGTGGAGCCTGATCTTCCCCAGACATGGCTGCTGATGCCTGCTGATTGTGGGATTTCCATGCCTCTGCTTGGCCAGGTTTCTTGTTTCAAGAAGCAACAGTTTATGGTGAAACTTCGAAAATAAACCAATAACAAAAAAAGAAAAAAACACAAACAAACAAAAACCACAAACAAACAAAAGAAACCCAAAGCAAAAGCCAAGCCCTTTTCAGGTTATATTAATTCCTTATGGAAAGAGACTGGGATGCTTCAGGGTGCCTGGGCACCAGCAAGTCTCCAAGGATTCAGGCAGCACAAACTTCAGGCAGGATGCTCCAGGTGTGGCTGTTTCTCCAGGTTTCTGTCATGCCCCTCACTGTCCTCCTCAGCATCTGTCAGGGCGGGTTAAATGCAGTGATCAGCACGTGCCACGCCCAGTCTTTGTGTGGCATCATGAAGTACCTTCAGGCTTTGCCATGCTGTGGTTTTCTTGCTGCACTAAACCCAGGAAAACTCAGTCCCCTGAAAGGAGAGGGGGTGGTGAGGATTTGGGGATTTTTTTCCGATCACCAGTTTCTAATTTAAGTAATTCTGGGAAGCTGCTGGGTAGGTACCAAGATGTATCAAGGAACAAAGGGTCTTAATCTCGATTTCTTTATCTTTTATAACGACTTTACTGTAGTGGCATCTGCTGGTAAGGTTAACAACTGCAGGGCTTGCAGTGATGCTGAATGGGACTGTCGGGTGTTAGTGCAGGCACGAAAGAATGTTTTGTTGAGCTATTTAAAATGCCATATCAGGGGCATTTAAAGCTCCGAGTCAGCAGGCTTGACCTTACAGCTGACCTTGGTTTGAGCCAGAGGTCTGACAAGCCATTCCCTGGTTTTGTTCCAGCTGGAATTTCCCTGCAATCCACTTTACAAGTTTGATTACTTTAAACATCATGGACTAAACTCCCTGATTTGCATTTACTTATTTATTTATTTTTAAGGATTTGCTTTCCCTGAATCATTGTCAGTCCCAAAACATCTCAGCCCAGCTGAAGTCACCTTTCTTTGGGATCTGGCACAGATGAAAAATGTCTGAACCATGTGTATATGTTTCCCTCAGTCAGGCTGGGTAATTTCAGTGTTTTTCACCAGGACACTGTTAAAGCAAATGATATGTCTGGGGGAAGGAGCAATTCAAGCAGCAGGAGGGACCTGAGGAGTCCCAAGCACGTCTCCAGCTACACGTGCAAGTGTTTCCCTGGCACTCACTCATATGTGTGCAGCCTCTCAGAAGTCAGCTTAAGTCATTGATGCAGAGGTGTAGAAGAGAGAACAGATGTCATGCAAACCATGCTTGAATTAAGATTGCTGTGAAAACCCCTCAAATACTGTGCAAGTTTGGGGAATTGTACTTCACCACTCAGGACAGACCTTATTTTAAACACTGAAAGAAGTTATTTCTGAGACAAACATTCAGTGATTTAAACTAAACAAGCAAAACTGTCCCTCATTCTCTCCCAAGGCTCCCCAGCAGAAAAGATTCGGGGTCATCTGAATCTCACATCATGCGGAAGAACACAGCATCTGCTTTTAGAACACAGAAGGGATTCACTGTTCTTCAGGTAATGTAAAAAGATGCATTTGATGCACTCAGTTACTCAGTTGACACATTTCTTTACATGCAAAGTCAGTAGTAAATCAAAAGCAATTGTAATAGAGGCTTAAAAGTACTTGTAGTTAGTTTTATCCTATAATTCAAAGCATCACTGTCTGGCACTGATGTCTTTTGAAGACCTAAATTGTATGTTCGGTTTCAAGCTGTGTATTTTATTTAAAATGGCATTAAATGTATGGTGTATAACTAAGTATTGGAAAAAAAAAATCAATCATATGAAATATATCTTTTTCCACTGGGAAAATTTTAACTTGGTGTAGTAGGCCTGCACAGATACTCTTTGCCTTCAGTGTTTCAGATCAGTATAGAAAATGTCTACATATGTTTTATAATTATACACTGAAAGACTAAATTAGCTAGATGGCCCTACTGCTGCACTGCGTAAAAATTTAGCAACTAAATATATTGTTGGTGAATAAATCAAAGGCATCGTAGAAACACCGTTTACCCTTTTTCTTGGAGTTGCAAGAGCCATTCGCACACATAACATTCCCTACAGCAGGACATGAGAGAAATTACACAGCAAAGCACTGATGGGCCTTTGTGAAGCCTACTGTGCCCTGCCTTGGTGCTATACAAATGAAATTTTTTCCTTTGTTATGTTTCAGAGCTGCAACAGCATAAACACAGAGCACAATTCAGACTATTTTAGAGCACAACTTCAACATAAGTAGTGTCTGAGGTTTTTACTGAGGCAACTCAATAGGACCGATGCTCTGATGCAGTATATTATGCTTTTGAAATAGTACAACAGGATCTGGTTTGGAACAGCATAACAAAAGGCTTAAAGGAGCTTAATGTTGACCTAAATAACCCAATACATTATTTTTTAAAAACTCTTACCATACCATCTGGGGGTTTGATTCCTGACAGCTTACTGAAACTTCATTTTGTTTTGGAAAAAAAACCCGACCCTCTTTGCACTGCGAGCACTTCAGCACCGCCACAGGGTAATGAACGAACTGTGGCAGAGACAGGAAATTATCTGAGGCACAGAAACCACACGGGTGAGGTGTGCTGCCAAAGGCATAGGCCAGAAAAAAAACCAAATGAAAAACAGAGCAAAGCCCCTGGCCTTTTACTCCCCACCTTTCAGATGACACCAGCTTGTCCTGAGGGCGGGCAAGGCCTGAATGAAGTTGGAAACACCGCTGCAAACCTTTGCCCCATGTCCCGAGTGTGGGCAGCTGCTCAGCTCACAAACCCCAGCGAACTCATTTCCTCCTGAGGAGGGCTTGGCTTCACTTTGTGTCTGGCTCCTCCTGGAAGCTTAAACTGGTGCTTTGTGTGAACTCTGACTGAACCTGAATCTCAGTTTCCATATTCACCATCTCTTTTGCTTCCTGTTGTAAAGTCCTTCTTGTCAATCTGGGTCCTGTGGAAGAGGCTCTGAATTCCTGCGGCCCAGCAGCCGAGGTGGAGGAATGGGTGGGCAGTCCTGGAGGTACAGACAGTACCCATACTCAGGTTAGCTGCACACTGATTACATGTTCCATGCCCCAGAATCCATCTACAGCTTCCAGATGTAAGCTCAGGTGGGGCACCATCTGAGTTTTGTCCAATTTACTAAACTGAAACCAGAGATTTCTTTAGTTTAAATTAATTTTTTTTAATTGCGTAATGCTTAGGAGATGGAAAAAAGCCCAATTGCTGGGAAGGTCCTGCCCTGGTTGTCAGAATTCTAGGAATTTAAATACATGACATTGAATTTTGTGCTGTTTATCTGGGGGGAGGGGAGGAAAGCAATCTGTAAATGATGATGTATCTACAGAAGACTATGGTGTACCTGCACACAAAAGGTTCACAGGGACTACCTTCTGTTCCTTTTTTCTAAGGCAGGTACTTCTAGAGCTGATGTCAGTTTGCTGCACATTTGTCTAGAATTATCCCGCTGTAAATGGGATACAACCTGACAGGCTTTGGGATTTAGCATAAAATGCTGTATCTCATTCCAAAGTCAAAACATGCACACCTTGCTACCAACTGCAGCTGATGAGGCCACAGGTATAATATTAAATGTATGCTTCCAGTTTTTTATATGTAACTTCCAGTATGTTAAAAATTTTCATTTTGTGAGGACTGTCAATGCTTTAACAGTCTCTTATAAAATATATATTTCAGTAATCAAAATTGAAATGATCTTTCTGCCGCTTGGGTCTAAGGTTTAATCAGAATGATTCTTACATTTTTGCCTAGCAACACAAAAACGGTCTAGAGAAAAAATTACTTCTGAACATTTTTGGAACTTTATATAATTCACATTTTAACATTTTTCTAGTGAAGCTGAGGTCTGAAGTGATCTAGCTCAATTCCATACATGAAGCAGTGTGGTGTGCATGTGTGGGTGGGTGTCTGTTGGTAGTCTGAATTGGACCTAACCCTGAATGTATAGATTATAGCTGAGGTTGAACTTGAATCAAAAGAAATGCCAGTTCAATTCCCTCCTATCCAAGCTGATCTTTCTACTCCTTGAAGCACATTTCAATAACCTGATTGTTATCTCCCTCTGAGTTCCCGTATGCTATTATTGTTCTTATCTAAATGTTCACTCGATTATGGGACTGCCCTCTGAACCTGCCATCACTGTCACTGCTTCATAATGCCCACAATTATTTCTCTGTGGGCTGCCAGACCCACTAATGATGCTGTTGTTGCTGTGAGAGGCGAGGGCTGAGCGTTCACTTCTGCGGAACGTGATTGAAGCTGCAGCTCGGCTGGTAAGAGCAATGTAGGTCAGAGCAGTCTCAGGATCACTTTGTGGGGGCATTAATGGTGGCAGGGGTATTTGCACTGAGTTCACAACAACTTACTCCATTAGGGCCCTTGGAGTCTCTTGTTTTTTCAAAAGGAGGGTATTCTTGTGAGTTTATGCTGTACCTTTTGATTTGCGTGTCACTCACAGCTTCTGCTGAGATCCCCTCCCTCAGGGTCCCCAAGGTTGGTGCTTTTATGGACCCTGTCCAGATCAAAATTCATCTGCTTGTTCAAAGTGCTCTGCTCAGAACTGGATGCTGTTTATTGATGAAAGAGTGTATCCAATTAGTTCCCCCAATTTACCAGCCAAAGCAACCTTCCCGGATTTCTGTGCTATCTGGAAGCTAACAGTGAATCCAGCGAGCACAAGATCAATCTTTTCTGTGCTGCTCAGCATCTTCATATGTGAATTAGCCTATGTGCAAATAGTGAACCTCATGATGCTGAAATCACAGATAAAAATTGAGACCTTTTATTACCGCAGCTTGAAATTAGTCTTGTAAAATGGTAGAGAAATATTTTTGCATTTCAATTTATTAAAATCATGTTACAGAAGTGTAATACGGTAAATAACACACCAGTGCTGTGGCACAGCAAATACAACCTTTGTTCTTGGAGGCCTCTAAGTAGCATGAAGTACAGGTCACTAAATGGGGAAGGAAAAGACCATGTAAGAAGTGTCAGATGAAGATTTTACACTGTAAGTTATTTCCCACAAACAAGGATGGAAAGGGAGAAAAAGCAGGGATGAGAAGTGCCTCAGCCTTAGGATTTCTTTTGCACTGTCTGTTTAAGACCAACATCTAGTAAATCAGACTCAGTTTTACTTGGATAAATGTGGCATAAGCCCAAGAGCAACATCTGAAGTAGGCAAGGACAAGGTCACAGCTGTATGTAGGGGAAGACAGCACAACCCCTGCCTCCCAAAAGCACACATATATATACGAACACAGACATACACACACACTCTCACAGGCTTTGGAATTGACTCCGGGGATGCATCGGGAGACTGATGTAGGGGTTGTACCCTGGGCTATGCCTTGGCGGAGCATGGTCAAACAGCTTTTTGTCATCGGGCTGCCGTTCTCAGCCTATGAGCCCTAGGTGATTTGCCCGTGACTGTAAGGAAAACACAGAAAAGAATGAAGAAATGCAAGCCTTTTGTTCAGTCCTACCTCTGCAAAGCAGTGGTTTGCACTTCTATTGAAAACAGGAAAAAAAAGTTGAATACTGTGAGACACCTTGAGTCTGGCAAGTCCTTTCCCCCCTTCCCAGGAAAAGACAGGGCTGGGCGCCTTACAGGCTGTTTTTCTCACAGATACTTAGCATGGTAATTACGATGTGTTTAATACACTAGGTGTATTATTACCTAGTGTGAGAGGTTAGAGCACACTGATTGCTTTGCCCTCCCGCGGTCTAATTGCAGCACCTCAAGCTAGAAACAAGTTCACAGTTCCTGCTCTAATGTGTAAGACAGGGACTGGTAAATGGTCTCTTGTGTTGTGAGTGTGTTGTCCTCTCTTGTTTTGTATGTGAGATTGCTGTGGAGGCGAGCTGCTTAGGATCTTTGCTGAGAAAAGCATAATTTACCTTGAACTCTCTCAGTACTGTGTGGTACTGTGTCAGAGAGGGCCGCTAATGATGCAAAGCCCTGCCCACAGCCCTGATCTTTACAAGTTGGCTGCGTGCATACACATATGAAATGCTGCTTCAGCTGTTTTTTTTAATGAGGAGAGGGAACCCAAGAGTGAAGAGGGCTCACTTGCACACCCCTCTGCCAGCCTGATGCTTCATGAGACCTGAAGGCTATTGCAGAGCATTGGAGTTGGATACAAAACCACTTGGAGTGCACCCCTCATAGCCAGACAGGCATTTTAAAGGAGCAAACTGTGTGGCTGTTTTAATACTGAGAAGTATCTTGAGATTAGCTCAGTTGGTTAGAGCGTGGTCTCCATGTGGGCTGTTCACTTGCGGGTCCATTCCAACTCAGAATATTCTGTGGTTCTGTGAAGTATCCTCTAATTAATAATATGTTAGTAACACTGGCACAGGGCAGCTTTTCTCAACTCATACTTGGCGCTGTGATCAGCTTGTTGGATGTACACAACAAATAAATCCTAATTTTCAGGTAGACTATGCAAAAATAGGTTTTCCAAGTATCATTTCCCTGTCCCCACTGAGCTGGCTTGCAGACGGCCTCCTCAAAGAAGAGATAAAAGAAATACATATATTGAGAGGGCAGTAGACTGTTCAAATTGACTTCATGCAGCCATCTAATTCTGGTTCTACAGTCACCAAGTTTTGTGATTTTATCCAATGGTAGATACCTCCCTGCAAAGCTTTAGAAATGAGAGCTCCTTGAATGGAGAGAGTTGGAACAGCCACTGAAGCCCTTACAGATGGAACTTGCTGCTACAATTTTAATAGATAAACTTAGAGGAAACTTTGTTTCCTGAAAAAAATAATTTATCAAGCCAGTGAAACAAAGACTTTTTTTTTTTTTTGAGTCAGAACAATTCCTGGGGCTGTCAAGATATCAGGACAAGTAAACTATGGTGTAAGAGTTGTTCTTCTTTCTTCTGCCTCCCTGAAAGCTTTTCAAAGGGGCCTTAGAAAGCACAGGAGAGGAAGAGCTGGCTGTGGCAGCAGGAAGATGCCTGCCCAGCTGGATCCCAACATCCTCCCCTAATCCCAGTGAGTCTCCAGTCCAGAACCATCAGTTTGGGCTTGCAAACTGCTCCCTTTGGTCTAGAAGAAGCCCTGTAATGATCTGATCCTGCAAAGTCTTCAGGTTTGGTTGGGCTGAAAACTATGGATGGGACTCTGCAGCCATTGCTCAGCTGACCTCCTTTTGGGAAGGAGCACAGTCATGTGTTCGCATAGATGGGATGGCCCCACATGCAAGTGCTCTGCACCATCCATTGCCTGCCAGAGGATTTATGTGGAGAAGGATGGAAGGGGACAGCTGACAGGTGCAACTTTGAGTGAGGGAAAGGGAAGAAACCAGGATAGCTTCTGTATGCCTTTTTTTTTCCACATTGTGAACATTATGTGGGGTGTTCATAAAATAAGCTGCCAGCCTGCAGTAGCTGATGTCCACATGGAGCCAGTCCCCAAGGCAGACTCCAGGGTAGGCCCCTCACACAGATGGGGGGGCTGTTGGTATCAGCTCAGTTACAATCACATACAAGCTGCAGCAGTTGAAATATGTACTCCAAAGGAACATGAAATCGTAGTAATACCAGGGAGGCATAGAATAGCCAATAGCCTTAATATCCTGCCAGATATGGTTAATGTCACCATGCTTCTTGCCAGCATGATAGGAAGGAGTCCAGCTTCCATCAATTTAGGTGGAGCTCTTGTTCTTATTAGTGAAACCAGATTCTTCCTTAATGATCTGCGTATTTGTTAATTTTACCCCTAATATTTTAAAATTATTTTGTTCTGTATCATATATACCAGACAGAAAATACATCCTAGATTAGACTGCATAGACTAGACTGCAAGGTAGACAGCTCTGAATAAACTAGCTGTGTGTTGTGCAAAAGATGTCTAATTCACAGTAGAGTTTCTTCTCTCTGCCTTGTCCCATTTCCCTCCATCTGTACAATCTTGCAGGAAACCAATCCCTGAGATCACAAGGTGAAGCCCAGAGGCAGCTCACCATGATCTTGGTGTCAGTGGTTTCTTTGAGAACAACTCTAAAAGGTATTTCTACTGAGAGGTAACAGCCTGCATCAATAAAAAGTGATTTAATTTGTGGGGCTTCCAGGCCCCAAATGGATGGTCCCATATCCAAGCCCCTTGATACTTTAGGTATGCTTGTGGTGTCACTGCAGTAATGCTGCTCTGGGAAGGGAACAGCGTTGCTTGTTCCCTTCTGGTGCCTCCTGCTGTGCTGTGCATTCCAGCACTCACACCCTGAGCATGAAATTTAGGGAGCAGGACTGGCTGAGGGCTTGTTTTCCTCCTCACATGAAGCTATGCAGATCCACAGCACAACATCAAAGCTCAGCTCTGCTCCTCTGCTGCTGATGTTAGGCAAGTTTGGCTACTTTGCAATGGGATAAAGAGATGTGGGAAGACACACGTAAAGAAGTAATAAAATAAAGAAAACTGCTTTAAAGTTAGAAGCTTGAAGTGCTTTTTTACTTTGCATTTTCTTTCTTCTTTCCCTTTCTTCTCGTTTATTTATTTTTTGCTCATTTCTTTCTTCTTTTTCTTTATTCTTTTCCTTCTTTTTTCTTTCTTTTTTTCCTTTATTTTCTCTTGCTCCTTTTTTGTTTGTTTGTTTTCTGTTTTGTTCTGTTTTTCTTTGGTTTTGTGCTTTGTTTTACATTTCCACTGTGTTCTTGAACTGAGCAATTTGCAGCAGCTTAGGAGAAATTGCTGTGACAGGCAGCACTGCAGAAAACTGTATCTCAGACTCACCCTCCCTGGAGCAGCTGCTCAGGATGCCTGTGATACAATACTTTTCCTGTCTGAGGAGCAAAACAATAAGGCCCGGACACATTGCTTCTGGAAACACTTGCTTATAGGCAAACTTTTTACATGTTGAATGTGCTGAAACTATAAACCAGATTTTAACTGGGTTGTGTAGATCTCTAGTGAAAAGTACTTTCAGAAATTGCAGAGAAAGCTCTTAGCTGGCTTTACCAGCTACATTTTTTATTATAAAACTTCAAAAGTGTTTATATCACTTATACATGAGGGGGGTTTATATTAGAAAATTATAATTTATATGATTCTGCATAATTGTACATTTATGAATTCTATATTAGTAATATATTGTGAATTATTTGCAATATAGCCTATATAATTATATAAATTTACCCTTACAAATTTCTTATGTATTTTTAAACAGTTTCTTGCATGTAATCTCTGATTTGCTTAACATCATTTATTAACATTTATTGAGTTACAGATGACTTCTGTCCAGTGTATGACTCAGCTCCTCCCAGGCTCCTTGGGAGCTGTGACACCTTGTCTGTTTACATGCCCATGAAAAGCTGTATGGTAAAGCCAAAACAGCACAGCGTGGCACATGTGCCAGCTCTACTGTCCTAATAAAAATAAGGCAAAAGAAAGAAGGCATAAGTAGGCATAAGTCACTAAAGACTCGCAGGGTTCTCATTTTGCAAAGGGAAGACAGTGGAAATCTTTGGTGCTGACTTATGTTCAACTGGGGAGTGAGGAGGGAAGCAAAGCAGAAGTTGGGCTCCCATTTGCTGTTAAGTGCTGATGTTAACTGCTTATCCATGCTCCTGCACGGAAAGGAAGGTTCGTACAGTTAATAAGCAAAGCAACTGAATAAATACAAAGGGGCCAAACAAGTTCGTATTTTGCATTTTTATCAGTCTTCTGAGAGGCTGTATACAGTAACCAGGGATAGACTGGGGTGCAGGGAGGGACTCGGTGCTTTGAAAAGAGGAAATTCCCCTCTCCCAGCGAAGCAAACGTGCTGCGCCTCAGAAAGCTCAAGAAGCTTTCTGCAGCTGTGTGCAGGAAGCTCAAGAAGCTTTCTGCAGCTGTGTGCAGGAAGAGAAAAAACATCTCATTTTGAACTTGAAAGCAAAACTGGGTTTCAAGGGAACAGTAGAGAAGTGTCACCTGCAAAGTCTACAGTTAGGGTGACCTATATGGTTCCTTTACTGAAAAGAAAGCATGCAGAGAAAGGCCTCTCCCTGAGGTTTTCCTTTGAAGTAATAGGAGAAGCTTCCACAGATTTTGTGCATTTATGAATAGACCTTTTTAAAGTGAGGGCTGCAGGGGAAAGGTGGAACTGAAAGCGAGGCTGTTTCAATAGCTGTCTCAAAACCAGCTTTAGTGGCCTGCGTGTTACGGTGCTTCTGGGTGTTTTGCTGCCCCACCCTGCTCCACGCCTATGTGAGCCACTGGGACTACTGAAAATATACTTTTGTGTCAATTGATGCTGACTTATGCTCTTCTGTTTGCACAGTAAAAAAATCCCCTTCAAACTTGAAAATGCTTTAAAACCCCAGCTTTGAAGCAAGGCTTGAGGAGGCAGTGATGATCTCCTGATTTCTGTTTAGCCTTGCCGAGAGCCTGTCTGCTTCAGCCTGCAAAAGCAGCCATGGGGTTTTTTTTTGGGTTTTTTTTTTTTTTTGTTTTTTTTTTTTTTGACCATTGGCCCTGCAATTCCATCTGGATTTTATCTTTTTCTGCCTTTTTCTGATGAAAGCTGATGTGGTGTCTCAGTGCTGGAAGTGGCAGGCAAGCGGGTGATTGCTGCACCTCCTCAGAGCTTGAACTCACTAGTGCAGGAAATCTCATTGCAGTGCCTGCCCTGCGTCACCACGGCTTCAGCAAAAGGCCGGTGCAATGCCAGCAGAGGTTGTAACTGGGGGAAATGTGCTCTGAGAAATGTTCTTATATATAGCAGAGAGGAAAGGAACAGAGAAGTAAGAAAGTGAAATGGGTATCTTTTAGATTGCGCTGTGGTTTTCAGGCTCCATTGCCTAATTGCATTTGCACCATGAGGTTCTCCTGCCACACGCCCTGTGCCTTCATCAGGCGTGTGGAAGACAAGTAATGCCAATGCTTTACAGGCATAACCTCTGAGCCACACAACAGCAGCTTCATCTTCAAGAAACAAAGTAAGAAAAAGGATAAATGAGTCCAGTACAGCACAGTTTCATGCACTGCTAAGATCTGTGAGTGCTCCAGCACATGGACTTGGGCACAACGGTGGGTCTGGCCCACCTTAGCAGGAAAGATCTATCTAGACCAGGTCAGACAGAGTAATTTTGAAGAGAAAACAAACTTTAAAAGTAAATGGGGTGAGTCATGTTGCCTGTTGGCATAAATGCAAAACATTTAGGAGCAGGAAGCGTCTTTGTTTTTGTTCATGGGAATGTGCTTCAGGTCAGGTTATCACTGAGGTGCATTTCTGGCCAGCGAAATAAGGGCTTGCTCCAGCAGCAAGACCATCCTGCCTGGCAAGGGGAAGCAATTTCATGCAGTTCAATGTCAGGTACCCAAGTCTTTGCTTTTTGTATTTAACACTGTACTTAACAACCCTGAATCTGCAACCAGAATCCTGCCACCTACTGCTCATGCAAATGCCAGATGTGTTGTGTACACAGTGGTCTCAACCCTAAAAACCTCAAAAACCTCATTAAAGCTCTCCAGGACTGGTCAGATCTGCACAGACTGGGAAAAATATCTGTGAGCCATCTCAATTGTCCTACTGGGACCCCGAGCCGATGTAACCATGTCTATGGCAGCGCTGGCTTTCTGGGAGAAAAAAGTGCTGTTTCCTTTTGTGCACTGAACAAACAAACAGTGTGTGGGAATTGGTCCCTACAGAAATACTTTTTTTTTTTTAGATATCCAAGTCACTTTTTTTCAGAACACTGACTCGTTTATTGCTTGGGAACGCCTGTGACTGTTTTCTGAAACTCAAAAACTGCAGAGGTGTTCATGGCAGAAATAGATGACTATTGCAATAATACCAGGGATGGTTCTGCTGTTAAAATTAAGCACAGAAGTGTCTAAAAACTCTCAGTCTGCCTAGTGCCAGAATTCGTTATGAATTTGGTTTTTAGTATAGTTTAGCCTAGAAATTATCCTAATTATCCTTTATCTTTCAATTAAATAAGAAGTCTGCCATTAGCCTCTTCTTCCCATAACTCATGTTTTGGATTGAGCTTCTTCTGTCTGGGAAACGGGAGAACTGGAGAGAAACGGGGGAGAGAGACAAAGAGAAGACTTTGAAGTATGTAACTATCTTTGCCACTTCTCTGTCTCCAGGTACTGGCTCAGTGAAACTTTCCACACTAACAGTGTCTTTCAGCTCTTCTGTTCCAGCTGTTAGCTGCTCACTGCTTAATTCGGAGGCAAATTTCTTGCTGTCTTATAAATGGTCCACATTTAAAGCCATGGCCAGAGTATACATAGATAGACTTTAAATGTAGGGAAGGAAGGTAAGAGAGATTTGTGGAGATGAGAGAGGTGTAGTCTTGTATATGCAAATTCTGCCCTGAAGCATTTTGATTCATGTAGTAAAATTGCTCATAACAAAATTAACTTTAAGTGGATATTGTTTGAAACAAGAATTTCAAATGTTAAGCAATGAACGATGCCTTGGAAGAATCACACATACACTGAAGCTCTGCTTTAATACTTATTATTTATACTTCTGAAAATGCTTAACTTGATGTATGTATGCTAGTTTGGTTTTTAGAAATCTTTTCTAAAGAATAAAGGCCACATCTGAATGAGTTTAAACCCTGTCTTCATAAACCACAGTGGAAATACTAGGTCTGTGTATATATTTTAATATGTTATTAGAAACACAGACATTGAGGTTCAAAGAGTTAATTAATATTTAAATTACTGTATTTTAGAAAATAATAAACAAGACTAGTTGAGCAGGTTTAATAAGAGAAGAAGCCAATTTAATTGAAAGCAGATATACAATGATAGCAGCTCCTAAAGCCAAAATATGTGAGCTCATGTTTTGCTAGATGCATCAAGCTGATTTCTTAATTTATCACTTTTAGTTTAGCCTAAATGTTTTGAGTAATTACATTTTGTTTTCTAGAATAAGAAGATGAGAGGTGTGAGGATAGCAGTAGCACCAAACACAAGAGAAAATGAGTGCCACATTAAATAAAATAATTTCTTTGGTGTCTGTATTCACCTAAGAAATTTATAATCTATTCTAGATATCCCAGCATTGGAATTATTTGTTCCAAATATTTGTCCAAATTTACCCAAATTATTTTCCTTAAATAGTCACCCCAGAAGTACAGTGCTTTCCCTCTTTTAAAAATTCAATTAAAAACATTGTGGTGAACTTTTAATACAATTTAGAAAACTGGACGTGGGTGCAATATTCTGCCTTGATGCAGGGCCTCACATGCCTCTGGCCTGGCCCAGTCAGCAGCCTCGCTGCTGATCCCTGCCTGGCTCCACACCAGCAGCTCCGATGCTTGTTCCCTCCAGACCAGCAACATGTGGCCCTCTTCAGCGCATTTTAAAAAGCCACTTCAATATTAGTTTCACCTACTACAGGGAGTTGTGCAATCTGCCAGCCACGGGCATAAAAATCATGCATGGGTTGCAAAAATAAGACTGGAGAGTTAACATTTTTGTTCACTCTTTATATATATACACATACATGTATGTATAATATATATACACATGCATGTACACACACACACATATACATGTATACTTGTCTGTGTTGACACTTCAAAGCCTTTGGCTTCTGTCTGTTTTGCATTTGCCAAGGGTTTTTTGTGTTTTTTTTCCCAGGTACCAGAGTGCCTTAATGATTTAGGGATGTAACATTTTCAGTGTACTATATGTGGGAATTGAGGCCAAGCTTCTCCCTTCATCGAGGGCAGGCTGTCACACAGGAATCAGGAGAAGGTATGTTCCGTCCCTCCCATCCTGTGGGGATCCCAGACGGCTGCTGTGTCAGCTGAAGGCACTCCCTGCTCTGTAACCTCTTCCTGAAGACTAGAGGATACAGGTTCAACAGCCAGAAGCCTTCTGCGAAACTGCTTGAGAGTCAGTGAGTATCCAGAGGGTGAAAGTGGCTTTTCTTTGTATTTAAAGTAATACATCACAGTGTAAAATTTTCTTTCTCTAAATTAAGCCACTTTCTGTTTAAACATTTACAACTCTTTCAAGCACATACCTCTGCCACATACAAATGCGTCTGTCCTAGAAATCCTTGGAAATACTGTAGTCCGTGTTTTCCATAAGCCTTCAGAGAACCAACTGTTCCTAGGGCTTACCGCTGGAGTAATTTAACAGCCGTGCTGCAAAATGGCAAGGTAATCAACCCAACAGAAGATACAGTAGCCAATACTCTTATCTCAGGACCCATTGCTCGGAGAATTGCATCAGCTTCCCTTAGTCAATAATGGGTCTTATTTATAAATTCACATACAATACAGAAAGGAAGCTTGTTGCACTATTGTGGAGATCAAAGATTCAACGTGTTTTTCTTCCTCCTTCTCCTGTTTAGAGAACTGAAGTCAGTTTGTATGTATCTGCGTCCTTCTTCTTATTGCTGAGCCCAGCACAGTTGATAGCCTTGGGTATTTTTTTAAAGCTGTTTCTAAAGATAAACGTTTTGCAAAAATTCCCAGAATGCAAATGCTCAACTTAATTTGCCCAGAACTGTACTGTTTGTTGGCAGGCTGTTCCTTTATAGGGGTTTTTAAGTTCCAATTTGATGTATTGTAAATTAATATAAAATGAGAAACTTTTTTCTATGGTCGAGGGTAGATTCCTTGCCTTACTGATGTCTGAAGAAACAAAACTTTTATTGATTTAGTTCAATAATATTCAGAGGCTAATCCCAAATCTTCCACTCCTTTATTAAGAACCATTGTACCACTGAAAAAATACAAACAAAATTATACATCCTAATCAAAACAATCCCCAAAGTGCCTGAGCACACTCACAACACCTTTTAAACTTGGATTGTTGTTAGCTTTTCAATGTCAGTTTGAGAAGAAGATGGTCTTGGTCAGCATGCAGAATTCAGTCTGCCTTTTCTTCCCTGTTATGCTTTGTGATGTGACAGACAACACAGAGGTTCCTCACCACCTTCTTGGCTGCAGCAAGAATTTCCTCGGCTCCATGTGTCATGATGACAGCTGCCAGCCAGGATTTTTTTTCCTCTCATGCAAAGAGTAGATGTATTTTCACTGGACAGGCTAGGATGTCTAACATAATACTAGAGAGAAGGAGAAAAAGAAAGCATATAGTGTGTGCATATATATACACTATAGTCTATATAGTATATATACATACACACCCATATATGTATATACACACACATATCTATGAATAAATGGGTTGCTTAACAGCTTATAAAAATCGACACCTTACAGTCTTATGGGTGTTTTCTTGCACAGAAGCAAAGGCTAATCAGGAGAGGAAACAGGAGCTGAATTACCCCACCCACCTCCATAGCCCCTGCTGAAGCCATTTATCACAGTGTTTCTCAACCTCGTGGAGTTGGCAGCTTTATAGGACTTGTTTTTGCAACCTTTTTAGATAACCTATTAAAAAATGGCATAATAACAAAGTAACAATAATGCTTGTCTTAAGCATAGGTGTGTAGGGACACATGGGAGTTCCCCAGACAGTCCGATCTGGCTGCGGGACAGAAAAAGATTTAACTTTGGCCAGAAATGTTCTAAGTATTCCAGAGCAAAACAAACTTAGGAAAGTTCATGGCCAGCACTGTGCAGTTAGTTAAGGTTGTATTTCCTAACTATTGATTTGGTCAATTTAAAGTGAGTTACATTCAATGAAAGACAGGTACTGGTATCAGAATTGTCTTATTTTAATATTTATATTTTAAAAATTGAAAATCTCCATCTTATTACATCAGAAGAAATAAGAGATGGACAGAAACAGTGTGAAAATGACTGTAACAATTTTACTTGCCCAGTCAATGGAAGTTTAGTTCATTATTTGGTCTCTAAATGCTATTGGAATGAGAACACTTCTGAGGCGATTTTATTTGTCAGCCACTAATATTTTCAGTTAAAATCAAAAATAAGAGGACGAAAAATGCAAGCTAGATATTGAATACGCAAATATTGTTATGTACCTATGCAAAATAAAGGCAAAAGGATTTAGAGTAAAATTTACTGTTTCAGGAAGCATCTACAGATCATTAACTAAAAGAAGAGACTAACATGAATGTAATTCCATAGACTTGACTTATCTGAGGACTACTGTGATACCTGTTTTCATATGGTGTTGAGAAGGCACACAGTAATGAGTTTCCAGATGAGTTAGCTTAAATATCAGTACACATAATGATGCCAGCAATTCATAATATCACAGGCACCAACTCTTAATAACCAGCTGGTTAATAACAATGCAGGGGACTCAAATGGTCACCAATTCTGAACTGTAAGTCTTGGGATATTAACTAGAGTCAATATACCAGTGGGATTTTTAAAAATATATCTTATTAAATTAAAGATAACTTAGTATCTTGAAATACTAAACTTAGTGCCTCCAGAGGCAGAAATTCAGAACCTCCAGAGGGGTTCATTGTTTGGAGAGAGTTCCTCTGTAAGCCAACCTCTTCTGCCCAGGCCAGAGAGTACAACCGAACTTCCCAGGACTACTTAAGTAACACCACACAATCAAGCATAAACTGTAGGAGTATCCCTATCCCACTGTCACTTAGAGCTACTTGAGACATCAGTCCTATAGAAAACCCCAGATTCCCCTTGGATATACTCAGATTTTACAGAGTGAAGATAATACTATTCATATTAAAATTTTACGTCGCCAACTATTTATATTTTCCCTTAAGCATAAGCAATTTTTACTGCTAAATGTGTGTCTTAAGGAGCCTTCAGAACCATAACTTACACCTGATGCAATTTTTCCTGGCCCTTGCTGGAGAAGAGTAAAATAATCCCATTTTTGGTTATCGTGTTGTTTTCCACCATTCTCCTGAGTCTTGTCACAGCTAACACTAACTTTCTGTCGCTTTTTGAATGGCTTCCTCCCAAACCCCTGCCCCTTTCTCTGCCTCCAGCTGAAGAGCATTTTGGAGACAGAAATCAGAGAAGGAAAGGTGGTTTTCTCTTCTGGAAGATTCACCGCCTCGGAAACTATTTCTTGGGTATGTAATTTAGGGGTGATTATTGTGGTGCTGGGGTGATAGTTGGACTAGATGATCTTGAAGGTCTTGTCCAACCCTGATGATTCTGTGATTCTCATTAAAATCAAAGACTAGAGAATTATTTTCTCAGTTTTATGTTGTGAGATTGAGATGCTTTTTGTAGATATTGGCAAATTTCAAACAGCGGAAACCTAACTTGCAGCAGTGCAGAGGTAATATCATTTTGATGCTCATGGTCCTAACTGGATTTCATATTTGTCCCGTTTATTAGTTGTCCTGTGATGGTCCCACAAATATTTCTGAAGTAATCTCTCAAGTGTATACCAATTATCACTAGCAGAATTGCAATAAACAGTTTTTAATGGCGCAGTAGGTTTCTAATCCAGGTTCGGTAAGCAATTCCAAACCAAACTCATTTCTCTGAAGGCAAGTTTATTCTCTAAACGAGATTTCAACTGAAAATCTTCATGTTTAAGCATATTAATTGTAGGCTTCTTCTGCCAACAAGATGAATCAGGCTCACTCCAAAGAATAGTTGCTCTAATTTAGACAACTACTGAAAACAGTTCTTAACATTATGGTTGTAAACTGTGCAATAGTAATATAGCAAAAATCTTAGCTGGAACCAAAATATTCATTATTTGAAGCCAGAAATGAAGATTCATTTGCATTCTTTTGCATAGTAAATTATCAAATGTCTCTTAGATAAAGCTGATTGCCTTAAGAACAAATTTATTCTGATTGCATTTATTAAAATCTATGTTTACGCATCATTCCTGTTTGACTGAGTAACTTTTAATCTCATTTAGGTATCTCTTATTGCATCATGTAGTGGAAAATAAAATGAACGTATGTGAAAATACAACTGGACCTCTCTGGTATAAGAACAGGAGAGAGACAAAATAAAATTTTTAAAAATGTGCTTGTGAAAACTAAAAATTTCAAGGCCAAAATAGGCAGAATAAATAGTAAAATACATATATTTAAATGATTCACACAAGAATGCCCATTTCCTGCAATCACTTAGGAGAAAAAAAAGCTTGCCATACTCTTAATTCAAACATTATAGCTACAAACTTAAACTCCCAAACAAACAAACAAACGAACAACAACAAACTGTTGTTGGTTGGTTGTTATTTTTATCTGGGATTATTGCTGTCTGCACGGCCCTGACAGTTTTCTGTATGGGACAATGGTGGTCTTGTCTTTAGGGAATTTTCCTTCATTTAGAAAGCTTTATTAGAGCAGAATATCACTTATCACCCTGTATCCAAATTTAGATAACTTGGGAGGTCAATCGTTAGCACTTAATCACTTTTAAGATTCCAACACTGGAAACAACTTATTTGAACACTAAACTTCACTGTTAAGGACGATGTGTTAACTTTTTCACAACCCGTTTATCATCTGCCTGCTCAAGTATTGCTTAGACTTCCTGATTTCAAAATCTGGCCAGGAACTCGAATGGCCTCAAAAGGACAAGGGTAACCACACGCTGCTGCTTTTTAGCCCATTTTTATTTCTCTTTCGGAGAGAGAGGGGCTGTTTTTACTGCATTTTTATCACATTTTAGGTTTGTTGGCTGCTGGACGTGCAGGGCTGCAGAGAGTGTAGCTTGTTCTTCGATCAGAGTGGGAGCACTTGCGGTCTCGCCGCCTCAAAAGCCGCCTCAAAAGCCGCCTCTGCTCTTTTCCCCCTTTTCCTTCTTTTGGAGAGATTGGGGGTGGTTTGAGTGCCTTTTTACGTAATTTTTACCGCATTCTACCTTTGTTTAGTGGTGTAAGTGCAGTGCTGGAGGGAGCACAGCTTGTTGTTCAGTCAGTGTAGGAAGACTCGAGGTCTGGCCGCCTCCGCTTCCCTCCCCCCGCCCCTTTTTAATTTTTCTTTTTGCGAGAGTAGGTTTACTGCTTTTTTGCTACATTTTGGCGTTGTTGAATGCTGGAGGCGCAGGGCTGCAAGGAGCACAGGCTGTTGTTCGGCCAGTGCAGGAGCACTCGCGGTGCCGGAGGCAGCTCTTGAGGCGGCTCGACCGCGAGTGCTCCGTAAACAAAACGGGGGTTTTGTTTACCACGCTGCGGCGGGGCCTGTGTGGCGCAGGCGGCTTGAGACTGCCCCCACCGCCACCACAACGGCCACGACAGCGACCTTCCCTCCCCGCCATCCTCCCCCGGCCGCCGCCAGAGAAAGCGGGGGTCCTACGGGCTCCCGGCTCCCCCCTCGCCGCCCTCACGGCGGGGCGGGGCCGTGCGCGCGCCCCGAGGCGGCGGTGGGTGGGGGAGGGCCGGACCGCGCCATCGCGCAGGCGGCCAATGGCGTGCGGCCACCCCGGGATTCAAACGGCGCGTCGCGGCCAATGGGCGCGGTTGGCGGGCGGGCGAGGGGGCGGGGCAGTGCGCGCG
>VYXB01008609.1:407064-429168 GCA_013397135.1 Pachyramphus minor
GGGCCGGGCCTTGCCCGGCACGTGGGTCCCTTCCTGTCAACAGCGCCCCGCCGCCGCCCGGGCCCTGCGCGGGGACTGCGGGTTTCTGCCGCGTCCCAGCCGCTCACCGTGCTTCCGCGGGAGAGCCTCTTTAAAGGGGAGATCCGTCGTTTCCCAGCCCCAGGGTTGATGGGTTGTCATTTTTCCTGTGAGGCTGATGTGTGCTCGTTTGTAGTGGTGCCGCTGATTTGGCTTGGACAGGGCTAGGTGTCTCCACCGTCTGGAGGGGAAGAGCTGGAAATGTGGAGAGTCTAGTGGTGATGCTGGAAAGGTCGTGCACAGAAGGCAATGACACTCAGTCTCTTTGGTGAATTCAGTAGCAGCGTTCCGGGTAGGCTGTGTCTTGTTAGCCTCGACTGTCAGTGTTCTCTTTATTCTTTATTTCTTCTTGCATTCAAATGGCTTCTTCTTCTGACATAAAGAACATTATCTCCCAGTGGTGAGGTGTCAGAACTAGTAAGTGGAACTACTGAATATGTATGAACTTTGATCTTTGAAGGCAGACAGCTTATTTAGTGTTTATTTATTTATTCTTAAAGCTGGGTACTCAGCCTCTGATGATGGGGTGTGATCTTCCAGTGGCTACAAGCTGGTAGTCTTATTTTCTCCACAGTGTAATATCTTTCCACATCTCTATTGAGAGGACCACTAAGATAGACCAGAAATGGATGCATGGGTAATATGTTTCTCAGCCATGTTTCTCTTTACCTATCTCATTCTTGGTTGAGTCAGCAGTAACTTTTCTTCTTGGCCAACTTTCAACCTCCAGGGAGTTTTGTGCTAATTATCTTGCTTAGTACGGGATACAAATCTTTTTTTTTCCATTCCCTTTGAATCTGGGTTTCCAAAGGAAAATAATAATGGTGCAGAAAGCACAAACTTCATCTTGTAATTAACTATAGTTGCAATCTGATGTCTGTACAGCACAGGGTTCATCGTATGAAATAACTTTCCTTGGATACATAATTTGAAGCCCTGTGAATTGGAAGTCTTTTGTAGGACTACTGTGAACATTAGGCTGATGCCAGCTGATACCCTGAAAACTAGCAGGGGTGTGTGTAGAGTTTGAAAGAGCAGTAAATGCAAAATGTAATCTCTTAGGTATGTTTTTTTCTTAAAGGCTTCCTGTCTTTATTTCTCTTGATGTCAGTAGTCATGTCTGTTATCTGAACAGATGAAGGCTGCCTTTTAAAAGGTGTAGCTTTTTGAAGTGGGATAGCAGGAATGAGGATTGTACACCTTCACAGGAGGGACTGGGGTGCAGAGCATGGTGGTTACTTTTGATAGGGTAA
Organism: Pachyramphus minor; assembly: GCA_013397135.1. NCBI lineage: Eukaryota > Metazoa > Chordata > Aves > Passeriformes > Tyrannidae > Pachyramphus > Pachyramphus minor. Next base: position 408,396 of record VYXB01008609.1, read on the forward strand.
GAAGTTATATTTACTTCTTTTAGTGTTTAATGTTTGAGTTTATTATTAAGCTTTAATGTATAAAGAAAAGAATTGAAAAATACGTAGGTTTTCCCATTAATAAGATTGACCATTACTTTTGAGTCAGAGGATAATATTTGCACTTGCTTAAATTTATTTATTATTCCAGAATTTCGTATCAGTGATACCTACATCAGGTTGAATTACATAACACTGATTTAGCTACAGGTCCTCCAACCACATTTTTCAATGTCTTAAAACTAAGCAGCTCCTTTTTAGAACCAAGTTGGAGGAGGGGAAGGTCTTCCTGCCTTTCACAGGAGTTAAATCATCAGGCTACCTCTTCTTTGGGCTGTCTTTGTATGCATACAAAACTGTTGGATTTTGAAGTCTAGCAGAGAATTGCATTTCATTATCCTTATGAAATTTATATCTAAATTTTGAACTGGTTGTTAAAAATTGTAAAAATCAGTGTACATGTCCTTAATAACAACTTTTGAAAAAATGTTTCCTTTTTGCAAAAAGATCCCACCTGCCAAAGATTCTGTATTTCACACCTTTGTCTGAGGATCTGCCAGCTTTGTCCTGGTCAGACTCTAAAATTTACGGATGATGGCTGAGGTGCTCCAGGTCAAGAGCAGAAACAGTTGGCTGGAGTGTAGGAAGTACAACAGCAGAGAGGAAATGAAGTCATGTGTGAGGTTATGACATCTGGTGAATGCTGGAGGATTAGTGTTTGGACTATTTATGGAAGAGGAGGAAGAAGCTGTAAGTGTTGGAGGCTGGGGAAGGAGCAGTAGTAGACATGGATCTGCTGAAGAACTGTCTTTTGGGTGAGAACACTGGCCAAGGAGGCAGAGATGGGGATTGAGATCAGGCTTAAGCCAGAGGTAGCAAAGATGAACTGGAACTACTTGGATGAACAAGGGCAGAAAAGACAGGAAATCCTGAAAGAATCAAAGAACAGGGGGATAAGGAGAGAATGAAGAATTTGAAATAAAAATATGGAAGCTGTATTTCATGGAGTCATCAGAAACAGGGCTATGAATTTGAGTGGGTTAAACTGACTAGGATAAGATGGTTGAAGGAGTGGGAATTCAGAAAGAATAAGACATTTAGAGGAAACTGGGACCAGAAACTCTAGTTAGAAGGCAGAGGAGCTGGAAGAGCATGTGCCTGCAAGCATAGACTAGAACTCTGATAATTTTTCCAACTGGCAAGTGTCAGTGAAATCAAATTATAAAACTTACTCTTTTTTCTCCTTCAAATGTTTTACAGCAGAGGAGATGGCCAGATGTTTCTGTTCTGAAGCAGTTAGGAACATTAGCAGTAAAATCCATATGAGGGAGTTTTGTTGAGTTTTTCTTTTCTTTGACTTGGAGAGCTACACAGGTGTAAAAACAGCAGCAGCTTCAGAAAATGCCAGAATGAATGCTGGTTAAAAAACCTCACTGAGCCCCACCCCCTAAGAATCTAACTTTTCCTTGCAGCTTAGTTAATGTGTAATGAATTAGTATCTAGTGAAATACTTGCTTTCATGTCAGTTTGTGTGGCTTCACGTCTTATTTATAGCAAACAAGTTAAAATGCTTTGACACAAAAACATTTCTTGGTTTGTTTGTGTCCAGTTCCTCTTTCGCCATCCATTTAAGTTCCTGTGTTCACTGCACAGATGGTACTAATATATATGTTGCTATATATTTTACCTTAGACTTTTAAGGTAACCTCACATGATATGTGAGACCTGAGACTATGAAGGTCAGGTTAAAAGTGTGTTCTACTTTGGATATTTGTTTTCAGAAGGCAATGACACAATACAAGGCATTTTACAAACAGTTATACAGGACTTCACATTTAAAAACAACTTTCTCTAAGGTTTAGTTGTGGTTTTTTTCTAGCACTTGGTGTGGTGAACCAAGGATAGTAGTCACTTGCACCATGTTTTGCTAATATCAACTAAAAACCTTATGGTGCTGAAAGGGGGATAGAATTTAGGTTTTCAGGTTACTGTGCGATTGCTCTGATACTGTACTTTGTTTTCCTGTGGGCCCCTGCAAAAGGTGTTACAAGCCTTGTGCTACACAGATGGAGAAGAGACAGTAACTCTGCCCAGACAGGAGCCTAAATTCTGAAGTTTCCTAACTTTAGAATGTTTGGCATAATAAATTGAAAAAAATATGTAATGTGGCTGTAAGAGTTGAAGAGATTGGGAATGTTTAATGTTTAGAAATCATCACGTCTATAATATCTGTAGAACCACAGGGAAAGCGGGTTAGAGGACTCTTAAATACCATCTAATTTGCATTTCCCCCTCTAGATCAGATGAGCTGCATTGTGTAATTTTGGTCAAATATTTGCTCTGCCTGGTGATGGAGGTTGTGTATCATAGTTGAGTACTAAGTCCAACACATTTGAATACTTTTCCAGAACATGTATCTTCAGTCTTCACTCTATTTGGGAAATAGATCATTGCTGTTTTCTTATCACCCAGCTTTTCCTCTGTTTAAAGTAGAGAGTTGTTGAAAGTTTCCCCTTTCCAGCCTAAATGATACAGAAAGAGAGTAGGAGGAAATTAAACCTAATGTTTTCCTGTCATATGCACTGACTTATTTATTTTCTAGGGATTCTTTTTGGAAAATGCCAAGCCGGAAGTATGCTGATGGCGAGGTGGTGATGGGCCGTTGGCCAGGAAGTGTCCTGTACTATGAAGTACAAGTGACCAGTTATGATGATGTTGCTCATCTTTATACTGTCAAGTACAAAGATGGAACTGAACTTGCCTTGAAAGAAAGTGATATAAGGGTGAGTACACGTGTATGTAAGTATCAGTACTTCTAGTGGAAGATTACACTGACTTTGTGAGAAAGTACAACTTAGGACTGGATAGTCATTTTACAAGTTTTTTATTAACTGTGTCTTCAAGGAACTGGTGCTAAATATTGGCTGTTTCCTGTGTGACATCAGGTAGTGAAGTTCTGAAACCCCCATTTTTAAAGAAGGGTGATTGTTTGCTTTGTGTTGCAAAAAACAGTGATACATTTTGGGAAAAACAAGTCTGATCATTTGGGAACTCTATAGCATCATTCTTCATGAAAAATTGGTTTGGGGTACCTTATAAAGGCAGTAATCAGAGGGCTGATGCTAATACGATGTTTTTCTACCTCGAAATAAGAAAATTTGAAAACAAATGGAAACCTGTAGTTAAGGATCACTGTAAATATAGCGTGTACCCTTTAAGCATGTACTTAAAACATCTGCAAATGGCTTGTCCTGCTTTAGGTTATCAAGGACTCCATAAGGTATTTTGCTGTATTTGTGACATTTAGAGACTCTTGAGAAAGACTCTCTAATATGCATGTGAGCACATTCCTTCCTCTTTACATATCTTTATTATTTCACTTTTATTACTAATAAAGGCCTTTAAAACCGCAAATTTCAGTTCAAAATGTGATAATGCATGAGAGAAAAAACCCTGTTTGAATATTCACTGTAGTTGGTTTTTGTGGCCTGTTCTGAAACCTGCATAAGTTCAAAGCCAACTTGTGTGTCTTCACTTCTTGGTGGCAGTAAGTAAGGCCCAGTAACTGGCCTTTTATTTTGGAACCAAAATGTTTCTGCCTTGAGGTAGTCAACCATTTTCACTGCCTCAGGACTTTCTAACTTGTTCCTTCCTGCTTGCAGGTTAGCAAACTCAAACTGAGGAAAATCCCTTAGTTGTCATGAAACATTTACATTTGTGCATTACAGAAGTTGCATTGTGGAAATGTTACATGGGAAACAGAGAAATCAAGCAATACTTTTGTGGAAAACTGCCTGTGAAATTAGTTATCACATCTAAGTAAATGATTTATCTTTTTAGAGTTGATTTGATCTGTGTTGCCTTAAACAGATGATGACATCTTGCTATGTCAAATGCATTAATAAAGCTGAGTAATGGAAATACAGAAATGAGAACAGTGTCTTAGGGTTTAAGAGACAACTATCAATTAATTTCCTTATGCAAAGAATTGAGAGAGCAGTATGGTTAAGAGCTTGGTGCTCTTGGTAGTTTACATCCATATCCTGATTTCTGTAGTTCTGCTAGGAATTGTCTGAAGCAGTTGGACGTGGGACAGGATTGCTTGGGAATTATCAGCAAAATGAGTATGCTGCAGTTGCTCTTTTTTAACAGCCTTTGTACAGCATCAGTAAAGGAAATTAGAGATAAATCTACAGAACTGTATGCCAGGGTCTTTGTTACAAAAAACCCACCTTGTTTCTAAAATTGTTCTTTGGAATATAGATAAGATTTTGCTTTCTTCCCTGCTTTCCTTTAGTCTCAGTCGTCATTCAAGCACAGGAAGAGCCAGTCTTCTTCAAGTTCTCCCTCCAGAAGAAGCACCAGCAGATCTCGGTCCAGGTCCCCTGGTCGGCCAGGGAGAGGCAGACGTCGTTCTTCTTCCCAAAGCAGAGAACACAAAGATGACAAAAAGAAAACTATTCAGGAAACCAGCTTAGCTCTACCAGCGGTATTAATTTTGTTTGTTCTTTGTATGTGGGTTTGCTGAATTTTTTTCTAAACCCAAATTTTTGCTATTTGTGACAGATTGATTTCATACATACTGGGGTTATCATTGTAAAATCAGCTGTAGGTCATGGTCCTTGAGCAACATAATTAGCTGCAAAATTGTATCTGAGAACTGCCTTTTTTTTTTTTTCTTCTTTGAAAATGAAGTTTCTGGCTTTCAGAGTTTGAGGAAATTCTTGAAATGTAAACTTACGTTATCAGGTTCCATTTGAATTTGCTGATGCTGTGCAAGTTCTCAGAATCCAAACACACCCAAATTCTTTTTATCTTTTAATATTAAATCGTTGTTAGCCATATGCTTCCACTTGTGAAATGGGGCAAAGGAAGTTAGCATGTGTTTAAGATGTTTTGATCAATACATAGCAGGTAGGTATTAGAATTCTAAATAAAATGAGTTCTATTATCATATACAGTTCATTACAACAGTAATGAAAGATGTTCAGCTTCTGTGTGAGAATTGTTGCAGAATTCAACATTCAACTGTGGAATATTTAAATATGGCCTTGCTGATTGATACTGTTGCAGAACAGTTTTCATTATGAAAATGCCCTGTAAGGATTTCAAAGTTTATCAAATATCTGGTGTTTAACTGAAATTTGTTGTGTTTCTTCTTGGCATTTTTGTGAAGATTAGAGTGAGTGTTAAAAATGGTTCTGGTGATCTGTAAGTGAAGAATAGTAGAGGTGATGTTTCCCTATTAAGAAACAAACAGCATTTCTTCTGCCTCTTGAGCCCTTGAGACAGCTTGTATATTGTCCGACACACAGTCCCTTGAACTGGAGGTCTCTTCTGCAGACCTGTTAAAAATAGACAGGTTTTGGTTGGGTTTCAACTAAACTAAACCAGATCAATCTAAACTAAATAGATAAATTGCTACTGCTGAATGCACTCTGGCACTGAAATTGCTGTGGTTTTTGTTTTGTGATGAACTGCTTTGAGCTGCGTGACCCAGCGCATGGCCTGTGGACTGTATGCTCGTTTGAAGTAGTTTGGAGCCAGCAGCTACACTTTGTTTTTTATACTTCTTGTACTTTTTGGGACAAAAAGGTTAAAATATCTTTTGTCTTTTTCTCATGGCTTCTAATTGAGGAGTAGGATTGATCTATTGGTTGTTGTACAACTGGGATGACCTGGTTCTTTTCAACAGAGCTTAGGCTGAAATGAAACAGAGCACTAGTTGTGTCTTCCCAGAGTTGTGTAAGCTAGGCTCATTAAAAGAATCTTTGTAAGACAATTTATTTCTTCAAAGATATTTAATGGAAAACCATTTCTCAGTCCTGCAGAGCAGTGCCATATACAGGACACTGAAATTTCCTCTGCTTGCCACTAGCATTATTTTAACTCATCATTAGAACTGCCAAGTAAAAAATACATGTCTATTTAATAATTTGGAAGCTGTATTCTCTCTTAACTTCACAGTTTATTAAAAAAAAAAAGCCTTTTCCTTTTCTTGTTTGTGAACGGAAGCTGTCTGTACTTTGGATATTGAGCCCACTTGTTTTCCTGTGGAGAAAATCAGAGCAGTTGCAGTTGACAAAACAACTAGGCAGTGTTCTTAATTATTCATTATACATTCACACTTAATGCAGCTTTTATTTTAAGAAAGCTAAAACTGTATTTATTCTTTTAACCAGAAGCTGAGTGAGAATAACACCAAAAGGTACAATGGTGAACCTGAAAATACGGAAAAAAATGACACATCCTGCATAATCTTGGAGGTATGAGCGTTGTATTTACTCTTAGCTAAGTTAGAATGCCACATAAAACTATCTCAGAAATTCATAGACAAAGACATTACAATAATCAAGCAGAAATAGAATGCAACATAAAACTTCGAGGGCAAGTAAATTTGCTGTTCAGCAAACTAATTTCAAGGAAGAGGGAGCTGAAATTGGGAAGGGAAGAATACTAGGGCTGCATAACATTCATTTTTCTTGGTTTGTTTTGTTTTTTTCCACTGAACCATGTCTGGTAACTTATGTTCATTCTGATGCTTTTACAGTGTAAATATTTGATGTAGAAAGTATTTTAATTCAGCCAAATGGGCTCTTTAGTCCCGATCGATAGTTAATGCACAGGGTTATTTCAGAAGGGAAAGGAGGAGGGTGGGAATGCATGACCTGTACTGGGACTGCTGCTATGTTAATCACAGCATAGGTGTTCACAATGAGTGTGGTTTTAGCAGTCCCTTCATGTGAATGCATAAACTTAAGTACTGTATAGAAGTAGAAGGCGTTGTACATTGGTGTTTTATAGTGAATAATGTCCTCTGAAATATAAAATAAGGAGTAAAATAAAGTAAAATCACTGGGAATCATTTTAGTAACTTATTTTTGTTCATTAACAGCAAAAGTTAAAACCAGACCTGGAAGTAAAGCATTTTGAACAGTACAGCCTGCGTTCAAGGAAAGATGAAAAGAAGAAAGAGGAGATGTACTCAGAGAAAAAGATTTTTACGACAGTAAAAACAATTGAGAAAGCACCATCAAAAACAAAGGAGCTGGAGTTTGGGGGAAGAATTGGTATGTGTGCAAACTGTCTTTTAATAGTTTAAAAATTAGTACTGGTTTGTGGGGTTTTTTTACTTAGTGACCGTACTGTCATGCCGAGAACTGTTTTTCCAGGTTTTGGAGCCTGGTTTGCAGAATTCAGAGTGGTATGATAGTGCCTCACTTGATATGATGGCAGTCAAAAAACCATTATTACGTTGGTGCTCATGTGAAATACAGGGAAGATCTTGTGCCATCTCTTGCACAGTGGGATCTAAATATTTCTAAATTAAATTTAAGTAACTAGTAAAAGTTTTTTACGTTTTCAAAACTTAGGTGGTTTGAACTTGACAGTAAAGTATTCTTTATACAGGTTTTTGACCAATTTTAAGGGGTTGGAGTGAGTGTGATCCTTCAGTGTGACCTTGTATGGAAGTGAGAGGAATGTCTCTTGTCCTGTTACGTGACTAGGGTTTGCTGCTGTCTTGCTTCAGGAATAGATAGACAACCTTTTCTTTGTTACTAAAGTTAATATCGAGCTCTTTTTTTAGTGGGATTGAAACCATTTCTTTTAATTTTCTATGTTTATCTTCTAATATTCCATGATGTCTGTTTACAGGGACCTTCATGCTGATATTTCTCCTGCCTGCTACTGTATTCTACTTGCTGTTGATGTGTAAACAAGATGACCCCAGTCTTATGAACTTCCCGCCTCTCCCAGCACTTGAAAGTCTTTGGGAGGCGAAGGTGTTTGGTATTTTTCTTCTGTGGTTTTTCCTTCAAGCTCTGTTTTACCTGCTGCCAATTGGAAAGGTAGGCTGTTTGGTAGCAACTGGGGCTTTATGGGCAACTGATCTGTGCACTGGGCTGGAGGGTGGGGTTTGTTCTTAATGTAGCAAATTTGAAAGCAAATAATTAGTTTTCCAAAAAAGCTGGAATATGGCTACTGCAGATTTCTGTAAGCTTAAAACAGCAGTTTGTTAAGAATTTGTGCATTTCAGAGTCTTTCAATAGAAGAGGCAGAAAGTACTATATAGGCATTTAGATCAAAGCAGGGATAAAATTTACTTGATAGAATTCTAGAAGAATTTCAGGTATCTGACATTTAAATTCACAAACTGTTTGATACTTAGTTTCTTACGGATATCCAGTGTTTTAGAATATAATCTTACTTACACAAAGCTATAAACCATTCTAGCCATATGTATATCAGGCAAATGTTCTTTTGTCATCTTTTGTGACATTAGGGCTACTGTCAGATTCTGAAGGAACACTAAAGTACTTTACAATAATTGGAGCAGCTCTGCTTTCTTGAGGCTGGTTAGGAAGAGATTTATTTTTTAAAATGTTTTTAATTGAAACTGTTAACCTTTTGGTATCCAAAGTACATTTTTTTAGAACAGTCCTCAGATTTGATTGTGTCCAGCTGGTTACCTTCATTTGAATGTCTTTCTGGCAGAGATGTACTTGGTTTCCTTCCCCACCAGTGCTCCCAGAAAGTACTTTGTTGAACACTTTGTATTTTACTCTTCCTAGGTTGTAGAAGGCCTGCCTCTTTCAAATGGGAAGAAACTACAGTACCGGATAAATGGTAAGCATGGTGCAGTTGCTTATTCTGAGATTGATTCCATTATGTGGTTTGCAGTGCTCAGCACCATAAAATACAAATTATGAAAGATACATTCTGTGGTCAAAATGTATGTGTTGTAAGTCTTTCATTTCTTGGAAGAAGATGGTTAGTAATCATCAGGAACTAAGTGTACACTATACAGGGCACCTGATGTGCATTCAGCTGTGACTGGTGACTCCTGTGATATTCCTTGCTAACTGGGGAGTTGTCTGTCAGGAAGTGTTAGTGATGCTCATGTGACAAAGACTGTTGTTCACGAGGAGTGATCTGAAGAGATCTCATCCCGTGTGTCTAGATCATCTTGGATGTCTCTGATTACAGGCTAATGAGAAGTATGTTGTAATTGATTTAAGATGTTCTTATTCCTGCCTGTCAAAGAACAGTTCAGAGACCTTAATTAGAACTGATTTCACTTCCTATGAATAAGGCAAGTTTCTCATCTAATTCAAGAATATGGTTTAGCATACTTCAGCAGTCCTGCCTTTTCTGGCCTTAATAGGAAATTGTACTTTGATGCTTTACAGGTATTCCAGACTACCTATTTGATTTAGTCAGTTCAAGGACGTTGTCTGGTAGTAGTGGAATCCAAATGTTAAATTAAGTAGTTGAGTTTTAACATAGTCTGGTAAGATATACCATTTTAAGTCAGAGTAGGGCTGTAAATCATAGAAACGGGGGGAATTGCATCCTGCAGAAGTGAGTCATGTTGAGGATATCTCATACCTTTTATGGTACATGACCAGTGACAGGCAGTGGGCACAAACTGAAACACGGGAGGTTCCATCTGAACATCAGGAGGCACTAGACTGGATGAGCTCTGGAGGTCCCTTCTAACCTCAACCGCTGTGACCCTGTGAAAAGTTTCATAGAAGGTCCCTTGATGAGAGCAGTATAGAATTGCCTGCTCATCATATTAGGGCATCAATCCATTCTGCATGGTTTGGATACTCTCAAAGGGTACAAAAGTTTTGTGTTCAAGTTTTGACTTGATAGTTACTTAATAGTTTAGTAACTGCTATCTGTATCAAGGTATATATGAAAACTCAAAAATGAAAATGTGGTTATGTGAGCTGTCACACAGATAAGATTTTGTGACCTGCTGTTATCAGTTAGTAGTGTCAGTGTCCATTTTTCCACTACAACCTGAAATTAGATCCTGTGTTATAAAAAATGTAGGAGTGGTCAGAGTGTTCCCGCCTCTTGTCCTTTTGAAGAGGTGCGCAGTAAATTTCAGGGCTTAGAGTCTCTTAGGTGAATTGCTGTGCCCCAGAAATTTGGACTGAGAGCATGGGATGTGGAAGACATTATTGGAATATGGACAAATCTTGGAAGAAAGGAAAATGCAGAAAGCTTGGACTGGGGGGGTTCTACTAGAAAGGTAATTTTTTTTATTTTGGCTAATATGTCTTTCCTCTACATCCTTTAGGGTTTTATGCTTTTATTTTCACGGCTGCAGCTATTGGAATTTTATTATACTTTCAGTTTGAACTTCATTATTTGTATGATCACTTCATGCAGTTTGCAGTGTCAGCTGCAGCTTTTTCTTTGGCATTGAGCATTTTTCTGTATGTTCGGTCTCTGAAAGCACCTGAGGAAGAACTAGCACCAGGTGGAAATTCTGGTGAGTTATAAAATATTTTGGATAACTTCTTTCCAATTGTCTGCTACAGTTTTGTTTTTATGAATTAAAAGCTAGGATTTAGGGCTTGTTAATGTAATATTTTGACTTTTGCTTTCCACAGATGTAAAGATAATATTAAAAGTTAACTGGCAAATTTTTGTTCTCACTTGGATACTGTAAAATGCTTAAAATTCTAGTTGGATTTTTTATGGAATAATATCTTGACTGGTCTAATCCCCTGTGATGACAGTTCCTTCTTTTCAGTTTTCACTACTTTTTTTGTCTGAGACTTGTGTAGTTTGCTTCATAGTGCCCCTGCCTTTTCTTGAAACAGCTGAGTTAGCATTGGATATGGAACTGCTTTTATAAATGACCAGAGGGTGACTGAGAAAGGATGTTTATGGACAGAACATTTAGTGTATTACAATGAAGTATTCAAATACCCTTAGTTCTGTTGTCAGTGCAGCATGTTATGTGTGTGAAGGGAAATAAATTATCATAATATTTTTTTCTTCAGAAAGTGCAGTTCTAGTCTCTTTAAGTACCATAGTAGCATTCTGTAAGTGTTCTGCAAAGTGCTTGTTTTTTGCAAATGAAGTCCAGGGTATCTTGAAGTCCAGACATTTTGCTTCTTTTCCATCTCTTTTCATGGACATGTAATCACAGCTAAAGGAATTCATTCTCCCCCCCAAAGAAAGTCATGAAATAGGAGGCAAAGTGAGCTGAAAATAAGGAATAGGTGTCCAGGAGAAATAAGCCAATAGTAACTTGTAAAGTGTTTAGTCCTCCTAATAAATAAAATATTTGGGCATATGAAAATACAAAGTGTATGGATTTTGCATGTACTCTTCATTCCCCCCCCCCCAACATAAAAGCTTTTAAAAAATGATAATGAGAGAGTGTTAATGGAAAGTAGGATCTTATTTATAGAGCTGAGTGTGGTGGCAGATAAAAATAATAGTATTGCTAACAGAGGCTGTGTCCTGTTTGCAGGGTATTTTATTTATGATTTTTTTACTGGACATGAATTAAACCCTCGTATTGGCAGTTTTGACCTCAAGTACTTCTGTGAGTTGCGTCCAGGATTAATTGGCTGGGTGAGTCAGTAATCCTAGTTATTTTATTTGCTTAAATATGACACAGAGATCTTGTTTTTTATATATACATATGTGTAGTCGGTATTAAGGATTTATATATATATAAAAATGTATATAATATATAAACTTATATATATATTCATAAATGGGAGGGAAATACTGAAAAACAGTTCCACGTTGCCAGATTTTTAATGACCATTTTTATTGGCTTTAGGGAAATTCCTAGCTTCTTTGTTTTGTGGGAAATAAAAACCCTTCTTTAAGTATTCATATGTTGAGGTTATATGGCTTCACAAATGTGGTTAGTTGCAAATTGTGGCTTTTTTTTTTTTTTTTTAAACTCAAACATTGTTCAATAATATCTGTGTTTAAAGTGTCCTACAGTGTACCTGAAAAGACCACTTGAGCAAGGAAATTTTAAAATAAAATATTTTCTAAACTAGGTTGTTATAAACTTGGCAATGCTCTTGGCTGAGATGAAGATACACAATCTAAGCATGCCATCCCTGTCAATGATACTTGTGAACAGCTTTCAGCTTCTGTATGTGGTGGATGCCCTTTGGAATGAGGTAAATGGCAATCTTGTTAAACTGTCAGCATTTCTAAGTGCAGTGTCAAATAAAGGAGGCTTTTTAAATTCTAAATTCCTTCCTCCTTGTTTCTAGGAAGCCGTTTTGACCACAATGGATATTACCCATGATGGATTTGGATTCATGCTGGCATTTGGAGATTTGGTGTGGGTTCCATTTGTCTACAGTCTGCAGGCCTTCTATTTAGTGGGTCATCCTACTGTGATTTCTTGGCCTGTTGCTGCTGCAATTACTATTGTGAACTGTAAGTTACAGTAAATGTTACTGTTAGTTACAACCTAGTACTGATTTTGTTTCTGTGAGATGTGAGGTAGAGCTTTAGCTCAGATGCAGTGATCGTATTGTTTGTATTATTGCTGGTGGAAGCACGTGCCTGGCTACAAGAATATATTTATTAAATGAAAGGTAGATGAGACTCTGAACACCTAATTGTTCTTGGAGAGGTATCTTTAGGTGAATGCTCTCTGGAGTTAAGTGACTTGAAGTCACTTAATTTGACTTTAAAACATATCTGTTAATCTGAATGACTGTCACTCAAAGAAGAAGTCAGTACCTTGTTGGCTGTCCTTTTTCCCTAGGTTCAGTGCTTGCATCTCCTTCCCTGATGCCCAAGTTACACACACATGTCGAAGGAAAACATCTTTTTTTCTAGATGAAAGCTTTGAGAAAGGACCTGGTGTCTCCTCTTCAGGCGACTTTAAGTTTGCACCAACATAGCCTTGTAGTTTGTCCCTTTTACCTGAACAGTAAACCTAAAAAAACTGCCTGTTTTTTGTAGACGTGGCAAAGAATTTAAACACTTGGGAAAAAATAAAAAGGCATACAACTTAATATGTGCAATACTGAGAAATACATTTTTTCATCTTCAGTTAGTGTTTTTTTCTTGGGATTTTATTTACTTTTTTAAGAACATCATTATTTGAAATATATTGTGATCATCATCTTTCAGTATAGCCTTGGTAAAAACAAATTTAAGCTGCTGAAAATGATGGGGGAAACTATTTTTAAAATCAGATAGTTGATTGTCTGGTTCTTTTATTTCTGTGAACTTGTAAATAGTTGGTCAGTTTATGGAGTAGGCACTGTAGCAAAATACTGGGCTGCTAATAGAGCTGTTATTTTACAAAGTGCAGCACATCACCTCTGTGAATTTCATACTCAGTGTTACATTAACAAACTGTCAGACACAAATGTAAAAAATAGATGTGAAAATAAAGTTTCTCCAAAATCTTATAAAAGTTAGTAAGGTCTAAGAGCATATGGAATGCAGGTTTCCAATGGCCTTTCTATCTTGTTAGAATTCTGGAAACCAGAAAAGTTGCATCGCTGAGGAAAAGGCTGAAGTGATGAGAGTGAGTGCCTTTGTTGAAGCAAAGAAAATTGGAAAGTACTGAAAATGCAAAATAAATCATATTTATTTTCAGGTATTGGATATTACATATTCCGTAGTGCAAATTCTCAGAAAAATAATTTCCGAAGAAATCCTTCAGATCCCAAATTGGCCAGTAAGTACATTCCTTATTCAGTTGCTATACAATGTGCCTTTGTGGTATTTAAATATATATTTCAGTTCTTGTATTGACTACAATATTCTGTTCACAGATCTGAAATTTATACCCACTGCAACTGGAAAAGGACTTCTCATCACGGGTTGGTGGGGTTTTGTTCGTCACCCGAATTATCTCGGTGACATCATCATGGCTCTAGCATGGTCTCTGCCCTGTGGTAAGTTTCTGAAACTAAAGTGGATTTTATAAAAAGTGCTTTTATGTTTGGGCATCTGGCTGGATTTGAAATGTAAAGTGATAATTATTTGGGATAATAAACCCTATAACCCCCTGAATGACCAATTTCTGTGTCATAAGTTTAATGCAACACCTATTTTCTCTTTCATCTTACCCTTTCTATCTTACTGTACGTTTGACATACTATAGGTTTTACTTGTCCTTCTGACACTTTATCATTCAATAACAATGGGACTTCCTTCCTAATTAGTTGTTCCTTAAATTTTTTAGGCTAGTGGGTGTGCTATAGTGTTCTCAAATGAAGTTCCCTGAAAGTGGGAGCTTGCTTGTACACCAGGGGCTACCGCATGTAAGATGACTTTAAGCAAAATACATTAAAAAAAAAAAAAAAGTCATCAAACTCAAAGGAGTGAAATTCTATCTCAGTTTTCGTTAGTGAATACACACTTTTCCTTGTACTGGGGACCCCGGAGCTGGGCACAGCACTCCAGGTGGGGTCTCAGGAGAGCGGAGAAGTGGGGCAGAATCAGCTCCCTTGACCTGCTGGCTGCACTTCTCTTGCTGCAGCCCAGAATATTTGGCTTTCTGAGTTGCAGTTGCACAATTCTGGGTCATGTCCAGTTTTTTCCACCTACAAGTCAAGTACTGTGCTCCAAGCAAAACTGGACTCATATCTACAGCCAAAAGAGAGAAAACTTTGCGTGGAGCAGTTCAGTGCTGCAGACGTTTAACTAGAAATACGGGTTTGATAGCTAAAGAACTTAAAATATGTGCCAGCTTTGCATGCATTGGGAGTGAAGTTGGTACACTGTGTGACTTTGGATTTTAAGGATGACTTTTTGTGGAATTGTGGGTCTTTTCCTATCTGCATGTAAATATGTACACAACTGCCCTCTTGTGTGTTTGATGCTTATTGAATTTCTCACTTTACAGGTTTTAACCACATTTTACCGTATTTCTACGTGATATATTTCATCTGCTTGCTTGTTCATCGAGAAGCTCGTGATGAACATCATTGTAAGCAAAAATATGGCTTGGCCTGGGAGAGGTATTGCCAGCGTGTACCATACCGCATATTTCCTTACATCTACTAGAGCACTCCAGATCCCTGATTGGAAAGTTACTTCTAAAGTTAGTTTCTTTGCAGATAAAAATATACCTCTTACTATTGCACTTGGTCATTTGTCATTCAGGCTTTTTCTTTTTTTTTTTAAAAAAAAAAAAAAAAAGCCAAACACTGGAGTGCATCAAAGGTATTTACAAGTAAACTTAAATACATGAGTTATGTGAACTGACTGGCTGTGACTTCAATTCTTAAAATTGTGAATTTAAAAATCTCTTGGAGCCCTAATTTTTCAAGCTAAATTTTATCTAGAATTCCAAGTTTACATTTTTTTTACTGTGTTTAATTAAGCACTGTGATGTAAAGTATATTATTTTCTTAATACAATAAATGCTGAAATTCCATCCAGTTCAATTTTTGGTGTTACTTGTACCATCTGACTTCAGATGTCCAATTTAATTGCCTGAATTGGAGGAGCAGCAGGGTCTTTTTGGTCAGTGAGCTAGCACCAGACAATTTGGCTCACATGAGGGGCCTGCAGCCCCTAGCTCAGCTAGGTGGTTGTTTCCCTCCTGGCTTCTCATTAATGGGATTTTTTTTTGGTCAGGGAGGCTCAGGTGGCCACTCCTGCCCTGCACCTGCAGGAGGGACTAAGGGATAGAACTGGGAGAAGTGACAGGGCACAGCTGTCCCCTCCTCCCATCCCATTCTTGAGGCAGATTCAGCACAGACCAAGGGGAGCTCTAAAGCTGCTGCTTGGCAGTGCCCCTGGCCCTGGATGGAAACCATGCTTCTGGCTCAGACTCCTGAAGGTAGATGATACAAACACTTGCTTTGGCTGTGGGCAGAGCTGTGGAAGTGAGCAGTGAACCCTCATGCTTCCTGTGGCGTTGAACAAGGGGTAGCAAAAGTGTGCAGTGAATGCACATTAGACAGAAAAGGATCAAATGACCACAGTCAGCTTATTCTGATCTTTGTAAATTATGTCTTAATGTACCATAGCGTTTACCAAGTGTGTATAATAAAGCCTCCACGTTTTTTTCTGTACAGTGTTTGGGTTTGAAAATGCAACAGCTTTTTTAGAAACAGGAGAAATCAGTAACTAAACCAATTTCCAGTAATTTTTAAAAAAAAAGTTCATTGAAAAAAGGTTTTTGTAAATTAATGTAGTAGTTCTTGAAACAATTGAAGTGTTCATTTAAATATTTGTATTGACAGATATGCTATGAAAATATAGGAATTGCTCCTCAATCCAAAGTTGTTGGTTTTTTTTTTTAATTTGGCATTGCTACCTCATATGTAGGTGTTGCCTTTTGTACTGTTGCAGATAGAGAAATAGCTATTTTTTTGCTATTGCTATTTAAAACAACATTTTTTACATGAGCCTGTGGTTAAACTCAACCACTTTCTAATATATTTTTGTATATATTTGACTTTTTGACTAATGTATGTGTTCTGGTCACTAGTTGTGTTCTTTGTCTAACTGGCTGTAAATGAGATGCCCTTGTGGTATTTACTTCATAAGTAGAATAATTTTACTGAAATACTCTTGCATTAATTAAGTAGCTTCTATTCTGTTGTCACAAGTAAGAGCTTTTCACATACTTCGCACATGAGGTTTATAGCACAAATTGCCCTAAAAAGCATATTGGAATATTAAATATAGTGCAGGTATGTCTGCACTTGCTTGCAGGATTGTTCCTAATAAATTGGAATGTTATTTATCATTTTTTTAAAAAAATTCTTCTAAAATATTAATGTAATTGAAATCTAGCATGTGATTTCTTTTAAAAATAAAATAACCCTCTATTTTGTACATGGGCATTTTTTAAAGATAATTGTACAATTGAATTGTATATAATGTAGCTTGATTGTTGGTGTTGTAAGGAAAATGTTTTAAGACAAGTACTTTGATTGCTGGCAGAAAATAGCAGTGCCTGTAACCAGACTCAAGAGAATTTACTCCTGTGAAGTAGCAGATTAAACTGGGACACTTTTTTTAATCATTGCTGAGTGAATTTATGGGAAATAGAGAAATCATTAAATGGCACTCACTTGCAGGTAGTGTTTTAAAATGTACTGACGCTGGTGGGGACAGTTTAACTCCTCAGTCTGTAAACTCTGAGATGCTCCTGCTGTCCCAGTTTTATCTGGTGCCACACAAGGTTGTTAAAATGTCATTTTGAGCCCTTGTCTTTCAGAAACGGATGTTTGACCAATGACAACTTCAGTTTATTTACATGCTGAATTTTATGTGAATTTGATTTTGAAGTAACTGTTTTTAATACAAACAAGCCTTTGAACTAAAATAAAGGTTTTGCTTAAAATTAAACAGTGCTTATTTTTCCCTCCCAGTTGATATTCATGTCTGATAAAAATGACATTGATTTATCTTCTTAAGTACAGGTACAAGTTTCTTGGAGTTCCTTCTGTACCTGTTGTGGGCTGAGTGTTACAAGCTCATGTCTGGTGCTTCCCTTAGCCTGCCCAAGAATTTCAAGGAAAAAGGTCTCTCCATTTCTCCCTTTTCTTCTGCTTCTCTTTCTGCAAAAGCTGACAGATCCACCCTCAGCCTGGGAGCACCTTTGTTCCTTGAATCAGCCCTGTCTTAGAACAGCTCCTTTCTTATCTGTCCAGCGAGATGGGCAAGGCTAATGCATCACCACTTTTTGTTCCCCCTTCTGCTACTCAAAAAAAAAAAATGCAGCTGTAAAAACACAGAATTAACACTCAGTTTCCCTATATTATGTTGTATTTTGCCCCACAGCTTCTATTAGAAGTCAAAACCAAGCAACAATTTAATGTAATTGTGGGATACAGCCTAAGGTTGGTGCACAGGAATTAAATGTTGTGTTAGTTTGACCTAATGTGAACAAGCCTGTAGTGGAAATAAAATCCATGACTAAAGGAACAGAATGATAGTTTTGATTACAGAAAGTTTTTATTACCACAGGTAATAGAAATGTTTACTTAATTTACATTTACCATAGCTCATTAAAACTTCACCAGAAGCACAGTTCTTGCCTCCTGTGGAGTGAAAGCTGTTTTGGGGAGCGGGTGTAAAACCTCTCTGGTGTGTGGTTTGCACTGTCTGCACAGAACTGCTTTCTGGGGAAGTTCCCTAAAATAATAGTTTGATAGAGCTTTTGCATTTTAAATATTTTAAAAATAATCTTAAATTTAAAAAAAAAATTGGACTCTTTCTTAAAAACATCTGTTCTACTTTCTTTTATATAAAAATGGAAGCAATAATGATGTTACGGAATATAATGAGAAAAAATTTTGTGCCCCATCAGGGGAGTGGAAAAGCCTTTTGAAGAAAAAAACTGAAGTTGCCAAACTGACATGCTACTCCAGCTGCTTTTTGAGCAGGAAGGTGTTGTATTCCCATCATGTCAGCATACCATCCGTCTTTCTCCTCAGAACACTGCCCTGTGCTGCAGCCAAATGTTTCAAGTAATTTTCCTTGTGTACCCCACGGCAGTTTGTTCCCCTGCCATCTGAACAGGGATAGGGAGTGAAGATCCGTTTGCAGTCACAGGCAGATGGATTTCAGCAAAACCTTTTTATGTCTTTCCCAGAGTGGCGTATCAAATTGCAGACGCTTGGTGGAGCAGGCTGTTTACTTGGTGCTGCACAGTGTGTTCACAAGTAACAGCCTCTGCCTTGCTGCTGGAAGAGCAGATTTTTTTCCACTGCAACCATTGGTTTCTCTGCTTGCCCTCTGTATAAAGAATTGTAGAAGGGCAGTGGTTTCCATGAATCCATATCCTCTTCAGTTCCCTCCTCCCTGTCTGCCAAAGAAGGAAAGCTGCACATGCAGCAGTAGTGCCATAAAGAACAGCTGCTGGACCGTAAGCCCAGCCTGGGGACTTGTGAAATGCAAATGGCGATGACTTGCAATTGAAAATTTTGAAGGCAGAATATTTGAAGTGGAATCTTGAGACAGTAGTACTACCTCTATGAAATACTTCATCTGGAAGATGCCAATGCTGAGAAAATTTCACTTGGTCCACACAACATCCCTACAGAATGTCTTTGCAGATGCTGAGGAGAAATATTTAATGGTGATCCTAAGGGCGAGAAACACAACTGATCACATATAGCTCAGTGGAAACATGCTCTGACATGCAAATGGTGAAATACACACAGTGCCTTCCTCCCTCTACACAGCCCTGAGGCTTGGACTGTGTACACATTTCTGCCTTTCGTAGTAGAAGGTCCCCAGGAGTCTTCCTTATGCTGCTTGTATTCCCTGTTGGAGCCATGTACCACTAGGTTTAGTCAGCCCCACTAAGGACCTTGCTCCTGTATTTGAAACTGCAGAAATTTGTAAGAATTAATGAGCTGACCAGAAAGAAGATCTACCTAAAGCTTGAAATTAGATGAAATTAATTCCTGTGACAAGTACTGTAATATGTGGTAGATCCCTAGTGATATGAGTGGAAATTAACATGCAGAGAAAAGGAAAATAGTTGAACTCAAAGCCACATAAAAATTCAAAATCATTTGCTTTTGGCAACACAGCTTTAAGAAACCACCTACTGTAGATATCAGTAGAAAAGCCTGGGAAGAGAGATGATGCTTATGCAAAGCTGTTCAAATAGAATGATGATGTAAAGAATCAAGCAGAACTATTTCATGCTCTTTTCTACTTGTGTTTTTATAATTCTGTCAAGACTTCTGAAGCAAACTGATACTGTAGACAAAAGGCGGACACTGGAATCACGTAGAAGTGTCTGCATGTGTTTATATCTGCTTATCACAGCCTGCAGGGAATGGAGATCTGCCAGGCTAAAAATTCTCAGTTTCCACCAAAATAAACCTTTGTGAAGTTTCTTGTGAGGAGTTGAGAGCTTATTGAATCTGCACTGTACAACTGTACTGGACAAAATTGTGGTCTTGTTAACCACCACTTGTGGGTGTCTGTTGTACAAATTTCAGGTCTTGTCAACCAACACCTTTGGAGTCTCAGTAGTGGGCTGGTTGCAGGAGTTAAGGCAACTCCACAGTAAAGCCCAAGAGTTCCCTGTCCCATGGTCTGGTGTCTTTGCTCAGCCTGAGGAGAAACCTCACGGCCCTACCCAGCAGGAGGGATGAGGGGGATAGGACATGGAGGTTATTCTCTACCACCTCACATCCTCGCTGGAGGCAGGGGAAAGGGGCTCTGTTCCAGCAAGAAGAGGTTCCGTCTCCTACTGCAGCAGGGAGGGGCAGGGGGAAAATGCAGAGTGAGCAAGCAAGCAGCATGTGGTTTGGAGTTTCAGTGAGAACACTAAATTGGAGAGTACCATTCCTAAAGCACTCTGTTCAAAAAGAAACTATTTGTTTTGCATCTGGCTCCCTGTGCTAAGTGAAGTTTTCCTCCCTCTCAAACACCTTGGTGCCTTTTCCCCAGGAAAAGTCTTGCTTAGCAGAAACACTCCTTTTCCAGGACAAAGGTTGTTAAGAGAAATGGATGCACATGGCAAAGTCTATTCCAGGATAACCACAATTGTTCAAAGCTTTCCATGTCCTGGATGGGTGATTTCCAGGACCAGCTCCTGGGCTCACTGGCACTGAGGTTCCTGACAGCTGTATTTCTGGGAGGTGATCCAGGTTGACTCCTGTGGGCCCCGACTTCCCCCCACAGGCCCAGCAGTACAGACAGTCCTGCTGGGCTGTGTTTGAGCAGCTGCTCCCCACAGGAGCAAAGGCTGTGCCTGCATCCCTGCCCTTCTCTTCTCCCTTTAGGGACCTGCTCAGGATCACAAGCTGTTTGCCCTGGACATCTCCNTCAGGATCACAAGCTGTTTGACCTGGACATGTCCATGGGGACTGCAAGCAGAGTCCTCTTGGTGCACACCAGCCAAGCTGTGGGAATGTGTCTGGCACGCCTGCTGCACCAGCTTTCAACCCCCAAGGTACTGGAATTAAGGCAGGTCCAAGCAGAAGGACAGCTTTTGATGTTGTGTGTCTGCTTTAATTGCTGA